>LPNX010588168.1:399002-411437 GCA_001517045.1 Pseudotsuga menziesii
ATAAAGTATGGCAGTATGTTCTTTTCATTCTAGATCTTTAGATTCTTCAATTGATTTCTCAAAGGCATCTTTTGATTTATATTCTTCCCTTCAAATAGCTTGGACAAGGAATCAAACATCTCTTTAGGTGTCTTTAGGGAAGACACGTGTGGTATAAGGTTATCCTTGATAGAATCGGCAATAATCATCTTGGCCTTGACCAATTTCTTCTTCTATAAGGATTTAGCCTCATCTCCATTTGTAACTAGATCCTCTCCACTTATGTAGGTGTCCAATTCATTTTCTTCAAGAACAAGTGAAATCCTATACTTCCATGCTCGAAAGTTATCAGCTCCTTCAAGCTTTTCATCAAGCTTTATGTGATCAGACAACTTTAATGAGAGCCTAAAATGGAAATACATAAGATTTATATCTTACCAATTTGAGATGCCTAAACTAGATCTAGCGGCTGATCTTTTGAAGTGTTGATTTTCTCGTCGAGGGCCAAATTAGGGTTTGACTTTCCCGGAGTTCTACCCAACCAAAAAATTTGATCTTGGTCTCTAAATTTGGATTTTGAGGAGGAGAGCAATCCTATGTTGGGCTCACTAAAAAATTTCACTTCTATGAAAAGCCCTAATTTCCCGCAGCACTAACAGTTCAAAAACTGAAAATGCTCAAAATCAAATTCTTCTTCAACAGAAAGATGCACCCTTCAATGGAGAGTTATCCTAGCCTCCTTTTGCTGATGATCTATGTAGAGAGACCCAAAAAGTAATAAGCCCTAGCTTCTACAGCTGCATAGTGTCTTCTTCTCAAGTTAGCTCTAATACCATGTTAGAATTTTATCGTTTAATCAATATGATCTAGGATCTTATCTCAGAGAATAACATGCACAACAATAATCACAAGAGACAAAAGACACAAAAAAAATTCCTTGGGGAAACCATTAAGGAGAAAACCTCGCAACTTCCTCAGAGATAGAATGAGCACCAATAGCAAATGTAAAATCCAAAGATAGAAAGATGATCTCCGATTGTTGTTCTCTCTCTCACTTGTGCGGGCTACTCCTCTCTCACTCATGTGCTACTGTTGAGTGATTGTGTGTTTCAAATAGATAGTCGCACTCTCTATTTATACTTGTTTTTCACTTGACATTTACTCTACAGGGCCGACTTCTCTAGGACAGTCTAATGCCCCTAATACAACTCAACTATGAGGACCATTTCTCTGACTTACAACAGAGGGTTAACCTCAATGACTTTACATGACTTCATTATATTAATGACTCTCTCGATTAGACGAACAAACATCTCTGTCGAGGTACAATGAAATACAATAAGAAATATACAAGTGAATACATTCCGAAGTTACAAATACATCAACATTTTCAACAACAAATTCATTTCAAATACTTACACTTAATGCTTGAAGATCCAAGACATAATAAATTTGAAAAATGGTTTTACTCAACATAAAGATAGTTCACAAATTTGAAATTTTTTATGATTTAGGAATTTGAAAAATTTGGGAACTAAAAAATTCTACCCTTAAAACAATGATGATATATCATAATGGAGTACTTCTATGATTCCAAAATCATGGAGGAATGAAGTTATTACAAATATTTTGTTTCATGCCTTTAGCTATGACTTAATATTGTATCTTTAAGAGGGAGTTATGAATCATATTCTTGCTAATTTTTATGATCAAGTGGAAATGCATTTTACCAAACGTAAAAAAATATAAACGTAATTTAATTTGATATAACAAGAAGGAATAACTACGTATATGTATAATAAAAATACCTAATGAACGCCATAATCTGGAATCATTCCCATTGTATCCAATGACTTCAATGTAATAAATGAATATACTTTACTTGAGTCCTTTTTATCATATTATGTTTATTTATTTATGCTCTAAAATCTAACTACTATTATTTGAAATTTTGCAAATCTAGCGATATTGTTCATTGTATGAATATGGATTTATTAAATATCTATGAATAGTTTTTTTTATTCAAAATATGTGATGTGTATGTATTTTTTAATTGGAGACTCTCCCAAAACTCTTAGATTTTCGAACCAATTTTCTGTTGATTCCAAGTGTGGTCATTTTTTTCTCTAACATTACATGGCAAGCCTTATTATAAAGAAATAATATCTCATAAGTCAAGAAGAGTCTCTCAAAATGTCAATGCAAGAGCTTGCCGTCATTAAGAAGTCCGGTTTCTTCATATATCCACACAAAGCATTGAGAAATTTTTATTAATAAAATTATTAATTTTCACATTCTTTATAAATATGCTTGCATCTCGATGAAACTATAGAATTGTTGCATGAGCGTAAGATGCCAAATGATTTTCAAAAAATTAAGTATTAACTTATTTTGGAAATGTCACAAATGCAAATGATGTGTAAAGGAAATGGAGGATATACTTATAAATAACAAATCAAGGTGATACAAGAAGCTAAAACACACAATGTTCTTCCCTATTAATAAGAAGCTAAAAATTTATTTTCTTTTTTTTTTGAAAATTTATAGTAATATATGCTATGAGTGCTAATAAGAAAGATAACCATGAAAATTAATTTTACCATTTTTAACCAACCATCACTTAAACCATTTCTAACTTTGTAACAAACATAACATTAAATAATCAAGAATAAATAATACAATAATATAATAATAATGATAGTTGAATAATTTACTTTCAAAAAATATGTAACCTTTCAATGAGAAGGTATTAGTAGGCTTGGAAGCATTGTAATTTTTTATTATCAATTATTATTTCATCTTATTATTCATTATCAAAATGTCGACGATCGAATATCGGTGGGCATTTTTCATATTTTTATCCCCAATATTTGAACTTGGGTGGGGAAGGTAACACTCATTCTTCCCAACCACCCAATCTACACACAATCCACAAAAAAATTTTAAGATGAAAATAAGTCAAAGGGTTAAAAGAAGATGTAAATACTACATTGTATTCTCACACTTGTGACGATTATTATCGGAGAAAAAGAAGAACACTAGAAGTCAAACCAAATGAATCTTCTTTATAAGAGAACCATAGTGGGAATTATTACAACTTTTGTATCTACCCTTGTCGAAGAAAATAAGACAAAAGTGAAGGAAAGACATATCCACAAACGAAGGCACCTACATCTTCAGAAATGAAATTGTAGATACAAGCAACATTGGACGAGTTAGAGAGAAATAAAATGACCCATAAATATCTTCACTTCAAGATTATGAAGTAAGAATTGCGAAATCATTTAGCAGAACGGGAGAATCGTAGTTTATAATATCAAAAGCAATATCTCCAGAAAAATGTTATTATATAAGGATAAGGGAATTTCACATCTAAAAAGCCACAATCAAAACCTTGAAGTCAAAATCAGAAACTCAAAAAATGTCGAAGAATCACCTTATAAAAGCAATAAAAATATAGAAGAAGAAATGAAACATTTAAACAAAATCATCAAGGAGAAAGTGTTGAAATATTGTAACTTCGAAGAATATTCTTTATGTATCTTTTGTGGTCCGCAATGGTCCTACCAGGAGAACCACTTGTATTACTTTGTACCCCGATGCTTATAATCGGAATAACTAATAAGAATCATGAGGTAGTCCCCTCTAATTGTAAAGTTGGGTCATTAGCACCACAGTGTGGTTACTTGAGCCTACATGTTGGATTTAATTATTAAAGTGAACGGATGAATATAAATAGAGGTGTGGCGCTCCTCATTTGAAACACACACTCTCACTTGTGTATCGCATTAGTGGAGAAGAGAGAAGTAGCTGGAGAAGGAGGAGGATCAGGCTTTGATCTCCTTGTTGGTTTTATCTTTTATATTTTGGGGAATCTATATTGAGAAAGCTTTTGCTGGGTTTTTCCTTTTAGGGTTTTCCTAGGATAAAGCTCTCTTGTTCTTGTGATAGTGTTTCTTTCAGTGATCCTATTTATATTCTTTTGTTATGAAAATGAAATGAAATACTGATGTTTTAGCTAAGCATATGAAAATTTAGCATGGTATCAGAGCTAGCCTAAGTAGGACAGCTTTCACAAGGTGAAATAGCCCTCTCTCTCCCCCCGAAAGAAATTAGGGTTTCAGAAATTTTTTTGAGTTTTGGAAAACTGCTTGCATAGAAATTTGCGCCCTCTCAAAGCGCATATTTTGAGCCTAGAATCAAGGTTTTTGGATGTGTGAGTCTCTGGGAAAATCAAACCCTAGTTTGACAGTTGCACTAGAAAACTGCTGAACGAGAAAGCTGCAGAAGTTGAATCTTGCAAGTCTGATTTGGAAGGTGAAGAGTTGAAATCTCCAGAATCCAAGAACACCAGTCAACTCACCTCATTCAAGCGCATCTCCTAGTAAGTTCAGTTTCTCATTCCGCAAAATTTCAATTTTTTGTGATTTTCTGACAAGATGGCCCCAAGCACTAAGCTTGAGGACAAGCTAGAAGGCATAGAGAATTTTTGAGCATGGAAATACAGGATTGGTCTCATTCTCCAAGAGAATGATCTTGATAAGTATGTCAAAGAAGAAGTTTCAGAACCTGAAGAAGCTGAAGCCAAGGAGAAGCACATAAAGGATATGATTAGGGCACAAAGGATTATTGATGACTCCATCAAGGATCACTTGATCCCTCAAGTTTCATCCAAGAATACTTCAAAATAAATGTTTGATGCCCTATCTAGAATGTATGACGGAAGGAACATTAACAGAAAGATGAATCTAAGAGCTCAACTGAAGAGCACTAAGATGAGTCATGGAGAATCCATCCAAGACTACTTCACAAGGGTTTCTGAGATCAAAGAGCAACTAGAAGCTATTGGAGATAAGCTTGATGAAGATGAAATGGTTATGAATGCTCTCAATGGTCTCACTAGACCCTGGGAGTCCTTCATTCAAATGATGTGTGCTAGAAAAGAAAGCATGAAGTTTGATGTGGTATGGGAAGACTGCAGCCAAGAGGAGACTAGAGTGACAAATAGGGAAGCATTATTAAAAGAAGATGATCAAGCCCTATCCACTCACACCAAAAGAAGAAGAGGTCAATCTAATTTCAAGAGAAGAAATTTCAAGGAGTCTCAACCTCCCAGAAGAATCCAAAAGGTAAGAGAAAATCTTCCTAATAGAGACTACTCTGGTTTTCAATGTTTTAATTGTGATAAGATAGGACACATTGCCTGAAATTGTTCTATGAAGAGACAAGAATATAAGAAGAGGACCAACAACAACAAAAGATATCATGCTCATCTAGTGCAATATGAAGATGAAGAAGAAGAAGAAGAAGGACCTCTAAGAAAGCAAGCAAGAGAAGAAGATTCAGAAGAGTGTGTACTATTCTCTACACTCTTTGGGTCTGTAACACCTGGAGAAGACACTTGGCTTATTGATAGTGGTGCTTCAAAGCACATGACGGGACAAAATAAAACTCTGTCCAAACTTGAAGAAAAGAGCTCTCCTCAGAAAGTATCTCTAGGAGATGACTATCAATATCCGATCAAAAGAGTAGGTGAAGCAAACTACAAACTTGATACAGGTAATCGTCTAAATATGAAAGATGTATGGTATGTACATGGTCTAAAGAAGAACTTACTTTCTATCTCAGCTTTAGATAAGAAAGGATTCAAAGTTTCTTTCATAGATGGCCAAGTACTCATGTGCCCCAAAGGAAAGAATATTGAAGATGCAATCATCATTGGAGAAGAAGAAGGAGGCTTGTATAAACTCAAGGGGCACTTAGAAACAACCTTTGTTCATGAGTCCACTGACCCTAGTGAACTATGGCATAGAAGGCTTGCCCACATTAATTACAAAGCTCTACCTCATGTGAATAAAGTAGTGATGGGATTACCAGATATGAAGATCAAGCATGAAGGCATTTGCAAAGGATGTGCGAAGGGAAGGAACATCAAGAATCCATTTCTGAAGAGTGAAACAAAAACAAAAGGTACGTTGGAATTGATTCATTCAAATGTATGTGGTCCAATGTCATCTACATCCTTAAGTGGCTTTGAATATTGTATCACATTTATTGATGAATTTTCAAGAAATACTTGGATATACTTCTTGAAAGCAATGAGTGAAGTGTTTGAGAAATTCAAGGAGTTCAAAGCCTTGATAGAGAATCTTTCAGAAAACAAAATAAAGACACTCCGATCAGACAATGGAGGAGAGTATACCTGAAAAGAGTTTGAGGCTTTTTGCAAAAATGTTGGAATCAAGAGGGAACTAACTACTCCCTACAATCCTCAACAGAATGGGGTTGCGGAAAGAAAGAACAGAACCATCATGGAGGTAGTGAAGACAATGATATATGATCAAGATCTTCCAATGCATCTATGGGCTGAAGCAGTAAGAACTATTGTGTATGTACATAATAGAATATCTCACAGTGCTCTTGGGTTCAAGACTCCAGAAGAGATGTCCACGGGAAAGAATCCTCATGTAAGTCACCTCAAAATATTTGGTTGTCCAGTATATATTCATGTACCAAAAGAGAAAAGAACCAAGTTAGACCCTTTCGGAAAGAAGGGGATATTTGTTGGATATTGTGAAGTATCCAAAGCATTTAGAATTTACATTCCTGGATACCATCACATGGAAATCAGTCAAGATGTGACATTCGATGAAGAGGCATCCCTCAAGAGATATAGGAAGTGCCAACATGAAGAAGTGTATGAAGAAGAGACACCTCTCAGAAATGAAGAAACTACATGTCTCCCTGAAGATGAAGCTCCTGAAGAACATGACATGACAGAACCATAAGAACCTCCTATGATGGAGATATCAAGAAAGAGAAAGCCTGCTTGGACAAGAGAAATTATACGAGAGGCAGAAAGATATGGAGCTTCTAAAGGCTCCACAAGGGAAAGAAAGAAGCCAAAGAATTTTTCCAACTATGTAGCCTTGATGTGTGATCTTGTAGATCAAGAACCCACAAACTACAAAGAAGCGGTAAAAAAGAAAGAATGGGAAGAAGCAATGACTGAATAATATTAGTGAATAATGAAGAATGATGTCTGGGATATAGTTCCCAAACCAGAAGGAAAATGTATAGTATCCTCCAAATGGATATACAAAATAAAGCATGTAGCTGAGGGAAGTATCAAGAAGTATAAAGCAAGATTTGTGGCCAGAGGTTTCTCTTAGAAAGAGGGAATTGATTATGAAGAGACATTTGAACCAGTAGCCCAGTATACTTCGATTAGAGCTATCATGGCACTTGCATCCATGATGAAGTGGGACTTACACCAGATGGATGTGAAAACAGCTTTTTTGAATGGTGTGATTGAAGAAGAAGTATACATAGAACAACCACAAGGATTTGAAGTTGAAGATAGACATACTCATGTATGCAAGTTGAAGAAGGCCTTGTATGGCCTAAAACAAGCTCCTCGAGCTTGGTATGAAAGGATAAATAGTTTCCTGTCGAGCATGGGCTTTAACAAGAGTAAAGCTAATCCTAACCTTTATCTCAAGATTGTAGAAAATGAACCTGTCATCTTACTACTATATGTGGATGACATATTCTTAACAGGGAATGAAAAATAGATTATTGAAAGCAAGAAGAAACTAGCAGAAGAATTTGAGATGAAAGACCTTGGGTTAATGCATTATTTCCTAGGTCTGGAGGTATGGAAAAATTTAAAAGGAATATTTCTCAACAAAGGAAAGTATGCAGTAGAGATATTGAAAAGATTCAATATGTTGCAATGCAAAGCCATGGCCACACCCATGGATTCCAACCTGAAGTTGTTAGCTGATGACTCATCAAAGTTAGTGGATGTGACTCAATACAGACAGATCATTGGGTCATTGATATACTTAACAAACACCAGACCTCACATTTGTTTTGTTGTGAACACTCTAAGTCAATATCTAGTTCAACCTAGACGGGTTCACTTGGTAGCTGCAAAACATGTGATGAGATATCTGAAAGGGACTATAGACTTTGATCTATACTATGATGGTAGCCATGAGTATAGATTGTATGGCTATATGGATGCAGATTGGGATGGAAGTACCTCAGACAAAAAAAGCACATCAAGCGGATGTTATAGTCTAGGATCTACTATGATTTCATGGTTTAGCAGAAAGCAGTCCAGTATTGCTCTAAGCACAGCCGAAGCAGAATATATAGTAGCTTGCTCTGCTAGCTGTGAAGCCATATGGCTTCGAAAGCTGATGTCAGGATTATTCAACCGGAAGCTGGATACCACTGTGATTCTATGTGACAATCAAAGTTGTATAAAGATGACAGAGAACCCAGTATTCCATGATAGATCGAAGCACATAGAAAGCAAGTATTTCTACATTCGAGATATGATGCAGAAGGGAGCCATAAAGCGCTAGTATGTGAGTACTGATGAACAAGTTGTTCATGTACTGACAAAGCCTCTGTCTTTGGTAAAGTTTGAACACTTTCGAGACAAGCTTGGTGTTGTTCGGAAAGACCTTCCTCGAAAGGGGGAGTAGTGGTGTTGTAGTGGGATTGTATCATCCCTGGGCATTTTCTCTAAAGTGATCTGGTGACCTCGGTCCTTGAGAATGACCATTTATTACACTAAATGGAATGCTTTTTTTATTCGCTATTTTTGTCAACCCATAATCAATATGCATTTCGTTCAAAATTTTAGAAAATTTCATCTTAAGAACGTCCAATAAAGTAAAAAAAATAATCATTTTGTTAAGAATTATATGATTAATCGATATTTATAAATGTTTTTTTAGATTTTTTTAAATTTTTAGAATTTTTTTTACTATTTTTTTTTGTTTTAGTTGATAAGAATAAAATACTTTACGTATAACACTAAAATGTAAATTGAACAATATAAATTTTGACTTTCCCAATAATCTTTGACGATATAATCTTTGGCATGATCGTAAATTATTAATATTCAAATTCCATTTTTACTGCAAAAATGGGGTCATTGCCGTTGAAAACTATATTGTGCAATCTTATTAGCTTATACATCCAATAATTCCAATGGAAAATTGTCAAAATTGTTGATCTTTTTTTTAATACTGTAAAGCCATGATAAATATTTCATTAAAGATCTTCATCAACCATGATAGGTATGTTGCAAGTTCAAAAGAGAAATATTTGGTTACATATAAAAAAAAATATTCTTCATAATGTCTTAAACATTTTTAAGATTTTTTGGTATTATATCTTTGTTATATCTGATGTATCTTATTTAGATTACAATATAAATATCATGAGGATTACAATATAAATCTCATCCTATCATTATATTTTACAATAATTACTATACATATGGTATTATAAACTTTAAGCATTATATGATGTAAATCATTTTTTTAAATATGAGTTTCACAGTATTTGTTATAATAGAAATCTTGATAACTTTCTGACTTATCAAAACTATAATGAGTTTGGAAAGCTTCTTCCCAAGCTTTTTGAGCAGTGAACAAGATTTTAAAGTAACCAAGTATTTTCCTTCTTAAGGTCTCATAAACCAATGTTGGTCAAGTATTTTCCTTCTTAAGGTCTCATAAACCAATGTTGGTCCTAGTGGAGGTTAATCATCATCATGAGATGCTCTCCAAGCAAGTATGGAAAAGATTCTATTAGGTCAGTCATTTAATGCTAGCAGACATAAATAAAAAATATGAAAAATATAAATTACATATACAATTAAAATCCAAATATTAAAAACTATACACTTCGAAAATTAGGTCCCTCTTAATACTTAATAAATCCAAATTTAAAATAAATCTATATTAATTTTATATAAATTACTCTTTCTATTACCCAATCATATCCTCCCATAAAATATAACTTATTCTTCATATTATCCTTGTCATATGGAATAGATCATATCCTCCCATTAAGGTAAACTGGCAGATCATGAAATAGGTAAGTGGGTAAAAATGTATAAAACAAGAAAACCCTAAAACCCATATATTAATGCGCACCTATATAAGTAAATGCCATCAGAGCTCTTTTGTCATATCGATTTCGTTGGGACTTGTCTCCGCAAGCTCTTCGCTCACACACAGAAAGCTCTTTCAGTTTATTCTTACGCACGAGCAGGTAGATCATTCGGGAAAGTTCGTTCACACTTCTCTTCGCTGACGGACATAGAAAGCCTTTTCAGTTTATTCAGACCAGCGGGTAGCGATGGCCACGGAGTCCAAGATCACTTTGAAGAGCTCAGATGACGAATTGTTCGAAGTCAGTGAGGCCGTGGCCTTCGAATCTCAGCAAATCAAGAACATGGTCGATGATGTTGGCACCACCGCCAACGCCATTCCTGTAGCTAACATCTCTGGGAAAATACTTTCGAAGGTCCTGGAATACTGCAAGTACCATGCCGAGGCCCGGTATCGCGTTGACGGGATTTTAGCACTTACCGCCAACGATTTCGAGACTTGGTACAAAATCAAGACTTGGGATGAGGAATTCGTTAAAGTCGATCAGGCCACTTTGTTCCAACTTATTCAGGTATTCTGTCTGAAACCCTCCTTTAATTCGAAATTTTATGGTGGCCTATTGTTTTAGTAGTCGATTTTATTATGGTTCCTATTTGACAAGCTATTTTGTCTGAAACCTGACCTGTGTTCGACCATACTAGGAATTTGATCGTTAGGTATTTTTTCAAAGAACCCGATCTAATTACGGTTCCGGTATAGTTGGGGATTCGATTATTTGGTACTATTTCAAGAAACTCAAGTTAATTAGTGATTCAGTGGTTTGGTATTTCCCCAGAAACCTCAGTGGTTTCGTATTTCCTCATGGTTCCTATTTAACTAGCTATTTTGTCTGAAACCTGACCTTTTTTCGACCTTACTATTTCAAGAAACTCAAGTAAATTAATGATTCAGTGGTTTGGTATTTCCTCACAAACCTCGGTGGTTTGGTATTTCCTCATGGTTCCTATCTAACTAGCTATTTTGTCTGAAACCTGACCTTTGTTCGACCTTACTATTTCAAGAAACTCAAGTAAATTAATGATTCAGTGGTTTGGTATTTCCTCACAAACCTCGGTGGTTTGGTATTTCCTCATGGTTCCTATTTAACTAGCTATAAACCTGACCTTTGTTCGACCTTAGGAATTTGATCGTTAGGTATTTTTTTAGAGAACCCGATTTAATTACGGTTCCGGTATAGTTATGGATTCGATTATTTGTTACTATCTCAATAAACTCAAGTATATTAATGACTCAGTGGTTTGGTATTTCCTCAGAAACCTCCGTGGTTTGGTATTTCCTCATGGTTCCTATTTAACTAGCTATTTTGTCTGAAACCTGACCTTTGTTCGACCTTACTAGCAATTTGATCGTTAGGTATTTTTTCAGAGAACCCGATTTAATTACGGTTCCGGTATAGTTAGGGATTCGATTGGTATTTCCTCATGGTTCCTATTTAACTAGCTGAAACTTGACCTTTGTTCGACCTTACTAATTCAAGAAACTCAAGTAAATTAATGATTCAGTGGTTTGGTATCTCCTCACAAACCTCAGTGGTTTGGTATTTCCTCATGGTTCCTATCTAACTAGCTACTTTGTCTGAAACCTGACCTTTGTTCGACCTTACTATTTCAAGAAACTCAAGTAAATTAATGATTCAGTCGTTTGGTATTTTCTCACAAACCTCAGTGGTTTGGTATTTCCTCATGGTTCATATTTAACTAGCTATAAACCTGACCTTTGTTCGACCTTACTACGAATTTGATCGTTAGGTATTTTTTCAGAGAACCCGATTTAATTAGGGTTCCGGTATAGTTAGGGATTCGATTATTTGGTACCATGTCAAGAAACTCAAGTAAAGTACTGATTCAGTGGTTTGTTATTTCCTCAGAAACCTTATTTAATTATGGATTCGACTTTCTCCTTCTCTCCCTTAATATACCCTTCGGCACATGTTTTGAGGGTTTTTTTTTAACCCGTTTGCACGGTTTGGGGAGTGTTTTTCTATGAGGCGTTCTAACTCGGAATCTTTGAAGTTTTGGAATCGTTTTTTAATTAATTTTGGAGCACACAATTAGTCTTCTTAAATTTCCAGTTTCTTGCAACCTATTTAAAGGTATTGTGAAGTGTTGGTTGAGACTAAGGGGTTTAGATGACTACTTATGTGGAATCTAATTGAATCTAATTAAAAGTATACTCTAAGTGTGGCTTTAAGCTTTAAAAGATTAAGAAGTTTAGATTAATACTTTTGGGGAGTTATGTTCTTTTTAAAAAAATTAGTATTTGTTTAAGTTAGAAGATTAAAAGGTTTAGATGAGTACTTTTGGAGGGGCATTTGTCCCATTTTTCGTATGTTATAGTTGATTTTTGAATGATTATTAGATTTTTTTTGGAGATGATTTCTAAAGTTTGAAGGTTTGTCTTTTACATATTGTTTAAGGGTTTTCTTATCCAATTTTTTTAGGGTATTAAAATTTTAGTGTTTTTATAATTTTTCATA
>LPNX010588190.1:0-39832 GCA_001517045.1 Pseudotsuga menziesii
ATATATATATATATATATATATATAGGTAGTAATAAGATATGATTAGTTTAAATTTATTTAAATTGTGAAATAGGTTAATGAGTGGATTAATTAATTAAATATAGGTTGTTATGAGGTATATGACAAATTATTAAATTAACCTTGTTGAATGGAGTTGTCATTGATGTCAAAAAAGTTCAATAATAGCAAAGGAAGCGATGACATGATGGTAGGGAAAGCAATGGCATATGTGATGAGGCTAGAAAGACACATGAGTGGATCCACTTAGGGGATTAAGTCCAGAAAATTACGATAAAGTTTTGTTCAATTCTAATGTAGAATCGTGGAGATCAGTCAACGTAGAACCATGGAGTTGCAGTAATATTAGTTAGGAGAGGTTGGATGGATCATATTGTATTAAGAGAGTAGATCGAAGCCAAGAAAACGGATATGCAAAGTAAAGGAAATGAATTTGTGGAAGTCCATTTCGATAAAGTCGGGAGTCACCTATGCAATCCGCAATCCGCAATGTGGAAGCTATCCACAATCCATAATCTGCAAAGTGCAGAAGAAGTCATTCGAAAGATGAATTGCAGAAGCAATTTAGAAGAGAAGTCAAAATCCATATTCGCATCCGCAATTGTGGAAGGAAAGAGTTTCTGATTGCGGAAAGGTCATTCCAAAAAGGTAGTTGCAAAAAGACAATTGCGGAAGCAATTTTTGAAAAAAGTCAAAGTGCACATCCACAATCTGCAACCCATGATTATAGAAAGGTAGGTTCAGAAAGCTAAATGCAGAAAGGTCTATTGTAGAAAGGAACTTGTGGAAGGCTATGACTTATAAAATAAAAAAAGTTAAAAAATGACAAACAAAGAAGTAATTTTGAACTAACTTGTTTGTCCGTGAAGAGTCACGACAAAGATATGTGACTGTTGGATGAAGAGATATGTTTAAGGGTATATAAAAAATATTTTAAACCTTAAAATAAGTGTCTTTGCACATTCAATTGGCATATAAATTGGTGTAGAAAATTCAAAGATGAAGCTATTATCTAAGGGTGGTTTGGAGCCACTAAGGCAGGAATCATTCTTGGAAATGGGGCATAACCTCCTTCTAGTGCTAGTAGGTAAATATGGTGTTGTAGAATCCTTTTAGTAGTAGATGATAAACTAGGGGGTCATATGCTCTGTCCAGCATTTGCTGGTAAATAGGGTGTTGAAGCATCCTTGCCTGTAGTAGCAGGAAGAACCTATTTGTAAATATAATTTTGCAGTATAGAAAGAGTTGGTGGTTTTCCTAATCGGGATTCCATGATAATATTGTGTGTTCTATTTTATTGTTGATTTTTTTTTGAAGTGATAAAAAAATTAAATAGATTGATTAATATTGATTCACCCCCCCCCCCCCCCCCCCCCCCNAGATATTTTATAACTATGGATCAACAAGTAAATACGTCCTCCAAAGTTCCAATATTCAATGTAGAATATTATGTGTTCTAGAGCATTAGAATGAGAATCTACATAATGTCTATTGGACTAGATGTTTGGTTGTATTTAACAACAGCGTATACAGATCCAAAAATTAATATCTGTGTTGAAGTACATTGTATAATTTAAAATCTGATTCTTAAGAATATGCTGTCTTATATATAACTTTATTTGGAATCCAAGGCATTATCTAGACTCTGTGATTTAATTTTACACCTTTTACTTATCAATTTACTACATTACGTAACACTAATTTTAAATAATTCCAACTTTATTTGTTTTACGATATACCCATTTTGTGTTAACTTAAGTTCATTCCCTTCCAGGATAGCATCACCCTATTATGATTCCCCCCTAGCAGGTACACATGGGTTCCTTAAAACATTTACAAATTTATGACACAATGTATTATCAATCAAATTTTAATTTATCCGTATAAGCTGAAGATGAAGGACATGTATATACATGATGTACAAAACTTAATCTTCAATTCAAACATGAGTTGACAAAACATGTACATCTCCATTCTATTATCATCTACACTTTATTATTATTGTCACTTACTTTAGTTTCCACACTCTCTAATTTATAAGTCATGTGTTGTTACCTCTTCCGATTATCAACTAAATTAAATGCCCAAAATTGCATTTATGTTACTATAATGTTTTTCCTCATTTATACCTCTATGTGTAGCTCAATACAACATCTATGGTAAACCCACTGATATTTCATTGTTTAATTATTCAGTCTCGATGAAAAAAAACTCCATTTTATGTAATGTCCCAAAAATTGAAAAAAAAAATTATAGGCTAGTGAAAAACTACCCAAAGGGGATCATTATTACTCGTACGGAAACACAGGTGCTCCTTATACTTTCGATCTTTTCGGAATCTGCCACTGTCTTGTAAATATCTTATCCATTAATTGACTATTAGTTTGTTTAATTAGTATGTCTTAATTCTTTTATTTAAACTATCGATATATCTTAGTTATTGTTGTTGGTGAAAGAATGAGTTCTATAGATCATTGTTTTTCTCATGCACATGTGTACTTTGATTATTTAATAAAAACTAACTTAACTTTGTTGACGGGAACAAAGTGATGGAGTGGCAGGACTCGTTCTCCCATGATGATCTGAGAGGTAAGGTTATTCTTTGTTATGTAGGCTTACTTAGTTCATACGAACTAAGGCACCTTCTTTATTGAGTTACAGGTCACTCTTGCATCATCAGGATTATCGGTTACTTCCCGCAATTCAGTTCCTAGTTATATTTCCAGTTCCACCTTGCACTTTAT
The DNA here is from genome assembly GCA_001517045.1 of Pseudotsuga menziesii. Taxonomy (NCBI): domain Eukaryota; kingdom Viridiplantae; phylum Streptophyta; class Pinopsida; order Pinales; family Pinaceae; genus Pseudotsuga; species Pseudotsuga menziesii. Next base: position 2,764 of record LPNX010588190.1, read on the forward strand.
TACTGATTCGTTTTTACGACTCAGGTAAGCCCTATGTTTGTTAATTTTCTTTCTTAGTTAATTATCTAGACATTGTGAATTTACATAGTGTCCTTCCATTATAAATTATCTATCTCTTGGTTATTTTATTTACTCGACTCTTATTTCTATTTTGTAGGTTTACCTTGGTTACGAGCTTGTAAATTTACGCTTTTTCTTCCTAGTAAGGGCATCATGGAATACTATGTTTTCCATGATTCTTAAGTACTATAAAACCTAGACTATGACCTAAATGCCTAAGCTACTATATGAACTAGCATAAAGGGAATGTGATAATAATATAAACTTTGATGCTAAGGGAAAAAATTGTAACACTATATGATAGTGTTTAAGGGCTGCGCATACCATAAGGTTGGGACTATGTTATACATACCATGTCGTTAGCATTGAGCCTAGACTGACATTTAAAGGGTGGGGAAACCATAGTATAAAGGGTTTAACATATGGCTTGGTTGATATAACGTTAATCCACAAACTTATGGAGAGGATTTATGGAGGCGTTAATGGCCACCAGCTGGTGCCATTAATGCCGTTGGGGTTGGTGAAAACCCTTGGAAAAGGACTTGGAATTCAATGTTTGTGCATTATGGTTTTGTCATTGTGGTTTAGAATGGCATATACATAGTTGGAGAAGGGAGGCGACCCCATCGATTCGCAGGTAACCTTAAACTAGCTCTATGTAAAATGCATTTTCTCTGTTGTTTCCTTCATGGAATGGTATTGCTTCTCATGCCATCATTGGTTTGTCTGTAGGTGAATACGAAGGCGCTCCAGGGTTGGCATAGGCTACACTTGTCGATTTGGGATTTCTTCTTCACGGACATGGTAAGCCTGCTAGCAAGATTTACTTGCCTCCTCTCTTATGGGAATTCCTGAGTTGGGATTCATTACTGGGTTTGGGTTTCGATGGTACTTGTTGACTCTGCCTTCGGGGTTTAAGATGTAACTTGTTCTGGTTTTAAATGGAATTCTCGTTGAGAGGTTTGTAATTTGTTTGGGCCATGGCTGCAACATTACTTGTAATGGTTCCATAGCTCACAACTTTCAATTTTTCCATTTTAATACTTTGACTGTTTGTAAAGAGGATCTGTGGTTCACTATGTAATTACACTGTGCATTGGTTTTAATATGAAAACTGTAATGTCTTTTGGGTATAAAATGCATATGATTTCATTCAATGTTCATAATGGATTATACTGTGTAAAATAATTTGGGACTGTGTAGTTAATTTGGTGCTGCATTTTAACATGTGGACTTTATTGGGTTTGATCGTGGCCTTAAAGACTATAGAATTTACTCTGTATATTTACAAAGGTTTGAGTTATGGCCGTATGCACAACACTATGTTTGTTTGGTTTGTAATTTGAGTTGGGAGATCTTCTATAGCTTGGGGCATTATGCCATGGACTACACCATTGTAGCAATGGTGTCATAGCCCGTTGGCTTGCCACCACATGCTCCACGTTAACATATACATGGAGTTTGTGTTTTAAACAAAGTATTGAACTCTTAGTTTTGTATTGGCTCAACGTAGGTGCATGCCATGCCACGAATGGCATGTACCTCTCCCAACGACTTTGATAGCTTTTAGTTGGCACTAAAAATGAAAATTGTTTACTTGGAAAGAATAGGGCTATAACAACCAAGGTTATGAAAACCCACGATATCGATTTGGTTTATTAGTGTGATTGTGTGATTAGATTGGAACTTGGCCAAGGCCGTAGCTAGGGTCTTTACAACCTCACTGTTACTGTATGCATTGTTTGTTTATAGGATTGTGGCATAGCTTAAAAACGTAGCTTGCATATCTTAGATGTAAAGCATGGACTGTATAATGATGGTTATGCAATTTGCTTACTAATTATGTATAAAATGCTTATGATTGTGTTAGTGCTATTGCCTTGAGTCTGGACATCTATAGGATTCGATGTCGCGACCTCTTGTTGGAAAAATGGGTTTTAGTTGTTTAAATTTTTAATATGATACATTTGGTTATGTGTAGATTTAAATGGGACCTTTAAACACTTTAAGCATTTATAAGGGATGACTGTAATAATAGTACTGTGAATTAAACATTTGGGTTATGTAAATGGATGCGATTTGGACTGTAGATTTTATATAATAAGACAGAGGTTTGATCTTGGACCACATGGATGGTCACAATGCCTTCTCTATTTGGTTAATTATGATTATGTTTATCGAATGGAATGTTATCATATTTAATTTATTTTCACATGATTATGTGGAGCAGTCCTTAGAAGGTCTTTAATAATTTGATAGCTTGTTTATTATATGAACTCTGTCCTTAGTAGATCTAGTCTAAAATATTTAAGTTTTGTTTTTTAGTTTCTGAATAAATTAAATAGTACATAATTATAGAACTATTTGAATACTAATATATATGTATTTCTATATATATATTTAACCTGTACTTCTAAATGAATTTTGGATTTAAAACAACCCTCTATTGACAAATCAAATATGTCAGTAGAGTAATGCAACCCGTAAAATAAGCTAACTGGTAACAAAACCTAGATATAATATACATCAACTAAACATGGAGATAATTACGGAATTCAACTCAAAGTAAAAATCCTCGTAATGTATAGCCTATAATAAAATTTCTCCATCCTATGATTAATAAAATGCAAATACAAACCCTAGCAGATTGATAACCATAATGCTTGACCATGAGGGTTAGAAATTTCATTGTAGTTATTACTTAATATAAATAATAACGAAACTTTGGGAAGAAATAGAATAGGCCTTCAAGGGTTTCATACCTGAATTTGAAGCGTTGTCAATGGCTGCACCTGCACACTTAAATAACCAGCATTAACAATTCAATGCATATCTTACCTCTGTTTGATGACCAAATCACTTGGGAACTACCACATTCCTCCCAACCATGACCTGGAACCATTCTTGGTTCTAATATGGATCCCCTCGAGCTGGACTCCGACATGCAAGTAGCTTAGAGCTCCTAAGGTAGGGTTTCCTGACTAGTATTCAGTTCTGAATCAATCCTCTTTTCCTTGTAGGAGAAAGTTTTAATCGTAATTAATTCTTTACACATACTATGTATAAAGTACGTAGTATTAAAATACTTGTTAACACTTGTCTTCGGGTATCATGTGTCATGATCCATGGACTTAATGACACTTATTTTATGAAGGGAAAGTAGATAGATGGCTCAAGTCTACTAAGATAGGCAACTCTAAACATCCTTGCATGTTGGATTTCCCTCGTATAACATGGTAGTTCTTCAGTGCTTGAGGAGAATACAAAAATTCAAAATTTCATTTAATCACTTAAAAATAAGTATGATGAGATCAATATTATTCTCGATTCATTTTCACTCAGAGGTGATTTTAATCTTTTTAGTAATCCCTAGCGCTTACCAGAGCCCATACTCAATGCTTATAACAGGGAGTTACAAACATAGTGCAATTCCAGAGCTCTTGCTCAATAATAAATGCTAGGATGTACTTGTATGATACACCTAGGGATACAATGGCCAAAGATCTGATGCTCCAGAGATTATGTTCAACACCAACATGGAATGCTTCAGAGCTTATGCCAAACATTTCCAATTATATTTTCATATGTTCCAGAGCTTTATTCTCAACACAAATGTAATTACTCATGTGCTCTAGATCCTTTCGCTCAAAACAAAACATCTCATCGATCATGTGCTTCAGGGTCCACACCCAACACAAAATATTTAATCAATCATGTGCTTCCTGGTCCACGCCAAGACAACCAACATATATATACATATATATCATCAAAAATTGGCTTATGCCCTATATACAAAACAAATCATCATGTTCATGTGCAGTGGGGTCTTTGACCCAATATAAAATAAAACATAAAAATAATCATCATGATCAATAGGCTCATTCCTATAAATGGTAGGTCCTAAATTCAGGATATTACATCCCTCCCCGCTTAGTACAACGTCGTCCCCCGTGTTCGAGGGACTCTGAATGATATCATGAAACAAGGTAGGGTAATCCTTTCTCATGGTGGCCTCATTCTCCTAGGTAGCCTCATCTACCTCAAAGTGATTCCACTATACTTTCAATTAGACTACAATGCACTTCTGAAACTTTACTTCTCTCTTTTCCAATATATGTGAAGGCTCAGGGGAAAATTCTACCTCAGTTTCCACCTGTAATAATGACCAATCAATGACATGCTTAGTTTCATAAACATATTTCTTTAATAAATATGCATAGAAAACATTATGAACTCTTACATGCATAGGTAATGCTAGTTCATAAGCCACTAGTCCTTTCCTGGCCAAAATTTCAAAATGCACACAAAATCTAGGTGCTAACTTACCACACCTACCCAAGCTCAATGAGCTCCATTTTTCTTTCACTTTCAAGTAGATATGATCACCTACTTGATAGTCTTTATCTTTCCTTTTCTTATCTACATAACTTTTCTGATGGTATTCTTCCTCTTTAATATTTCCCTGGACCTTGGTAACTAACTTTCCCAAGTCCAATAACAAGTCAGTACCTAACATGAGCCAATCCACTGAACTGTACCAAGTAACTAGGGTCCTACACTTCCGTCCATAGAGTACCTCGACATGACTCATCTTGGCGGAAGCCTGATACCCGTTGTTATATGCAAACTCTGTAAGGTGCAGATAATCCTCCCACTTGGTGGGGTTGTTCATGACATACATTTGAAGCATGTCTTCAACAATTTGTTTTACTCTTTCAGTCTGCCCATCCATCTATGGGTGATAAGTAGTGCTAAAGTTTAGTTGCATCTCTAATCCAAAGAATAAATATCTCCAAAAGTTTCCTGTAAACTTAACATCTTGATTTGAGATAATCACTTTGGGTATCCCATGAAATCTAAATATCTCTTTCCGGAAAATACCGGCAACGTTCACAGCCTTGTACAACCTTGTAGGTCGATTTCAAGGGGATGAAGTGTGTTGCCTTTGACAGCTTGTCAATGAATACACAGATGGAATAATTTTGCTTCTTTCTTTTCGATAAGGAAGTAGTAAAATCCATACTGATAACCTCCCATTTCCATTCCAGAATGCGAAATGGATGTAACAATCCTGAAGGATGTTGGTGCTCAGCTTTAACTAGATGGCATTCTTGATATTTCGCAATAAATATTGCAATTTTGGCCTTTAACATAGGCCATAAAAGTGTCTCTTGATGGAATATATCATCTCTTGATATCTCTGGTGCCCCGAGTAGGGTAACCCTATGAAATGTTGTGAGGATGCTGGATCAAATGTCCCCTCCAACTAGAACATACAATCTATCCTTATACCATAGTAGTCCGGATTCATCCACCTTGTATTCCTTCTGTTGTTGAAACAACCAGTCATCTTGGACCTTCTTGAGGATTTCCACATAGAACAGGTCAACCTTGTTGGTCGTTCTAATCTTCTCATGCAGATATGCATCAGTTTGACTTAGGGTCACCTCATATATCATATGAGTTCATCGACTCAAAGCATTGGAAATGTTGTTCTCTTTTCCCTTAATATGCTTTAGTTCAAAGTGATACTCACTCAGAAAAGACAACCATCTAGATTACCTCGCATTCAGATCAGGTTGATCAAATAAATACGTTAAACTCGTATTGTCAGTCTTTAAAAGGAACTTCCTTCCCAGGAGGTAGTGCCTCCACATATTCAAAGCATGGAGAATGGCCACTAGCTCAAGATCGTGCACGGGATAATTCTGCTCATGCTCTTTTAATTTTTGTGATTCATAATAGATCATATGAACATTTTGGAAGAGGAATCCTCCAAGTCCTTCCTTTTTTGTATCTGTGCATACCATGAAATCCCCATAGGGATCTGCAATCTGCAACACTAGTGCGGTCATCAAAAGCTGTTCAAGCTTTTGAAAACTTTATTCACACTTGTTAGTCCATAAGAACTTGTTGTGTTTCTTTTGCAAAGTCGTCATGGGACAAGCGATTCTTGATCATTTCTCAATGAACTTTCGATAATCCTCGGCTAAACCCAAAAAGGACCTAATTTTAGTGACACTAGTTGAGCTATAGCTTGAATATTTTCCAGGTCCACAGCTATTCCTGCCTCAGATATGGGGTGACCTAGGTATTGTATTTGTGGTTGGTAAAAATCACATTTACTAAACTTAGGGTAGAGCTGGTGTTCTCTCAACACTCAAAGTACTATGCGAAGGTGTTCTTTGCGTTCCTCTTTATTCTTGGAATAAACTAGAATGTTGTCAATAAATACTAGTATGAACTTATCCAGATAATTACTGAATATGTTGTTCATCATACACATAAAGTTTGCGGGTGCATTGGTTAACCTGAATGACATCACAACAAACTCATAGTGCTCGTACCTTGTATGAAAGGAGGTCTTGGGAATATCTTTGTCTTGGATCCGTACCTGATGGTACCTAGATCATAGGTCAATCTTTGGAAAGACATTGGCTCCTCCCACTTGGTTGAAAAAATCAATTATCCTAGGGAGCGAGTAACAATTATTTATAGTCATTTTGTTCAACTAATGGTAATCAATGCACATCTGCATCGTACCATCCTTCTTCTTTATGAACAAAATCGGTGCTCCCTAAGGGGACACACTGGGTTGGATGTACCCTTTCTTTATGAACTCCTACAATTGTAGTTTGAGTTCCACAAATTTGAGTGCACTCATGTGGTAAGGGGCTTTGGAGGCCAGAACTGATCCTGGAGTAAGTTTGATGGAAAAGTCTAGGTCTCGTTTTGAAGGTAATCTGCGGATTTCCTTGGGAAACACGTCTTTGAATTCTTCAAGAACGGGGAAGTATTCTATGTGTTGTTCTCTATCAGACTCTACATCTTGGATGTTCACTGCAAAGAACTTGCATCCTTTCCTAATACACTTCTTTGCTTGTAAGGCAGATATTTGTCTTACAGAAACTTTCTTTGAGATGCCTTGAACCTTCACTTGGTTCCCTTGGCTATCAGTACACAAGATAGACTTGTGTAGACAATCGAGAATGACATGGTGTTGTTACAACCATTCCATGCTGATAAGAATATCATACGATCCTAAAGGTAGGATGTCCAGGTTTACCTTAGTAAGGAAACCATTTAGGTTTACTTCACATTCTTTAATAATTTCTGAAACCTTCTGTTTCGTACTAGTGGCTAGCTGTACCATCCAAGGTTTATCATGCTTTACTTTTCCTAACTTGCATAAATCAAAAATCTTAGGTGCAACATAGCTCTAGAAATCATCGAGATCAATAAGTATTGAAATGGAGGTGTTCAAGATCTTACCTTCGACCTCAACCATTGTAGCTTGATGGTCCACCTATCGGCCATCTAATGTTGCATAGATTCATGGGGTTCCTACTGTATCCTCAATGGTATGTTCTTCTTGCAAGTTATGCAATAATCCATTCTTCTTGTTATTACAATCTCGGGCATAATGTGGCCCATTGCACTTCCAGCACTTGAGCACTAAAGGGGTAGCATTGGCTCCACTAGCCACTTGCTTATTACCATTAGGAGCTAGTACATAAGGCTTCGTACTAGTTTTTTTGAAGTTCTTGTTTGCTTGAAAGCTGTTATTTTCGTTTCTATAAGGTTGCGGGTTTTACCCAGCCTTGCGGTTATCAGCAAAGTTTCTATACTTTTCTCTGTTTCAGTTCTGGTTTTCTTGGCACAACTGCCCATGCTCATATCAAAGTCAGGCTTTGTGTAGTGCAATATCCAATGTCTTTGACATGTTGAATTCTATCCTGTCTCAAAAACTGGAAGGAATACATCCTAGGAACTACTGGATATTCACCTTCTCTTCTTTGATATACGGTACATAATGCAACAAATCTAGAAATCTGTTTATAAATGCGTCCATAGTCATGGACCCCATGCATAGTTCATGGAACTCTTTTACCTTGTCGTCAAAGTACCTTTTTGATATGTATTTCTCTTGGAAAATACTGCGGAATTTTTTCCAGCTTATTTCTCGCAGCTCATCTTTCTTGATGTGCTTTAAATCTCATCACCATCTTGTTGTCTTACCGTTTAGGTTGTAGATGGAAAGCCTAGCCTGCATCAAACTTGAATAGTTACGAACTTGGAAATACTTATTCATTCCTAGCAACCATTCTTCCACATTTTCTCCTATGTTTACTTCACCTTCATAGGTCAGGACTCTTATTTTTTGAAACTCCCTCTGAAGACTGTCATCACTTCTTTGCCTCTTTCTCGGTGGAGAAAGTGAGTCATCACTAGCAGCACTGTGATGATCTCCTTCAGTTTCTTTGGGTGTACCTTCTTTTTCTTCTTCTCTTGGGTTGCTGGCCCACTCATGGTATGGTTCTCTTTTGGATTTGTTGGTGGACTGGGTAGGTTTACCCTGCGGGCTCCCTCCTGTCATGTTACACAATAATGCTTCATTTGTAGCTTGTCGTTCCTTTCTTTCATTTAGACTGTCTTCTCTAAAACTTTTCAGTTCAGCTTGAAGACTGTGCAAATTTTTCAGCAAATCAGAGTTTAGCTTGGCAACCATGTTCACTTCCGAAGTGGGGGTGGTCATTTCTTCCTGTCGACTATTTTCCTCCTCAGTATTCATAAACTCAACAGCGCTGTAAAAAAATTTCTGTAAAACAAAAATTTTTAATAGCAACAAAAAATTTATGTTAGTAACAAAAATTACTGATCGTACTTTATTTTCTCTGCATGAATCCATGGTGTGCCCATAAGTCTCTCAGTATGGAAACTAGGCTCTGATACCACTTGTAATGTCCCCAAAAATTGAAAAAAAAATTATAGTCTAGTGAAAAACTACCGAAAGGGGATCCTTATTACTCATGCGGAAACAGAGGTGCTCCTTATACTTTCGATCTCTTAGGAATATGCCACTGTCTTGTCAATCTCTTATCCATTCAGTGACTATTAGTTTGTTTACTTCTTATGTCTTAATTATGTTATTTAAACTATCGATATATCTTAGTTATTACTATCGGTGAATCAATGAGTTGTATAGATCGTTGTTTTTGTCCTGCACATGTGTACTTCGATTATTTTATAAAAACTAACTTAACTTTGTTGATGGGAACAAAGTGATGGAGTGGCAGGACTCGTTCTCCCATGACGATCTGAAAGGTAAGGTTATTCTTTGTTATGCAAGCTTACATAGTTCATATGAACTAAGGAACCTTCTTTATTGACATATAGGTCACTCTTGTGCCATCAGGATTATTGGTTACTTGACACAATTCAGTTCCTAGTTATATTTCTAGTTCCGCCTTGCACTTTATTACTGCTCCGTTTTTACGACTCAGGTAAGCCCTATGTTTGTTAATTTTCTTTCTTAGTTAATTATCCATACGTTGTGAATTTACTTAGTGTCCTTCCATTATAAATTATCTATCTCTTGGTTATTTTATTTACTCGACTCTTATTTCTATTTTGCAGGTTTACTTTGGCTACGAGCTTGTAAAGTTACGCATGTTCTTCCTAGTGAGGGCATCATGGCATACTATGTTTTCCATGATTCATAAGTACTATAAAACCTATACTATGACCTAAGCACCTAAGCTACATATATGAACTAGAATAAAGGGCATGCGATAACAATGTAAACTTTGATGATAAGGGAAAACATTGTAACACTATATGATAGTGTTTAATGGCTGCACATACCATGTCATTAGCATTGAGCCCGCGATGACATTTAAAGGGTGGCAAAACCATAGTATAGAGTGTTTAACATATGTATTGGTTGATATAACGTTGAACCACAAACTTATGGAGAGGGTTTATGGAGGCGTTAATGGCCACCAGCTGGTGCCATTAATGCCATCAGGGTTGGTGAAAACCCTTGGCAAAGAACTTGGCATTCACTGTTTGTGCATTATAATTTTGGCATTGTTGTTTAGCATGGCCTCTGCACAGTTGGAAAAGGGAGGTGAACCCATCGATTCACAGGTAACCTTAAACCAACTCTATGTAAAATGCATTTGCTCTGTTGGTTCCTTCATGGCATGGTCATTCTTCTCATGCCATCATTGCTTTTTCTGTAGGTTAATGTGAAGGAACTCCGGGGTCTGCACAGGTTACACTTGTCGATTTGGGATTCCTTCTTCATAGCCATGGTAAACTTGCTAGCAAGATTTACTTGCCACCCCTCTTCTGTGCATTCCTGAGTTGGGATTCTTTATTGGGTTGGGGTTGCGATTGTACCTGTTGACTCTACCTTCAGGGTTTAAGATGTAGCTTGCTCTAGTTTTAAATGGAACTCTCATTGAGAGGTTTGGACTTTGTTTGGAACATGGTTGCACCATTACTTGTAATGGTACCATAACTCACAGCTTTCCATTTTAACATTTTAATAATTTGACTGTTTGTAAAGAGGATTTGTGCCTCACTGTGTAATTACACTACATGTTGGTTTTAATATGAAGACTGTAATGTATTTTGGGTATGAAATTCCTACGATTTCATTCCGCATTTGTAATGGATTATACTGTGTAAAAAAATTTGGGACTGTGTAGTTAATTTGATGCTGCGTTTTAACATGTGGACTTTACTAAGTTTGATCGTGGCCTTAAATCCTGTAGAATTTACTCTGTATATTTACAAAGGTTTTGGTTATGGCTATATCCACAACACTCTATTTGTTTGGTTTGTAATTTGATTTAGGAGAGATTCTAGAGCTTGGGGCATTATACGATGGGTTGCACCATTGTAGCAATGGTATTGTAGCCCATTGGCTTGCCACCACATGCTTTATGTTAGCGTATACATGGATTGTGTGTTTTAAACAAAGTATTGAACTCGTAGTTTTGTATTGGCTCAACGTGGGTGCGTCCATGCCATGAATGGCATGTACCTCTCCCAATGGCTTCGATATCTTTTAGTTGGAATTAAAAATGTAATTTTTTTACTTGGAAATAATAGGGTTGTAATAGCCAGGGTTATGACAACCAACAATATCGATTTGGTTTATTAGCATGACTGTGTGATTAGATTGGAACTTGGCCGAGGCCGTATCTAGGGTCTTTACGACCTCACTGCTAGTGTATGCATTGTTTGTTTATAGGATTATGGTGTAGCTTAGAAATGTAGCTTGCATATATTAGATGTAAAGAGTGGACTGTATAATGATGGTTATGCGATTTGCTTACTGCTTATGTATAAAATGCTTATGATTGTATTAATGCTATTGCCTTGAGTCTGGACATCTATAGGATTCGATGTTGCGACCTCTTATTGGAAAAATGGGTTTTAGTTGTTTACATGTTTAATATGATATGTTTGGTTATGTGTAGATTTAAATGGGACATTTAAACACTTTAAGTCTTTATAAGGGATGACTGTAATAATTGGGCTATGAATTAAACATGTGGATTAAGTAAATGGATGCGATTTGGATTGTATATTTTATATAATAAGAAAAAGGTTTGATCTTGGACCATATGGATGGTCACGATGCCTTCTCTCTTTGGTTAATTATGATTATGTTTATTAAATGGAATGTTATGATATTTAATTTATTTTTACATGATTAGGTGGATCATTCCTTCAAAGGTCTTTAATAATTTGATAGCTTGTTTATTATAGGAACTCTGTCCTTAGTAGATCTAGTTTAAAATATTTGAGTTATGTTCTTTAGTTTATAAACAAATTAAATAGTGCATAATTATAAAACTATTTGAATAACGATATATATGTACATATATATATATGTATGTATGTATGTATGTATGTATGTATGTATGTATGTATGTATGTATATATATATATATATATATATATATATATATATATATATGTATGTATATATATATATATATATGTATGTATATATATATATTTAACTTGTACTTCTGAACAAATTTTGAATTTAAAACAACCCTCTATCGACAAATGAAATATGTCAGCGGAGTAATGCAACTTGTAGAATAAGCTAACTAGTAGCAAAGCCCAAATATAATATACATAAACTAAACATGGGGATAATTATAGAATTCAACTCAAAGTACAAACCATGGTAATGTATAGCCTATAATAAAATTTCTCCATCCTATGATTAGTAAATTGCAAATACAAACCCTAGTAGATTGATAACCATAAAACTTAACCATTAGGGTTAGAAATTTCATTGCAGTCATTACTTAACATAAATAGTAATGAAACTTTGGGAAGAAATAGAATAGGCCTTCAAGGGTTTCATACTTGAATTTGAAGCTTTTTTAATGGCTACACCTGCACACCTAAATAACTAGAATTAACAATTCAATGCAGATCTGACCTCTATATGATGACCAAATCACTTGGGAACTACCACGTTCCTCCCATCTGTGACCCAGAACCATTCCTGGTTCTAATCTGGATCCCCCCGAGATGGAATCCAACATGCAAGTAGCTTAGAGCTCCTAAGGTAGCGTTTCCTAACTGGTATTCAGTTCTGAATCAGTCCTCTTTTCCTTGCAAGAGAAAGTTCTCCAGGAAAAACACCTAAGAGCCAAAAACAGGCAAAATAATAATTCTCCCAGATAAAAATAAGAATCCCCCAAGCCTTTGCTTGGCTTTAGTATTTATAGGAATACTTTTCAATCAAAGGGGCAGTTAAATCAAGAAATCCTTGATTTCTTGATTTAACCATTTTTAATTTACTAGGGTAATTTTCAATTGTTAACCTAGGAACTTTTAACTAGCTCCTAGTTAGTCTTTCATAGATATTTCACTATTTATTAATCCTTTAATAATAAATAATAATTGGTGGAGCTTCTCTTCTTTCTTTATTCAATTATATAATTAATCGTAATTAATTCGTTATACATACTATGTTTTTTCCTCGGGAAAAATTCATAATTTTATTTCAAAATGGAACAAAATTACATCTGCACATGTAAGAGGATCACTGGGATCCCTACATTGTCACATATTATCTGTCTCATATTATCATAACCATAAATTTTCTACTCAGCCATTGGAAGAAATACTATCAGCTATTGCTGTCTCAGATAAACCACAAAGGAATCACTAAAGCTGGTATGTGTCCAATTCTTTAGTGACAGGTCACAAAAAACTATATCAAAACGGCCGATCCCAGCCTATAATAGCAGCTAGATACCACAGCAAATATGAAAATTGCTATCTGTCTCGCACTGTAATATATCAGCTCGTATACTACAGGTCCAAGGTCACTCTGTGCCATCATTGACAGGACACAATCCTGTAGCAGCTCGATGCCACAACATATAATTTGAATGTTGTCCCTGACTATAAAATATCAGCATTGATACCCACAAAAGTGTTTACAACAGGTCACAAAATCTAGAATGACCAATTTATATTGCTGTAAGCAAAAATAAACTGTCCCAAACTGTAAAATATACAGCTCGATACATATATGGATATCAAACCCAAATAGACACGTCACAAAATCTGAGCCAAAGCTCAATACTAATCCAAACCTGTATCTTGAAAAGGCCGATGATAATAGTTGTAGGAACCCTCTAGTGAGTGAGTAATGATCCTCCAGATGCCAAAGTCCAACTGCCACTGCGTCGCTTCCTTGGATAGCTGATCATCCACCCTATTCCGTTCCCTATAAACATGTGTAAAGGAAATATGATTAAACTGTTGTTTTATACGGAACACCTCCTCTAGAATAGGTAGAAGCATCATCACATGGCACTGAACAGTCTCTTTTTCCCATTCAATAACAAGCATCGAGTCACCAAAGACTTGTAAAGACAAACAACCCTGTTCCAAGGCAAATAAAAGCAACAGCCTAAGTGCCATTAATTCAGCATAGTTATTTGAAACCCTCCCTAATCCATCCAATAAATGAAAAAAATGAGGCTCAGATTTGAAAACAACTCCACCCCCGCCACATCTCAATTGACGAGCTTGTGAAGCTCCATCAAAGAATCCCCAAGGGATATCTTTGTCAATCAGTTCCTCCCGCATAGATCGCAGCTTGTGGATCTTCTCCGGTGCCCTGAAATGATGGATAATTGCAATGATATGTGCCACTACAGCCTCCATTGGGATATGACAGTCCTAAAATATGATCCTATATTATACATACTATGTATAAAGTACATAGTATTAAAATACTCGTTAACACTTGTCTTCGGGCATCATGTGTCTTGATCCCTAGACTTAACAACACTTATTTTCTGAAGGTGAAGTAGATAGATGGCTCATGTCTACTAGGCTAGGAAACTCTAAACATCCTTGCATGTTGGATTTATCTCATATAATGTGGTAGTTCTTTAGTACTTGAGGAGAATACAGAAATTCAAAATTTCATCTAATCACTTAAAAATAAGTATGATGAGATCAATATTATTCTCAAGTCATTTTCACTTGGAGGTGATTTTAATCTTTTTCAGTAACCCCTAGCGCTTTCCAGAGCCCATACTCAACACTTATAATAGGGAGTTACAAACATAGTGCAATTCTAGAGCTCTCACTCAACACTAAATGCTAGGATGTACTTGTACAATACACCTAGGGATACAATGGTCAAAGATCTGATGTTACAAAGCTTATGCACAACACCAACATGGAATGCTATAGATCTTATGCCCAACATTTCCAATGATATTTTTATGTGTTACAGATCTTTATGCTCAACACAGATGTAATTACTCATGTGCTCCAGAGCCTTTCGCTCAACACAAAACATCTCATCGATCCTGTGCTTCAGGGTCCACACCCAACACAAAACATTTCTTCAATCATGTGCTTCATGGTCCACACCCAACACAACCAACATATATATACATATATACCATCAACAATTGGCTTATGCCCAATATACAAAACAAATCATCATGTTCATGTGTAGTGGGGTCTTCGACCCAATATAAAATAAAACATCAATATAATCATAATGATCAATAGGATCATGCCTATCAATGGTAGGTCTGAAATTGGGGATTTTACATGTTACTTTACCCCATAATTATAGTATTACAAACTTCTTTCCTTCGTAATTTTGTTTACTTTCTGCACATAACCATACTCATCGATCTGATGATAGTTCTCTTATTTTACCTTGGCTATGACCCTTATCTCTTTCCTATTAGCATAAGCTATTTCATGTGCATTTGTAATGTACCAAAAAATCGAAAATATTTTTTTTTAGGCTAGTAAAAACTACCTAGACAGGACATTATTTACTTACGGAACTCTATTGTACACTTATGCATATTTGTTTACTCACAAGATGTTCTTACGTTCTATTGTTTATATTCCAGTCATTACTTTTAATGTATTCTCCTTATGATGTTGTACTATTATTTACTACTTAGTATTATGTTTACACTTTTGTCGCTTATGTGTCATCATTGGCTTTATGTGTTTTGTCCTTTATGCATTGTCATAGTCGTTAATTATGGAGTCCTAAATTAACTTTGAGTCCCATGATGGTTTCAGAGGTAAAGTATTACTTTCTTACACATTCTTACTTAGTTCAATCGAACTAAGGCTCCTCTTTTATTACTTCGTAGTTCATTACTTTGCGACGGGATATGGTGTAAGGTGTGTTGATAGTATTGATCCTAGAGGACCTGCTGCTAGTCATTACATTGCTTATTGACTCAGTTCTCTTAACTTGGTAAGTGTCATTATCGTCAATGTAGCTACTATGGATAAATTTCCTATACACTAATTATTCTTCGTTATGTTTTAAATTTGTTAGTTTATATGTCATTAATACATTTTATGTTCTATATATATTTTTACTATACCTATTAAAATATCTTATGTTCTTTATTTGGTAGGTTATTATATTGGCTTAAGAGTGGACCTTTCATTTTTATGAAGGTTTAAAAAATTAACATGGTATATTTCATATGCCATGTTCGCTAAGCATTTATGCTGTGACACTTTTCGTATTGGATTTTAATATAAGGCTATAAGCCTAAAGTGTATTTTTTTTACTTATAAGATGTATGCCTTATGGCATTACACCTCAGACTAATGCCACTTATGGACTATGTATTATTGAATTCTTACCGTAATGCAAACCTTGTAATATAATAACACTATGAAAGAGTTAAGGTGGCGACATAACATATGTTGGAAACCATATGATAGCAGGGTTTATGCTATGGGATTTTGGTCACGAAAGAAACAACGTTTAAACTATGGAGAGTGGATTTAGTGTTATTTTTGATGGCTTTAATGGTTTCTAGCTGGTGCATTCAATGCATTTGGAGAAATGTGACAGCCTTCAATTAGGCTTGGCCCACGATGGTTGTGCAATGTGTTGTCATTTGCGGTTTTTGTGTTTTGGATCTACGAACGGGTAAGGCCATGGAGGAAACCTCCAGACTCTGAGGTATGCCTTCATTTGGTTTATACACCTGCACATTAGTTTCATTTAATGTTTGATAATGTGGCCATGCTTCTTATCCATTTTCGATTGTGCTTTGGAAGTGCCGAAAGGGAATGAGGGAAGAGTGCCCTTAACTTCTGTGGGCTCCAAAATTTTTCAACCATGGCCACGGTAATCCTGTGAGAAAAACCCTGCTTGCTACCTCTTGGCCCTCTTGGGCAGACAGTGCATAGATTTGCTTGGTTGGGGTTTTATGACGTGGTTTTCGATGTGGGGGTTTTTAAGATTCACCTTCGGGCACACTTGGTTTTTGTTTATGCAAATCGTGTTTTAGTTGGGGCTTTTTAGCCATCAGTTGCACCATTGCTTGAAATGGTGCGTTAGCCCATTGGAATGCCTATGTAAACTTGTTTATAAATATTAATATGACGACTGTGTACTTTACTTTGAAAGATCCATTTAAATGGATGCATATTGTTTTTATTATTTGATATACCATGGTTTTAACTTATGATGTGCATAGCACTATTCTTGTGCATTAATCTATTATTACGGTGAATTTAAGTGGGCATTCGCTGATTTGAAGGTTCTGGGTGTGACGGCGTTACTTAGCTTGTATTGTAACATATGGACAACGTGGGTATAGGCCATGCCGTGAATTGCAGGAGCCTTCCCCACAGTGCTGCGATAGTATAGCGTAGGGTTTAAAATGGTAGGACTGTCTATTAAATTTAAAACTTGGTCGAGGCCATGAATTATGTGAGTGTTGTGCATTCGTTTGTTTTTTAGAGGCCAGTGTTTAAGACGCTCAATGGAATTCATTGTATTTAATTGGAAAAATGGACTCTATGTATTATATTATATAGGATGTATTTTATGAACCATAGCCTGCATACAATCTGATGTATAGTGTGGCCTGTGTGAGAAATGATTAAGGTATTTGGTCATTGTTTTATACATACAATTCTTATTGTCTGTTATTATGGCTTTGCCTTGGGTCTGGACATCCATGGGAATCGATGTTGCAACCTTTGTTGGTAAGAAATGTTTTAATGTAATGTAATGAATGTATTTTAATAAATAAAAACAAGCTCGGCTTGCATTCCCATAGGATTCGATTCCCGTTCCTGTTTACAATACATGGATTTGCAATATGATTTTGATGTTATTTTAATATGATAAAATTACTGTATAAGATGTATTATTTTAATTTGTTTATGGTAATGTTTGATGAGTTATGTAATTTAGTTTATGGTTATGCATAGATGGAAAAGTTAGAACTATGGATTCTTTTGTATGAATTATGATGAAATATTTGTAACAAACCACAGGGATGGTCACGATGCTTCCTTCGTTTATTTAATTCTAATACTGATAATTTAAAAGCAAGTTTCGATACTAGTATATCCTTATTATGGCAGACCTTGAAAGGTCTTAGATGAGCTATTTAATTTTGGGATTTAAAAGTATAGATAGCTTTCATAAATGTTTATACCTAAAGGCCTTATCTATATATATATATATATATATATATATATATATATATATATTTATCTATAAAGTACTTATGTTTGTAAGTAATATCCTAAGGTATCTATTTAGTATATTTATTTCTTTTAATATTTCTCTTATAACTTAATCTACTATAAGTATGAACCTGTCTCTACTGACAAATGCAATATGTCAGTAGAGTTATAAAGAATAGGTGAGAACTAAATAACATGTCTGGTTTTACCTAGTTTACAATAATGATTTCTGAATATTGAATGAATACAAAAACAAACTTCAGAGATGCAAACCTAGATATATACTACCTACGATAATATCCAAGGGAGTATTGAAGAGAATACAAACGCTAGCAGAGTCTAGCGAGAAAATCAAATACATAGGTTTAGGATATATATTGAAAACATTCATCTAACATATCCATCGTCTAATCTAGAAGATAACATAGACAGTCTAGGGTTAGATTTTAAGAAAGGTAACCCGAGGAGAAATGGATAGAACCATCATTTCAAGGCGCATTAATATATAAAGAGCATTTATATAAAGAAGACAATATTTACCCTAGGAATGAACTTGACATACTAAGAACTCATACCTATGATTTTTCTTCCCAAAGCTCCTTTACTGGTTGAACCTACACACTTTTTTAAATACCATCATTATCAATTTAAGACAGATTTGACCTCTGATTTTGATGACCAAATCACTTAGGAACTACCACGTTCCTCCCAACCATGACACAGAACTGTTCCTGGTTCTAATATAAATCCCCCCAAGCTAGACTCCAACATGCAAGTATATTAGAGATCCCAAGATAGGGTTTCCTAACTATTATTCAGTTCTGAATCAATCCTCTTTTCCTTGCAGGAGAAAGTTCTCCAAGAAAACACTTGAGAGAAAAAACATGCAGAATAATAATTCTCCAAGATAAAAATCAGAACCCCCAAGACTTTGCTTGGCTTCAGTCTTTATAGACAGACTTTCTAGTCAAAGGGACACTTAAATCAAGAAACCTTTGTTTCTTGATTTAACCCTTTTTAATTACTGGGGTAATTTTCAATACTTAACTTGGGAACTTTTAACTAGTTCCTAGTTAAACTTTCATAGGTATTATACTATTTATTAATCCTTTAATAATAATAAATAATAATTGATGGAGCTTCTCTTCTTTCTTTTATTTAATTATATATTTAATCATAATGCATTCTTTATACATACTATGTATAAAATACATAGTATTATAACACTTGTTAACATTGTCTTCGGGCATCATGTACCATGATCCCTAGACTTAATGACACTTCTTCATTAAGGTCAAGTAGATAGGTGGCTTAGGTCTACTAGGATAGGAAACTCTAAACATCCTTGCATGTTGTATTTCCCTCGTATAACGTGGTATCTCTTCAGTAATTTGATAAGAATACAAAAATTCAAAATTTCATTTAATAACTTATAAATAACTATGATGAGATCAATATTTTTCTCGAGTCATTTTCACTAGGAAGTTATTAAATTCTTTTCAGTAACCCCTAGCGCTTATGAGAGTCCATAATCAACACCTATAGTAGGGATTTACAAACATAGTGCAATTCCAGAGCTTTCACTCAACACTAAATGCTAGGATGTATTTGTATGATACACCTAGGGATACAATAGCCAAGGACCTAATGCTCTAGATTTTATGCTTAACATCAACATGGAAGGCTCCAGGGCTTATACCCAACACATCCAATTATCTTTTCATGTGTTCTAGATCTTCTCGCTCAACACAAATGTAAGTACTCATGTTCTCCAGACCTTCTTTCTCAACACAATTCATCAATCACTCAAGTATTCTAGAGATCCTTTCTCAACACAAAAACATCTCATAAATCATGTACTTTAGGGTCCATGCCCAACACAAACAATCATATACATATATCATCAATAATTGGCTTACGCCCAATATGTAAAACAAATAATCATGTTTGTATGCAGTGGGGACCTTGACCAAATATAAAATAAAACATCAAGATAATCATCATAATTAATAGACACATGCCTATAAGTGTTAGGTCCAAAATTCAGGTTATTACATCCCTCCGTACTTAGAACAACACCGTCCCTATTGTTCTAGGGACTTGAAACAAGATCATGAAACAAGGCGGGTTAAGCCTTTCTCATGGTGGCCTCATTCTCCCAAGTTGCTTCGTCAGCCTCAAAGTGCTTCCACTGCAGTTTCAATTGGACCATGGTGTGCTTTCGAAGCTACAATTCTCTTTTGTACAATATAGGAACAGGCTCAGGGGAAAACTTCCCATCATGTTCCAACTGTAATAGGGACCAGTCAACAACATGTTTAGTATCATAAACATATTTCTTTAATAAAGATGCATGGAAAACATTGGGGAATCTTACATGCATGGGAAATTCTAGTTCATAAGCCACTGGCCCTTTCTTGGCTAGTATTTGAAAAGGTCAGCAAAATCTAGGTGCTAACTTACCGGACCTACCCAAGCTCAACGAGCTTTGTTTGGATTTTACTTTCAAGTAAACATGATCACCTATTTGAAAATCCTTATCCTCTCTTTTCCAATTTGTGTAACATTTCTCGCGATCTTGTGCTTCCTTAAGGTTCACCTGGACCTTGGTAACCAAATATTCATAGTCCATCAACAAATCAAACCCTAACATGAGCTGATCCACTGGGCTATCCCAAGTAATCGGTGTCCTACACTTCCTTCCATAGAGTACCTAAAAGGGACTCATCTTGGCGGAAGCCTGATAACCATTGTTATATGCAAACTCTACGAGATGCAAGTAATCCTCGCAATTCGTGGGATTGTTGATGACATACATTCAGAGCATGTCATCGAAACTTTGGTTTACCCTTTCAGTTTGCCCATTTGTCTGTGGGTGATATGCAGTATTGAAGTTCAACCGTGTCTCCAATCTAGAGAATAAAGATCTCCAAAATTTCTTTGTGAATTTAACATCTTGATCCGAGATAATTACCTTGGCAATCCCATGTAATCTAAATATCTCTTTCAAAAAGATATCATCAATGTTCACGGCCTTGTAGGTCAATTTTAAAAGAATGAAGTGTGTCTCCTTCGATAACCTGTTGATGACCACAAAGATAGAGTCATTTTTCTTCTTACTTTTTGGTAAACTAGTGATAAAGTCCATAGTATTAAATTCCCACTTCCATTCTAGAATGGGTAATGAATGCAACAATCCCACAGGATGCTGATGCTCAGACTTGACTAGCTAGAACTTCTGACATTTTGCAATAAACATTGCAATGTAGACCTTTAACATAGGCCACAAAAAGTGTCTCTTGACAGTGGATATCATCTTTCAATATCTTGGGTGCCCTGAGTAGGGTTCCCTATGAAATTTTGTGAGGATGTTGGATCGAAGGTCCCCTCCTTCTACAACATACAAGCGATCCTTGGACCATAATAGTCCAGATTCATAGACCTTGTATTCTTTTTTGTTGTTGAAACAACCTATCTTCCTAAAATTTCTTAAGGATCTCTACATAGAAAGGGTCAACTTTGTTGGCCTCTCTAATATTATCATGCAATTATGCATCAGTTTGACCCAAATTCACATCATAAATCATGTGAGTTCATCAGCTTAAATCATCGGCAACCTTATTCTCCTTTACCTTAATGTGATTAATCTCGAAATGGTACTCGTTTAGGAAAACCAACCATCTGGCTTGCCTCGCATTCAGATCTAGTTGATCAAATAAATACTTCAGACTCATATTGTCTGTCT
Organism: Pseudotsuga menziesii; assembly: GCA_001517045.1. NCBI lineage: Eukaryota > Viridiplantae > Streptophyta > Pinopsida > Pinales > Pinaceae > Pseudotsuga > Pseudotsuga menziesii. The sequence goes on from LPNX010588190.1 coordinate 24,398, forward strand.
TCAGAAGGAACTTCCTTCCCATGTGATAGTTCCTCCACATCCTCAAAGCATGGATGATGGCTTCTAACTCAAGATTGTGCATAGGGTGATTTTTCTCATGTTCTTTCAACTTTCATGATTCGTAATAGATCGCATGGTCATTCTGCAAGAGGACTCCTCCAAGTCGTTCCTTTCTTGCATTCGTGCAAACAATGAAATCCCCATCGGGATTCGCAATCCACAATACTGGTGTGGTCATCAAAAGCTGCTTAAGCTTTTGAAAACTTTCTTCGCACTTGTCAATCCATATCAACTTGTTTTCTTTCTTCTACAAAGCAGCCATGGGGAAAGCGATTCTTAAGAATTTCTCAATGAACTTTCGATAATATCTGGCTAATCCCAAGAATGACCTAATGTTAGTGACACTAGTAGCGGTAGGCCAATCCTTTATGGATTTAATATTTTCTGGGTCCATAGCTATCCCTGTATCAGAGATAATGTGACCTAGATACTGTATCTGTGGTTTGTAAAAATCACATTTACTAAACATAGCATAAAGATGGTGTTCTCTTAACACTTGTAGTACTATACGAATGTGTTCTTTGTGTTGCTATTTATTCTTGGAATAAACCAGGATGTTGTTAATAAAGAATAGGACAAACTTATCTAGATACCTACTGAATATGGTGTTCATCATACACATAAAGTTCACGGGTGCAGTGGTCAACCCGAACGACATCACTACAAACTCGTAGTGCCCATACCTTGTACGAAAGGAGGTTTTGTGAATATCTTCATCATGAATCCATACCTAATGGTATTTGGATCGCAGGTCAATGTTTGAAAAGATTATGGCTCCTCCTACCTGATCAAACAAGTCGTCAATCCGAGGGAGTGCATAACATTTCTTTATTGTCATTTTGTTCAAATGATGGTAATCAATGCACATTCGCATTGTATCATCTTTATTATTTACAATAATATCAGTGCTCCCTAAGGGGAAACACTGGGTCAAATATACCCTTTCTCTATCAAATCCTACAACTCCAGTTTGATTTCCACCAACTCAGGTGCACTCATGCGCTAAGGGGATTTGGAGGCCGGAATTGATCATGGGGTTAGTTTAGTGGAGAAGTCTAGGTCTTGTTTCAGAGGTAATCCAGGGATTTCCTCGAGGAACGCATCCTTGAATTCTTCAAGAATGGGGAAGTATTCTATGCATTATTCCCTATCAGACTCTATGTCTTGGATGTTTACTGCAAACAACTTGTAGCCTTTCACAACGCATTTATTTGCTTGTAAGGAATATATTTGTCTTACATAAACTTTCTTTGGAATTCCCTGAACCTTCACTTGGTTCCCTAGGCTATCAGTACACAAGATATACTTTTACAAACAATCGAGCATGACATCGTGTTGTTCCATTCAGGTTTACCTCACATTCTTTAAAAATTCCTAAAACCTTATGTTTTTTACCTATGGCTAACTAAACCAGCCAAGGTTTATCATGTTTTGCTTTTCCTAGTTTGCATAGATCAATAATTTTAGGTGTAACATAGATTTGGCAAGCACCGAGATCAATAAGTATTGAAACAAAAGTGTTCAAGATATTATCTTCTATCTCGACCATTGTAGATTGATGATTTTCCTGTTGGCCATCCAATGATGCATAGATCTGGGGTGTTCTAGCTATGTCCTCTATAGTTGGTTCATCTTGTAAGTTGTGCAAGACCCCGCCAGTCTTGTTCTTACAATCCTGGGCCTAATGAGCCCCGTTGCATTTCCAACACTTGATCTGTAGTGGGGTATCATTGGCTCCACTTGCTACTAGTTTGTTAACATTAGCAAGCCCCCGCCAGTCTTGTTCTTACAATCCTGGGCCTAATGAGCCCCGTTGCATTTCCAACACTTGATCTGTAGTGGGGTATCATTGGCTCCACTTGCTACTAGTTTGTTAACATTAGAAGCTGGTACATAAGGATTTGTACCAGGCTTATAAAATTTCTTGTTCGCTTGAAATATGTTATTCTACATTCTATATGGCTGTGGATTGGACCCATGTTTGCAGTTATCAAAGAAGTTCTTAGACTTGTCTCAGTTTCGATTCAGGATTTCCTGACTTAGCTATCCATGCTCATAACAGAGCATAGATTTGTGCAATGTGGTATCCAAAGTCTTAGGCATGTCAAACTCAATCCAGTCCCAGAAACTGGGAGGAAGACATCCTAGGAACTGCTGTATCTTTACCTTTTCTTCCTTGATATATGGTACATAATGTAACAGATCTAGAAATCTGTTAATAAATGCATCCATAGTCATGGATCCCATGTGTATTTCATCAAACTCTTTCACTTTTCGGTCAAAGAATCTGTTTGACATATATTTTTATTGGAAAATTTTTCAGAAAGTATCCCAGTGTATTTCCCGCAAATCATCTTTCTTGGTGTGTTTTAAATCTGTCCACCATCTTGCTACTTTTCCATTCAAGTTATAGATGGCAAGATGAGCCTTCATCCAACTTGAATAGCTATGAACCTGAAAGTACTTACTAATGCCCAGAAGCCATTCTTTAGCCTTTTCCCTTGTGTTTATCCCACCTTCATAGGTCGGGGATCTTATTTTTCGAAACTCCCCCTGAAGACTGTCATTACTCTTTTGATTATTTCTCTGTGGAGAAAGTGAGTCACCACTAAAAGGACTATGATGGTCTTCTTTAGTTTCTTGAGGGGTACATTCTTTTTCCTCTTTTCTTGGGATGTTGGCCCATTTTGCATAAGGTTCTCTTTTGGAACTGTTTTTGGATGGATTAGGTTTACCTTGCAGGCTTCCTCCCATCATATTTCTTAGTAAAGCTTCATTTATAGCTTGTTGTTCCTTCCTTTCATTCAAGCTATATTCTATGAGACTTTTCAACTAAGCTTGAAGACTATGTAAAGTTTTCAAAACATCAGAGTTTATCTCTACCACTAGCTCCACTTCCAGAGTGGGGGTGGTCATCTTCCCTTAATGACTGTTTTCTTCCGCAGTATTCATAAACTGATAAGTGCTGTAAAAGTTTCCTGTCAACACAAAAAAATTTAAATGACAAATTTTTTTTTGTTAGTAACATATTTAATTAACATACTTTATTTTCTCTGTGTGAATGCTGGGTGCACCCATAGGTCTCTTAGTATTGAAACTGGGCTCTGATACCACTTGTAATGTCCCCAAAAATTGAAAAAAAAATTATAGGCTAGTAAAAACTACCTATACGGGACATTATTTACTTACGAAACTCTATCGTACACTTATGCATCTCTGTTTAGTTGTAAGTTGTTCTTGCATTCTGTCATTTATATTCCAGTCGTTACTTTTAACGTATTCTACTTATGATGTTGTACTATTATTTACTACCTAGTATTATGTTTACACTTTTGTCACTTATGTCTCGTCATTGGATTGATGTGCTTCGTCCTTTCTGCATTGTTACACTTGTTAATTATGGATTCGTAACTTAAATTTGTTTGTGGAAGCAAAGTGGGTGGAGTGGTGGGACTTGATCTCCCATGACATTTTGATAGGTAAAGTAATACTTTGTTATGCAAGCTTACTTACTTCAATCAAACTAAGGCACCTCTTTTATTACTTCACAGTTCATTAATTTGCAACAGGATCTAGTGTAAGGTTTGTTGACAGTCTTGATCCTAAAGGACATGCTGCTAGTTGTTATCTTGCTTATTGAATCGTTTCTCTTAACTTGGTAAGTGTCATTATCGTCAATGTAGCTACTACAACTAAATTTTGTGTACACTAATTATTCTTTGTTAAGTTTTAAATTTGTTAGTTTATATGTCATTAATACATTTTACGTTCTATATATATATATATTTACTATACCTATTAACATCTCTTATGTTCTTTTATTTGGTAGGTTATTATATTGGCTTAAGAGCAGACCTTTGATTTTTATGAGGGTTAAAAAAATTAACATGGCATATTGCATATGCCACGTTCACTAAGCATTTATGCTTAACAAATTTTTTATTGGATTTTAATATAAGGCTGTAAGCCTAAAGTGTTTTTTATTTGACTTATAAGATGTATGCATTATGGCATTACACCTTGGACTAACGCCACCTATGGAATATGTATTACAGAACTCTTACCATAATGCAAACCTTGTAATATAATAACATTGTGAGAGAGTTGGGGTAGTGACATAACATATGGTGGAAACCATATGATAGTAGGGTTTATGCTATGGGCTTGTGGTCATGAAAGCAACACCGTTTAAAATATGGAGAGTGGGTTTAGTGTTATGTTCCATGGCTTTAATGGTTTCTAGCTAGTGCATTCAATGTGTTTGGAGAAACGTAACAGCCTTTCCTTAGGCTTGGCTCATGATGGTTGTGTAATGTGTTGTCATTTGGGATTTTTGCATTTTGGGCCTGCGAAGGGGGAAGGCCATGGAGGTGATCTCCAGATTGTGAGGTATGCCTTCATTGGGTTTATATGCCTGCACATTGGTTTGGCTTAATGTTTGATAATGTGGACATACTTCTTATCCATTTTCGATTGTGTTTTGCAGGATTTGAAAGGGAATGAGGGCAGCGTGACTTTAACTTATGTTGGATCCAAATTTTTGCAACCGTGGTCACGGGAAGCCTTTGAGAAAAACTCTACTTGCTACCTCTCGGCACTCTTAGGTAGATTGCACACAGATTTTCTTGGTTGGGTTTTTATGTGGGTTTTGATGTGGGATTTTTTAACATTCTCCTTTGGGCACACTTGGTTTTTGTTTATGCAAATCATGTTTTAGTTGGATCATTTTAACCATGGGATGCACCATTTCTTGCAATGGTGTGTTAGCCCATTGGCATGCCTATGTAAACTTTTTTATAAATCTTAATATGACAACTGTGTATTTTACTTGGCAAGCTATCTGTAAATGGATGCATACTATTTTTATTATTTTATTTACCATGGTTTTAACTTATTATGTGCATAGCAAGATTCTGCTGCATTAATCTATTATTATGGTGAATTTATGTGGGAATTCATCAGTTTCAAGGTTATGGGTGTGACGGAGTTACTTAGCTTGTATTGTAACATGTGGACAATGTGGGTATAGGCCATGCCGTGAATGGCATGAGCCTTCCCTGCAATGTTTCGATAGTATAGCGTGGGGTTTAAAATGGTAGGATTGTCTATTAAATTTAAAACTTGGCCGAGGACGTGACTTATGTGAGTGTTGTGCATTCATTGGTTTTGTAGAGGCCATGGTTTAAGACCCTCGATGGCATTTGTTGTATTTAATTGGTAAATGGACTCTGTGTATTATATTATATTGGATGTATTTTATAAACCACAACCTGCCTACTCTCCGATATATAACGTGGCCTTTATGAGAAATGATTAAGGGATTTGGTTGTTGTTTTGTACATATAATTCTTATGGTCTGTTATTCTAGCTTTGCCTTGGGTCTCGACATCCATTGGAATTGATGTTGAGACCTCTATTGGAAATAATGGTTTTAATGTAATGTAATGAATGTATTTTAATAAATAAAAACAAACTGGGCTTGCATGCCCAAAGGATTCGATTCATGTTCCTGTTTACAATATATGGATTTGTAATATGATTTTCATGTTATTTTAATATGATAAAATTACTCTATAAGATGTATTATATTAATTTGGTTATGGTAATGTTTGATGAGTTATGTAATTTAGTTTATGGTTATTGTTGTAATCTCACAGATCACATAAGGTTACCAATAACACATACTAAAACATACATAAATATAAAAGAGAGACAAGAGACAAGAACAGATAGGATTAAACAGATTATATTATTATAGTGAGTCCATACAATGCAGAGAACTGAATTGAGTTTTCGTTTGGCTCAACACCCTAATATATACAATTTACAAACAATTACAAAATAACTACCTGTCGGTTCGGTGAACCGAAGTGACTTTTAGATAGTCGACCTAATCTTTTAGTTTAGTTCGCCGACCGACTTAGTCGGCCGATCGACATAGTCAGCTGATCAACTAAGTCGGCCCATCGACTTAATCATTCGATCGACTAAGTCGGTCCTCATTCAAGTTGACTTTGTCGACTTGCTCCTTCTACATCTCCCCCATGAACAAAACGTTTCTTCATCTCGAAGAAACAGGGAGGTACAAAAAATAGGTTTGTTTGCGCCTTCAAAACTTTATTGTGGCGGACTGTGAAGACAGATGGTTGGTATTTTCTGGACACAGATCTCAACAATGGCCAGATCTGTGATGGCAAGGTGATGTTGGAAATCCATCCAGCTCTGCAAATATTTCTGGATGTCGATAGTTAATGTAGTTAAGCTTGACAGGATCGACATCTTTTCCGAGATGGGGACTTCCGCGATATTTTCCATGTTGGGGCCCAGGAACTGGTTCTGCTCTTCTGCTATGTCAATGAGTTGTTTCATTTGTGCCCAGGAACTAGTTCTTGAGGAATACTTTCCCTTGCTCTAGCTCATGTGGGGTTCCTTTTCTGGGAAAAAGGTCTGAACCTATACATGTCGAACCTTGATGGTTCCCGGAAGAGTGGGCTTCCTTCTGGATAGATGTGGTACATAAAGATCCAAAGGATGAGGGAGGGGAACTTGATGATTCCTCCCGTATCTTGGCATCACTCGCAAACGGTTTTGATCATGTCGGCGACATAATCCCCCCATCTGAAGATTCGACCATCGGTTGCAATAGTGTTGACAGCCTCCAGCATTTCCAACTTGAGGTCACTGCCTCGACCTACCAATGTGAGTGTGATGGCAATGATTTTGGCCACAATATATGGCGTTCTAGTTGTGATTTGGCCGATCATCAACCCTTTGGTGTTTTTCTGGGATGGCGATCCCGTAAGCTCTTTGACCAGTCCTTCTTTGATGTGGATTGGTACAGGGTCTCCTTTGTTGGATAGGCCAGTCAGTTTGGAGATGACATCCCCATATATGTCGATCGGCTCATCAAAATAGAACCGACAGTTGTGATAATGGCTGATAATGAATTTTACAGTAGCTTCTTTTGTCCCACCAAAGCTTGCCATCAACAGTGCATTGGCATATCCGAAGAGGGTGCTGCATCGGAATTTTTCGGTGGCTTGAGTCATTTCTTGTCGACAAAGGCCCATTCTTGGATTTCAGCCCATAGTTTCTACCATGGGCCCTCCTGCACTTTGGCACTTTTTATATTTTTCAACCTACAGACCAAGGGTGTATGCGCAGCCTGTATCTCTTTCGCCATGGTCGATGCTCTGGTCTGTTTGGGGGCCATTGTATCTGTTTGGTCGAGATTACTACAGGGGTCTTTACTTTTGGTCGATTGAGTGTGCAAATGATTTGTGTGTAAAGGGTGTGGTGAATGAACCTTCGACGGTTCCATATTTATAGGCAATGATGTGGTTGTGTGCAGTAATGGATGTATTAATGGCGGACTTGACGTTCCATCTATTACATGTGAGTGTGAGCTAATGGTGAATTTTTTTTGGCACTCAAGTTCATAAATGCGCGATGGGACTATCGACATCGTCGAGTGGTGTCGGTGCTGAGACTGGTCGACAGGAATGGTCGATGAAGATGGTCGAAGGTGATGATGTCGATTGTCGAAGTGGTATTTCCTGTCATGGTGTTGTGATTGTGGTATTATTTTGTTTTTCTTTTTGGAATTTTTAGCCTTTTATGGATTTTGGTTGCTGGTTATGGTCGTTATATGATTTTTTTTTCAGTTCCTGTAACGTTTTAGTCGGGCTCCATTGATGAGCTTCCGAAATACTAGGCCCTGCATCATCTTTAGTCGGACTGAACCATTGCAGTGTATTTCTTTGACAACGTAAGGTCCCATCCATTCTGTGTGGAGTTTATTAGGTTTTCCTTTGACTTGACTATTGTAGAGTAATGCAAGGTTTTCGACCGACAGGTTTTTGTTTTTGATGTTGTGGTCATGCCATGCTTTTTGTTGTTGCTTCTAAATTTTTTTGGTGTTGTATAGCCATGAGTCTGTGTTCTTCCAGCTTGCTGAGTTGCACTAGTTGGTCCTTTCTTCCATGTTCGACATCAACATGTAGTAGTTGTGCAATAATAGGTGTCTACTGTTGAAAATGTAGGGGGACGACTACTTCTTGTCCATAGACTAGTTGAAAGGGGTTTTGGTCGGTCGACCATTTATAGGCTGTCCTGTACACACATAAGACTGTAGGGATTTTCTCGTCCCAGTCGTCCTTGTCAGTATTGCATATTTTGGTTAACCCTTTTGTTAATGTTTTATTGAAAGCTTCAATTGTGCCATTCGACTAAGGGTGATATGCTGTACTCCATCAGTGGTCAATGTGGAATTGGTCAGTCAAATTTTTGATAGTTTTGTTGATAAAGTGTGTCCCCTGGTCGTTGATCAATGTTAGTGGGCATCCAAATCTAGTGATGATGTTTTCGTAGATAAACTTAGTGGCTACCTCACTCGAAAATGTATCAAAGGGTTCAGCTTCTGCCCATTTAGTGACATTTTCTACTGCAGTGATAATATATCTTGCACCTGATCTTTTGGCTGGGATAGGAAATGGTCCTATGAAGTCTATAGCCCATATTTTGAATGTGAGACTAGGATTTACTAAAATCAAGGGCATTTCGGTGCTTGCTAGGGGTCGACCAAGTCGTTGACATCTGTCACATCGACTAACAAAACTTTTTCAATCTTTGTGGAGCGTCGACCACCATAATCCTGACTATTGAATTTTATTTGTAGTTGTGTATGCTTGGAAATGTCATCCTGCCAGTCCATAGTGTGCTTCATGCATGATTTGGTCACGTTCATGTTTGAGTACACACCTTCTGAGGATGTCGTCTAAATCCTATTTTGTATAAAAATCCATTGATGAGGCTATAGGGTGCAGCCTTCATAGCTAAGATTTGTTTTTTCTTGGTATTCATCCCTTCTGGTGCCTGTCCAGTTTCTAAGAACTGAGCTATTTCTTCTAGTTCTTCTGGCATTGCTTCTATGCAAAATAAATGTGCATTTGGTAAGTCATCGTCGACTCTGGTCGATTCCTCTCCTGTGTCTATCCGATATAGATGTCCAGGTCCGACATTTAGCTTTCCTAGTCGGACAATGACTTCAAACTCAAATTCTTGAAAAAGAAGTAGCCAACGAAAAATTCTTCCATGATGGAGTGGTTTATTGACAAGGTACTTCAGGGCTTGATGGTCGGTATAGAATGTGAAGGGGTTGGCTAAAAGGTAATGTCGATACTTTTGGAGGGCAAAGACCATACCTAGGGCTTCCCTTTCGGTGGTTGAGTAGTTTCTTTCATCCTTATTTAATTTTTGGCTGCTGTAAAATATAGGGTAATCCATACCATCGTCTCCTAGTTGAGTTAGGATTGCTCCTATTGCTATTCCTGATGTGTCTATATGCACATGGAATTTGGTCAACCAGTTTGGAAATTTTAGGATGGGGGCTTCGACTAGTTTTCTTTTCAATTTGTCGAAAGAGATCTGGCATTCCTCTATCCACTTAAACTCTTGATCTTCCTTTAGTAGTTCTTCTAGAGGATAGGTCATATCTGAATAGTGTCTTATGAATTTTCTATAATAGCCTATATGGCCAAGTAGCACCCTGACTTGTTTGGGGTTGGCTGGTGGTTTCAGGTCGAGGATAATTTTAATATTTACAAAATCGACCTTGATACCATCTTTACAGACAATATGCCCTAAGAGTATCCCTATAGGAGTCATAAATATACATTTCTTAATGTTCAGGGAGAGTTGAATCTGTCGACATCTCTATAGCATAAGTCTGAGCCATTTGCAGTGGTCTTTTAAGGTGGAGTATATTGTCCAGTCGTCGAAGTATACTGCCATGGTATTATATATATACTCTTGGAATGTTTTGACAACAATTCAAGAAAAAACTGCAGGTGCATTCTTTAAGCCAAAAGGCATAACTCTGTAAGCAAAGGAAGCAAATTCATAGACAAATGTTGTCTTCTTTTGATCCTCTTTAGCTATTGGTACTTGGTTATAGCCTGAGAATCCATCTGTGAATGAATAGCATTCATGTCCTACAACTTCATTCAATATTTCATCTGTATAAGGGGTTGGGAATGGATGTGTTAGTGTTACTTTGTTGAGTTCCCTAAAGTCGACACAAATTCTTAACCTTGTCGGGTCATGTTTCTTAGGATGTACAACCATTGGACTTGCCCATTCCGATTGGTTGATAGTGTAAATGATCCCTGCTGCTAACATGTTATCAATTTCCTTCTTAACTATTTCCTTGTACTTGCGAGCTGGTTTATAAGGTCTTTTCTTAACAGGTCGAACATCAGGTTTAGTATCACTTTTCATTTCTACCATTTCTTGTACTAAGCCTTTTAGGTATTTATAGTCCCTGGCAAAGACATCTTGGAATTCTCTTAGCACGGGGACTTCACTTAGTGAACCTCTTACATAGCACGTGTGATCATGAGATATTAAAGAATACCTTTAATTTCGAGAGATATTGACCCAAAATATTTTTGTTGAAACCCCCTCCCAATACTTAAAACCTCCTCCCCACCCATTTTTATACCTCAATCCTTATAAACTACCCTACCCACCCCCACCTTAAACCCCTCATCCCCCTAATACCTGCAATATATTGGTTTAATTTTTTATAATTTTAAAACCCACAATATGAACTAACGTGATAGGATATTGGTCAACAAGTGAAGCCCCCATGTCTCTTAGTAAGTTCACGATTTCGGTGGTCTGTTGTTCATTCCAGTAGTCACCAATCTTTGCTATTTTTGGTTGGTCATTGTTTGAAATGTCGACCTCTTTAGTTTTTACTTTGGCATCTAGCCACCCTGGTGCTTTAGCTTCATTGATTAGCCGACTTCCTTCTTTGAACTGTGAGAATGTGGCAGGGAGGTCAGCTGCAGTCATTCTGTCAGTATCTTGTTTGTCAGTTGTCATGATTTTCAAGATCGAGTGGATAGGTTTGTTTGTTTTAGCATGGTTGGATTTCCATCGGAAGCTCTTGCCCTCTGTTTGTTCATTTTCTAATTGTAATAAGGTCGACTGTGGTCTCGAATTTGTTTGTATATTGTTACAGTATTTGATCTGTCGATGGTCTTGGGAGGGTTGTTTCTTGGTCGGTTGGATAAACTGTTTGATTTGCTGTGCTGTCTCAGCCAGATTTTCATTTTGAGGTATGAAGTTGAAGTCATTAATAAAATTTTCCCTGAGTTCATGCCAAAAGAAAGTTTCACCTCTAGCTTCCTCCATCTTATACCATTTATTGGGCAAGTCGGCTAGGGTTGACGGAAACAAGTGTGGCCAAGCTCGCTCATCCTTGTATCCAAGTCTTCTCCACTCCTTTTCACAGGTTTTGATATGTTCTTCTGGGTTTTCTCCTTGGGTAAAAATAGGTATCTGGGCTTGCTGGGTTAACTTCTTTCCACCAAACCGCTCGAAAAAGTAAGTCAAAGCAGTTGTCCAGGTCTGTAGTTTTGTCTGATGGGTGTCCCACCATCTAGCTACTTGACCTGTAAATGTTTCAACTAAGCTTTGAAGTCAGCCATGTTCTCCAATATTTTTAGATACTTGTTCGATGTGCATGATTGGTGATTCCCTCTCCTTATACCTTGGTAGGTGTGTAGTGTTTAAGTTGGTTGGTTGTAAGGTAGGATGTTCTCTTATTTTCTTTTCAAAGATTTTGGGGATAATTGATACTATGAAGCACTGTTGGGTGGGATTTTTTTGTACTTTTTGTATAGTTCAGCACCCTCTTGCTTGTGTTTCGTAATTCTCAATCTCTCAGTCATACAATTCAATGTCTGAGTTATAACCAATTGAGTCTTGGTTACCTAAGTGAAGTTCTCCATGGATGTTTGGTTCTATGTAGTCTGCATTGTTGTGGATTTGTTAAAGTTGTTTGACATCGACTTCTTCATCAATGGGTTCAGTCCAAGGTTATCCTTGGGATGGATGAATGGGTACAATGACTTTTTGACCATTTCCTTTTAACTTGATCCGTTCCTTATCCAACGAGATGGATGCTTTCATCTTTATTCCCCAAGGTCGGCCGACTAGTGCTGGGAAGGAGCTGGATCCTTCTTTTGGGTCAATAATTTCAAAATCAACCTTGGTTGAGATTCCTTTGATGGTCATTTCAACGTTTTTCCAGACCCCAATGGGTTCGATTAGGCCTTGGTCAGTGAGTTTCAGGTAAATTCCGGATTCGTAGAGTCGAGGTCTGCCCATATGTTCCCAAGTATTGCAAGTCATGATATTCACTTGTGACCCGAAGTCGAGCACTACTTGTCGGACATGGCACCCTTTGATTTCCAGGTCGACAAGTGGGTCGGCATCACTTTTGTCTTTTTGGTTCAAGCTATAGATTTTTTTTTGTTTTCCAAGGTTGGTACCTTTTATTTCATGCAATAAGTAAATGAACTGAGATAAGGATTTGTCTGTTTGAGTGAGTTGGATTAATCGATGTATTGTGTTGGGTCGACTGTTAATGATGTCTTCTTGTCGTGCAATGTCATGAAATATGTGAGTTGCTTCTTGATATGTTTGTTTTTCCTTCATAGGGCCAGGATAAACATTGGTGTCTATAATCTTACTAATTTGAGGGTTATCAAGTCCTATTTTTATGCCTTGTCGAGTGACAATATGTAAATTTTTAGTAGTTATTACATCATGCTTTTGCACACAAGAAAAGACATTAACATTTTTCTTGGTATTAATTTTTTCTAACATAGTAGGGCAATCCTCAAGCGAGTGATCGCCTAATCCATAGTGGGTACAAAATTTGAGATCAGTCCTATCCTTGTATGGACAATTTGCATATCGGTGACCTTCTTTGTAACATATGAAGCACTGGGTGGGTCGACGCGGTCGTATGTCGTGATTCCCAGGGAATAGAACTCTTCCTCCGTAACCTTGGCGTCGATTATCATAACGGCACTCATATCATCGACCGTCATATATTTGTCCATTCTGATCACTTGGTGGGTTGTTTTGCTCATTATGTTGCGCTACTGCATTTGTTTGGTATACCACATGATAGTTCTATCGGTTCTTTAGGTTTAACTGACAGTTGGCGGTGTTATGACTTTTGGTTTCACAGATGGTGCACCAGGAAGCCTTTTCATTCTTCATGTTAAACGGGCAATCTGCTGTAGAGTGATCTCTGTGTTCCTGGCAAATGTCACAAAAGGCTTTGGTTTGTACAAAGCGGACGTCTTGTCGGATATATTCTTAGCGACAGTTATCCTTTGAGTGGCCGTTAGTTGAGCATTTGGTGCACCAGATCTCCCGATTCTTGAGGCTGAGCTCCTTCAGAGACTTCTCTAGATTCTCTAGCTGTTGTTCCAATCTGTGGTCCGTGGGGTACATGGGTATATCTTCGTCCATTTCAAGCTGAAGAGATTTTGTTAGCACATCTTCGTATGTTTTGAATGCCTTTAGACTAATATGTCGACGTACTTTTTGAGATAGTCCTGCAAGAAACCATTGAATTAGTAGTTGTTCATCAATAACGTAAATTGCGCTCCCGTCAGTCATGGAGTCTTCATCGACTTGCAGTCGTTTGATGTCGACTTCTGTTGTCGATGGGATACTGCAACTATTTATTTGTAGGTCTGATTGTTTGATTTCTTCTAAAGCTGTATTTGCCGGGGGGACGCTCCTTCATGTGTCGGTAAGAGCAAGTGGATACTTTGGAGGGAGGATGTCACTTGAAATGTCAACCAATTCCCTTCCATCGGTCGACGCATAATAAGGTGTCATCCAGGGTTCATTTCATCGCCTAGTCAGCTCCATATACTAAAGTCACCAGCTCGTAGTCGGAGGTTGTCTTCGACAATAGTCTATATTCGAGTACGCAGATTCAATGGGGAAAGGGTTGTTCCTTCAGTGGGAGCTCTTAATTGGAGAGCTTCTAGCTTCTCTATCCACACTTCTTCCTCCTCAGGGGATGCCTGTTGCTCCACGCCCTCTTCATGTCGGTCATGACCCGACTCTGGTGGATTCTCTTTCTAGTCGTTCTCCCTAGAATTTTGTCCTCTGTGTAGCTCTAAGGCTCTTTCACGTCTTTCTTCCCTTCTCTGGTTTCTCTCGTCCGTTTCGATTTTCTGAATGTCTGATATACTTTCATAGGATACTATTCTCTTGAGGTCTTCTTCAGTTTACTTCTCATTACTGATGACCGATATCGGATTTTTGTTGACTAGGATCCACTATGCTCTATCTTCGACACATGACCAGCTACCCCCCCATAGCCTACCCGACGCTTTTAGAAAGCCTGGATAGTTTGGTCTATTTTCTTAAGAATTATTCCCACTCCCTTTTGGCAATGAATTTTTCCCACTTCCTCTCCTTCTCCGCCCAGTTAGAGTTTGTTGGCTATTCGTGAAGTGATGGAAGAGGTTCGGTGAAATCTGTGTAAAATTTCTCTTTGACAGTTTCCACTGAAGTTCTGTCTTCGACTACCTTCTCCTCACAGAAGTTGTCAGCGATCTTCTCAAACCACTCTGACAAATTTGTTCGGCCTCCTCGGATCAGTTTTTCCAGCAATTGTTGTTCTTTAGTTGCATCCGGCTTTCTCATCTAGGAGTTGCTTCAAGAGTTGGGGCATTGATTCGACAAACTTTTCATGCATCTCTGCAAAAAAAAAATTCTTTGGCATTAGCGAATGTTAATCTATTCCATCGTGCATAATTCTGCAAATAGTTTGAAATTTTACGTTCCCACCAGTACTTATTCTCCTGCTTTGGTATCATATGTGAGCATATATTTCAGTCATGTACTACCGGTAATGGAACCAATGTTGTAATCTCACTGATCACATAAGGTTACCAATAATACATACTAAAACATACAAAAATATAAAACAGAGACAAGAGACAAGAACATATAGGATTAAACAGATTATATTATTATAGTGATTCCATACAATGCAGAGAACTGAACTGAGTTCTCGTTTGGCTCAACAACCTAATATATACAATTTACAAACAGTTACAAAATAACTACTTGTTGGTTTGGTGAATCGACGTGACTTTTAGATAGCCGACCTAATCTTTTAGTTTAGTCAGCCGACCGACTTAGTCGGCTGGTCGACTAAGTCGGCCCATCGACTTAGTCAGTCGATCGACTAAGTCAGTCCTTGTTCAAGTCAACTTTGTTGACTTGCTCCTTCTATAGTTATGCATAGATGGAAAAGTTAGAACTATGGATTCTTTTGTATGAATTATGATCTAATATTTGTAACGGACCACATGGATGGTCACGATACTTCCCTTTTTTTTTTAATTCTGATACTGATAATTTTAAAGCAAGTTTTGATACTAGTATATTCTTATTTTGGAAGACCTTGAAGGGTCTTAGATGAGTTATTTAATTTTGGGATTTAAAAGTATAGATAGCTTTCATAAATGTTTATACCTAAAGGCC
>LPNX010588190.1:40461-101454 GCA_001517045.1 Pseudotsuga menziesii
ATAAGTCTGAACCTGTCTCTATTGACAAATGTAATATGTCAATAGATTTATAAATAATAGGTGAGCACTAAATAGAAGGACTCATTTTACCTAGTTTACAGTAATTATTTCTGAATATTGACTGAATACTGAAACAAACTTTAGAGATGCAAAACTAGCTATATATAGCCTATGATAATATTTACAACCTAAGGGAGTATTGAAGAGAATACAAACCCTAGTAGATTCTAGTGAGAAAATCAAGTACATAGGTTGAGTATATATATTGAAAGCATTCATCTAGCATATCCATCATCTAATCTAGAAGATAACATAGACAGTCTAGGGTTAGATTTTAGCAAAGTTAACCCTAGGAGATATGGAAAAAACCATAATTTCCAGGGTTATTAATATATAGAGAGCATTTATATAAAGCAACCAGTATTTACCCTAGGAATGAACTTGACATACTAAGAACTCCTACGTGTGATTTTTCTTCCTGCAGCTCCATTAATGGATGAACCTGCACACTTTTTAAATAACCAACATTATCAATTTAAGACAGATCTGCCCTCTGATTTTGATGACCAAATCACTTGGGAATTACACGTTCCTCCCAACCATGACCTGGAACTGTTCCTGGTTCTAATTCGAATCCCCCCGAGATGGACTCCAACATATAAGTAGCTTAGAGCTCCTAAGATATGATTTCTTAGCTGGTATCAAGTTCTAAATCAATCCTCTTTTCCTTGTAGGAAAAAGTTCTACAAGAAAACACTTGAGAGAAAAACAGGAACAATACTAATTCTCCAAGATAAAAATAAGAACATGCAAGCCTTTTCTTTGTTGAAAAGTGTTTATAGACATACGTTTTAGTCAAAGGGATAGTTGAATCAAGAAACCTTGGTTTCTTGACTTAACCCTTTTTAATTACTGGGGTAATTTTGAATACTTAACCTAGGAACTTTTAACTAGTTCCTAGTTAAAATTTCATAGGTATTATACTATTTATTAATCCTTTAATAATAATAAATAATAATTGATGGAGCTTCTCTTCTTTATTTTATTTAATTATATATTTAATCATAATTAATTCTCTATACATGCTATGTATAAAATACATAGTATTATAACACTTGTTAACATTGTCTTTGGGCATCATGTACCATGATCCCTAGACTTAATGAACTTTCTTCATTAAGGTCAAGTAGATAGGTGGCTTAGGTATACTAGGCTAGGAAACTCTAAACATCTTTTCATGTTGGATTTCCCTCGTATAACGTGGTATCTATTCAGTACTTTGATGAGAATACAAAAACTCAAACTTTCATTTAATCACTTATAAATAAGTATGATGGGATCAATATTTTTCTCTAGTCATTTTCACTGGGAAGTTATTAAATTCTTTTGAGGAACCCCTGGTGCTTACCAGAGCCCATACTCAATGCCTATAGAATGGAATTACAAACATAGTGCAATTCCAGAGCTTTCATTGAACACTAAATGCTAGGATGTATTTGTACGATACACCTAGGGATACAATGGCCAAGGATCCAATGCTCCAGAGCTTATGCTCAACATCAACATGGAAGGCTCCATGGGTTATACCCAACACATCCACTTATCTTTTCCTATGTTCCAGAGCTTCTCGTTCAACACAAAGGTAAGTACTCATGTGCTCCAAAGCTTCTTGTTCAACAGAATTCATCAATCACTCAAGTGTTCCAGAGCTCCTCGCTCAACACAAAAACATCTCATAAACCATATGCTTCAGGGTCCACGCCCAACACAAATAATCATATACATATATCATCAATAATTGGCTTACGCCCAATATATAAAACAAATCATCATGTTCGTATGCAGTGGGGCCTTTGACCTAATATAAAATAAAACATCAAGATAATCATCATAATCAATAGGCACATACCTATAAGTGTTAGGTCCAAAATTCAGGATATTACAACATTCATTAAATATTATTGTTAGTACAATCCAGTTCATAGGTTCTCGTCATACATTTTTTATTTATTCATTCATTTAACTATTTGTACATAAGAATATTACCCTCTATTGCACCGAGGCATCTTGCATGGTAATATTCACGTATTAGTGGGAAACCACATGCTTATGTACTTGTGTTATATTTAATGATCACATTTATCACTAGGTGGACCATATGTATATTATTTATAGATTGTTCCCTCAATAGGAATATTAGATCCTATGCACCTACTCATTCTAGTCTTCGTGCTACATTGACCACTCCCTTCCTTTTCCTTTATTAAAGTTAATTACTACTCGTTTTTTACCACATTTGATGACTTCCATAATAGTGCTCATCTTATTATGTATTCCTATTATCATTTTCTTGCACCAACAATGTCGATACTTGCTTCTACTATATCCAAAACACAATTTTTTTACACCATTTACCTGAAATTTCCCTCCACTTATACAACATTCTCACACGTTACCATTTGATGCATTGATTTACTTTGTATCTTATTTACTAGCTTAGATCCAGCTTTATCGACTCTATCATGCACCGAGAGGGATCAAATATTTCGAGGTGCAAACCCTTGTTTGGAGTGCAATTGTTGAAGCAGGGTTTGCACCTCGAAATATTTGATCCCTCTTGGCCCATGATAGAGCCGGGTAAAGCTGGATCTAAGCTGGTTCCAGTCGTGGGCAGCAACATTAATATTTTAGATGATCCACAGTATGTATATGTTTTTAGTTATTTTTGCAATTGAATTTTACAGTAGAATATTTTATAATCCAATTTTTACATTATAAAATTACATGAAAGAAGCTTAAGAATAACAATGTAACAATGTAAGAAGGTGAATAAGAAGAATGTGATATGATGGAGATATTGTTTTAAAACAGATATATTTGATATTCATATTGAATATAACACATATTACAAACAAAGTGATTTTAGTCTCTCTTCTTCATCTTTCCTCTTTGACACACCGGCACACTTTCCCATCTTCTCATATCAATCATATGAGAAGGGTGGTTGAAATCGAAGACCGTCCAAAGATTTGACTCAAGATATTGCAGTAAAAGTGAGACCTTGTCGCTCCGTATTCAATGGTGAAGCCCAATTCATGATTCATTCTTTGTAGGATAAATGCAAAAGTCGGCTCCACATGAGTAGGATAATGTATGATACAGTTGTTGCAAATTCCGGGTGAAGCCCAATTCATGATTAATGTATGATACATGAATTACTTCTAGCATTTTTTTCTAAATATTTTGGTATTTTTCTAAATGAAATAAATTATGTGCATCATTGTTTTCCATCTTCAAACTTTTCCATACGTATAACCTTCCTTATATAAAATATAAGGAACCTATTAAATTAAATAGTCTTATTACTATCAACCTGCTTACAATTTGTTCTCTTCCCTTGCCTTTCACAATAATCCATCCTTTCTATTTCATTTTATTTGGGTAATTAATAATAATATGCCTGACTAACTCGAACGAAAAGATGCAACTTCTTTAGGATATGCCTAGCAGGTGATGTTCTTTTGCTGTTGGAACCAAGCACTGAAACGAAGGAAGAAGCACTTGTAACGAAGGTTTACTCTATTCCCGAAAACTAAACATGAATGTTGGAAATAGGTTGCCTTTAAAATTAAATTTTGATTTATCAATTTATTAGTAATTTTTGTATTTCTATCAATTTACTAAATATCTTCAATTGATATTATAATTTTCAAAAACTATTAAAAACTATAATTAAAAAGAAAAGTGAATGCCTCAAACCACTCCACTGATTGCAGCAGTGTGCCGGTGTGTCAAAGAGGAAAGATGAAGAAGAGAGACTAAAATCACTTTGTTTGTAATATGTGTTATATTCAATATGAATATCAAATATATCTGTTTTAAAACAATATCTCCATCATATCACATTCTTCTTATTCACCTTCTTACATTGTACATTGTTATTCTTAAGCTTCTTTCATGTAATTTTATAATGTAAAAATTGGATTATAAAATATTCTACTGTAAAATTCAATTGCAAAAATAACTAAAAACATATACATACTGTGGATCATCTAAAATATTAATGTTTCCTCCCACGACTAGAACCAACTTAGATCCAGCTTTACCCGGCTCTATCATGGACCGAGAGGGATCAAATATTTTGAGGTGCAAACCCTGCTTCAACAATTGCACTCCAAAAAAGGGTTTGCACCTCGAAATATTTGATCCCTCTCGGCGCATGATAGAGTCAATAAAGCTGGATCTAAGCTGGTAAATAAGATACAAAGTAAATCAATGCATCAAATGGTAACGTGTGAGAATCTTGTATAAGTGGAGGGAAATTTCAGGTAAATGGTGTAAAAAAATTGTGTTTTGGATATAGTAGAAGCAAGTATCGGCATTGTTGGTGCAAGAAAATGATAATAGGAATACATAATAAGATGAGCACTATTATGGAAGTCATCAAATGTGGTAAAAAAGGAGTAGTAATTAACTTTAATAAAGGAAAAGGAAGGGAGTGGTCAATGTAGCACGAAGACTAGAATGAATAGGTGCATAGGATCTAATATTCCTATTGAGGGAACAATCTATAATTAATATACTTGTTGTTGCATTATAACCAGTAAATTTTTGCAGATATAATCATTGATAATATTCCTATTTGATTGCTTGAACCAGTATGCATCCTAATTAGAAAGATTTCTATCCTGCAATGTTCTCGAAAATAAAAGAATTGCTTCTGTGTATTACCACTATCAAAAAGATTAATTTGGAATGGAACAATAGAGGATCTACTATTCATTTAAAGAATTTGCATTTTTCATCCAGAAAACCTAAAACCTTCCATATATAATTTCATGCCATTGGCATACATATATATGAACAAATAAACATCTTGCATAATTTAAAACTTTAATGGAACCTGCTGTAATTTCACAGATCACATAAGGTTACCAATAATACATACTAAAAGATACATGCATAACATAGACAACAGACAAGAACAGATAGATAGAATAATAGATTATATTAACATAAGAGGGTCCATACAATACAGAGATCTGGACCAAGTTCTCATCTGGCTCAACAACCTAATATATATGATTACAAAATAGTTACAAAATAACTACATGTCGGTTCAGTGAACCGACACGGCTTTAGGTGGCTGACCTAATGTCTAGTTAGTCGGCTGACTGACTTAGTCAATCGATCAACTAAGTTGGCTATCGTTCAAGTCAGCATACCGACTTGCGCCTCCAACATCTCCCCCATGAAAAAAATGTTTCTTCATCCCGAAGAAATAGAGAGGTACCAAAATTTCTAAGTAGTCATTATTTTGTGCTTGATCTTTATGGGCTATGAAGTCTGATGGTCAGTATTTTTTGTATGCAGACTTCAACAATTGCTAGAGCTTTCACTGCTAGGTGATGTTGGAAATCCATCGAACTCTGCAATATTTTCTATATATCGATGGTAAGTGTAGTCAAACTTGATAAGATCAACATTTTCTTTGGAAGGGAGATTTCATCTATTCTCTCCATGTCGGGACCGATAAACTAGTCCTTTTCTTCTGCTGTCTCTTTGAGTCATTTCTACTCTGGGCAGATGATGTTTAATTTCTCCATGTTGGGAATGGCTTGATGCACCCACTAATGTGCTTCCCACTCAAGCTTCTGGAGTTTATCTGTCTCAAGCACTATTTGTTCCTCAATTGTGCTTCTGAGTGCTTCGTCGGTGGTTTTCCTCTTCTCAAGCGCTTGGATCCCTTATCGGGTCTACTTGGTCTGCTGATAGACTTGCCCGTAGTAAGCAGGTGAGTCTCTCAATACTTCTTTGGTGATTATAGACTCCTCCATGTGATCTTGCAACACTTTGTAGGCTTCGAAAAAGGTTGTGTGTTGCGCCATCAATAGTTTGACGGTTTCTTCTTTCTGCTCTTCTTTTGTTTCTTGAATTTGTGCTTAGAGTGTCAACACCACACTTTCAAATAGCTGATAAGATCTTTCTAGAGGTTTTTTTGTGTCGACCTCTATTGGTCCTGGTATGATAGACTGGACCAGGTCCCTGTACTTGTTAAGGAACTTAACTTGTTCTTTTTCCTTATTTTCTAGTTCATTACGTCTATGCTGGTTTCTTGTCTTTGCTTCGACTGCTAGTGCTTCCAGCAGTTGTTATAGCTCTGTATATCTCCGTTTGGTTGCATCGACCATAGTGGTGCACCCAACTAGATTGATGTGGACCATTTATGGCTTTCCATGATGGTCCTTCTTCTTTTTCTTCTTTTTGTGCTTCTCTGCTTCGGCTTGTTTTGGCATTTGTGTACCTGCAAAAGTCGAGTCAAGATTTTTTGTTTGTTGTGCAGCAGTGGTTGATGGTATTTTTGTTTGGGGTGGTGGGATGACTGCTGCCTCTGGTTGTTCAGATGCAAATGATCCAGAAGTGGATGCGGTTGGTACTGATGCTTGTGGTGGGGTTAGTTTTGGTGCAGCTGGTTGGATTAGGGGTTCTAAGTCGAAGGGTGGTGGTGGTGGTGGAGATGGGGTTGGTGAATGGTCGGGTGTGATTGGGTTGGCAGAAATGTGGTCAAGTGGTGGATTGTCGGTCTGAGGGGCCGACTCCATGTTGAAGAACAATTGGTCGATTTCTCAATTTATGTCCTCCAAATTTTCTTCTTCCTCCCCCCCGGTCGGTGCAGGGGCTGCTGGATGGGGTTCAGGTTTAGTCCAAGTGATAGTTGTGGTCTGACATGTGAAAAATTCGGCTTCTTTTTTGGGATTTCTCTCGAAGTTCGAAGTTGAAATTGGAAAAGTTTTTAGGCCCTGAAGTATTTGGCTAGGCTGTCGCGATCCACCGACTTCGAACAAAGGAGATTTGGTGGAGATTTTCTGGATCATGGTGAATATCTCAGACAATTTTTTAATGTATGCCTATAGGTCCCTATACTAGTCGAACTTTGCCTTCACAGCGTCCGACATAGAACTCTTACATAAGCTGAGTGGACTTATTGAACGTTATTTGGTACAAGCTCTTCTGTGATTTTTGTCGAAGGCGGAGGTGGGGGTGTAGACACAAGATCTACGACATTTTCAGGCATCGAAGTGTGTGTGATATTATTTTTCTTTGGTCGGCCTTGTTGTGCCCCTGCCTCGACAAATCTATGGAATTGGGTTTCTACCAGCACTTTGTTTGTTGAGGCATCTACTATTATGTCGATGGTCATAGCTACCAGTTCTTCCTCGTCATCTGATGATTCTACAATTATAAGCTTACACTTACCTTTCCCTTATGGTTGTTGTTTTATTCTTTTCCTCTTTCTTGCAGCTTCTATCTCCTTCGACAATTTGGAAATAATTTCTTTAGTGATAGCATATTCTATGTTTTTAGCTTCTGTCTCTTTCCTTGGCTCCTTAGTTAGGATGAGACTTTCTGCAACCGGATTGGTTACTTGCCGGTCTACATGTGTTTCTTCTGCATGTGTTTCTTCTCTCTGTGCCGTCAAAGGTTTGATTATGATTTGGAGTCGACCAGTGGTTTTGACTGGTGTCTCCTCCAACACAAAGGTACTGATGTAGAGGTTAAGCTCGTAATCCTCCTCTTTCTCTTTGTCGGTCAGTGGCTCCTCTATCGAGAAGTCGATTTCCTTTGCTTTTGCTGGTATTGGTATTTTTGTTCCAGCTTATCGAGATAGCTCCCGAAAGATCTGTTCGACCAATGGGTAATAGTCAAGGGCCTTGGCATTTGATTTGGCACCCTGCATGTATCATACCACAGTATGGTCAAGCTCTAACTGAATGTGGGACTTTTTGGGTAGACTTCATCGAATGTTTTGAGGCACCCTCCATTTGGTCATGCGGACTTTGAGCTGTTGGAGATAATTTTCCAACAGCACTTTTTCGTTTGCAAGTTCCGTCATTGTTCCTTTCTGGGAGAAGGGTTTGAATCTCCACATATGGAATTTTGTTGTCTATTGAAAGTTTTTATTTCCTTTAGGGAAAATATAGAACATTACTATCCATAAGATATGGGACGGAAACCTGATAATTCCTCCCATTTCTTGGCATTTCTCACAGATGGTTTTAGTCATGTAAGTGACATATTCAGCCCATCTATATATCTTTCCATTATTTGCAATGGTGTCGACTGCTTCTAACATATATAGTTTGAGGTTGCTTCCATGACCTGCCATAGTGAGTGTTATAGCTATTATTTTGGCCACAATCTATGGCATTCAGGCTGTGATTTGACTAATCATTAACCCTTTCAAGTTTTTGTCCAATGGTGACCCTATTAATTCTTCGACCAGTCCTTCTTTTATATTGACTGGTACTAGGTCTCCTTTGTTTGATAACCCTGTCAGTTTGGAAATGACTTCTCCTGAGATGTCGACTGGTTGGTCGAAGTAGAATCGGTCGTTGTGGTATCGACTTATAACAAACGTGACTGCTGTTTCTTTTGTGCCACTGAAGCTGGCCATGAGCGGCGTGTTGACATAGTTTACAATGGAACTGTGATGTATTTTCTCTGCAACTTGGGTAGGCTTCTTGTCAACGTAAGCCCATTCTTTTATCTTAGCCCATAGTTTTTTCCATGAGCCCTCCTACACCTTAGCATTCTTGATGTTCTTTAGTCTCTTGACTAATGGTGTTTCTGCAGTCTGTAACACTTTGGCATTGGCTGAGGCTCTAGTCTATTTTGGTTCCATCTTGTCAGTTTGGTGGTCGGTTTCACTAAAGGGATTTTTCTTTTCAGTTGTCTGGCTTCTCTGATGCTCTCTCTGTTTGAATTGCGGTGAATGATCGTTGGTGGGTCAGTATTTATAGGGGAAGCATTGGATGTTCTTATCGGTAGGTGTATTAATGGCAGACATGATGTTCCAGCTAGAACACTTGAGTGTGCGTTAATGGTGAATTGGTTTCAGTGCTCGAGGTCATGAATGCGCAATGGGACAATCGAGTTCGTCGGTCAATGTCGGTTATGAAAATGGTTGATGGCGTTATGTCAATGGTCATGATGTCGGTAGTGAAAATGGTCGTTTCCTGTCATAGTTTTGGGCATGTACAGTATTATTTTGCTTTTTGGATTTTTAGATTTTTATAGATTTTGTTTAACCTTTATGGTCATTATATGCTTTTTTTTAGATTTGTTTTGTTTTACTTTCTGTAGCATTTTAGTCGGGCTCCATTAACGAGTTTCTGAAATACTATGCCTTGTAACGTCCTTAGCCAGACCAATCCATTGGTATGTATCTCTTCGACAACTTAGGGACCCATCCATTCTATATGTAGCTTTTTAGGTTTGCCTTTTACTCGACTATTGTATAGTAAAGCAAGGTCTCCTACTGACATATTTTTATTTTTGATGTTTATGTCATGCCATGCCTTTTGTTGTTGTTTCTGGATTTCTTGATGTTGTATCCCAATGAGTCAGTGTTCTTCAAGTTTACTTAGCTGTAATAGTCGATCCTTTCTTCCTTGTTCAACATTGACATGTAAAATTTCTGCAATAATAGGTGTCTGTTGTCGAAAGTGTAGTGGAATTACTGCTTCTTGTCCATAAACTAGTCGAAAGGGGGTTTAGTCAGTTGATCGTTTGTATCTTGTTTTATATGTCCATAGTAATGCAAGTATCTTCTCATCCCAATCGTCTTTATTAGCATTACATATTTTGGTTAGTCCTTTTGTTAATGTTTTATTAAATGCTTCAATTGCTCCATTCGACTGAGGATGGTATGTTGTACTCCGACAATGGTCGATTTGGAACTGGTCGGTTAGGGTTTTGATAGTTCTATTAATAAAGTGTGTTCCCTAGTCACTGATTAGGGTTAGTGGACATCCAAATCTGGTGATGATATTCTCATAGATAAACTTAGCAACTATCTCACTGGAACATGTGTGGACTGGTTTTGCCTCTACCCATTTAGTTACATATTCGACTGCAGTTATTATGTACCTTGCACCTGTTCTCTTTGCTGGTATAGGAAACGGTCCTATGAATTCTATGGCCCAAATTTCAAATGTCAAACTTGGGTTTACTAATATCAAAGGCATTTTTGTGCAACGCAGGGGTTGACCTAGTAATTAACATTTGTCACATTTTCTTACAAATTTTTTTGAATCTTTATGAAGTGTCGGCCACCATAACCCTGATTGTTGGATTTTCTTTGCAGTTGTATCTACTTGGAAATGTCCTCCTGTAGGTCCATAATGTACTTCATGCATAATGTTTTCTCTTTCATGTTCCAGTACACACCTTCTAAGGATTTCATCTAATCCCATTTTGTATAGGAATCCATTTATAAGACTATAAGGTGCAACTTTCATGGCTAAGATCTATTTCTTTTTAGTACTCATGCCTTCTAGTGCTTGCCCATCTTCTAAAAACTAAACTATTTCCTCTAACTCTGTTGGGATCGCTTCTATCCAAAATAAATGTGCATCTGGTAAGTCGTCTTCGACTCCTGTCGGTTCCTCTCATGTGTCGATTCGGGATAAGTGGTCAGGACCGACATTTAACTTACCTGGTCTGACAATGAATTCAAATTCAAATTCTTGGAATAGAAGTAGCCATCGACAAATTATTCCATGGTGTAGAGGCTTATTCACAAGGTATTTTAATGCCTGATGATTAGTGTAAAAGATAAATGGATTAGCTAGGAGATAATGTTGATATTTTAATAGTGCAATGACCATTCCTAATGCTTCTCTTTCTGTCGTCGAATAATTTCTTTCAACTTTGTTTAGTTTTATGCTACTGTAAACTGTAGGATAATCCATTCCATCATCTCTTGGCTAAGATAGGATTGCTCCTATTGATAGACTTGATGCGTCGATGTGAACATGGAATTTAGTTGACCAGTTTGGAAACCTTAGGATTGGTGCTTCGACTAGTTTTATTTTTAGTTTTTCAAATGATAACTAGCATTCCTCTGTCCATTCGAACTCTTTATCTTCCCTTAATAGTTCTTCTAGTGCATAGGTCATATCTAAGTAGTATCTTATGAATTTTCTCTAATAGCCTGTATGACCTAGTAACACTCTGACTTGTTTTGAGTTCACTGGTGGTTTAAAGTCGAGGATAATTTTTATTTTTGCAAAGTCTACCTTAATACCTTCCTTACAGACAATGTGTCCTAACAATATCCCTATAGGGGTCACAAATATGCACTTACTAATGTTTAAAGCTAACTGGATTTGTCGACATCTTTCCAACATAAGTCTTAGCCACTTGCAATGATCTTTTAACATGGAGTATATTTTCCAATAATCAAAGTATACTGCCATGGTTTTGTAAATATACTCTTGGAATGTTTTGACCACAATTCTAGAGAATACTTAAAGCACATTCTTTAATCCAAAAGGAATAACCTTGTAAGCAATTGAGCTAAATTCACATACAAATGTTGTCTTTTTCTGATCTTCTTTAGATATTGGTACTTGGTCATAACCTGAGAATCCATCTCTAAATGAGTAGCATTCATGTCCTGCAACTTCATTTAATATTTCATTTGCATAAGGGGTTGGAAATGGGTCTATTAGTGTCACTGTATTTAGCTCCCTAAAATCGACACAAATTCTTAGTTTGGTTAGATCATGTTTCTTAGGTTGAACAACCATTGGAATTTCCCATTCTGATTGGTCAATAGGGTAGATGATGCCTACTGCTATTATGTTATCAATATCCTTTTTGAATATCTCTTTGTAATTATGAGCTAGCTTATATGGTGTTTTCTTCACAGATCGAACATCAGGTTTAGCGTCAATTTTCATTTCACTCATTTCGTGGAATAAACCTTTGAGATATTTATAATCTCTGGCAAATACATCCTGGAACTCTTTTAATAAGTTCACTATTTCTGTTGTCTACTCTTCAATCTAATAGTCTCCAATCTTTGCAATTTTTGGTCAGTCATCATTTGAGATGTTGAACTCTCTAGTTTTATCTTTAGCGTATAGCCATGCGAGTGCCTTCGCTTCATTGATTGGTCGAATTCCTTCTTTAAACTGGGAGAATGTGGCAGGGAATTTGGCTGCATTCATCCGGTTGGCTTCCTTCTTGTCAGTTGTTTCAATTTTAAGCACTTTGTGAATAGGTTTGGTCATTTTGACATGGCTTGATTTCCATCTAAAGATTTTACCTTTTGTATTTTCATTTTCCAACTGTAGTCTTGTCAACTATGGTATTGTACCGATTTGTATATTGTTATAATTCATTGTCTGTCGGTTGTCTTGTAAGGGTTTGTTTTCTGTCAGCTGTATAAATTCTTGAATCTACTTTGTTGTTTCGACCAAATTCTTATTTTGTGGTATAAGGTTGAAATCTTTGATAAAATTTTCTTTGAGTTCATGCCATAGAAATGTTTCACCTCGAGCTTCCTCCATCTTATACGATTTATTTTCTAAGTCGGTGAGGGTTGATGGAAACAGATGTGGCCATGCTCATTCATCTTTGTATCCGAGTCTTCTCCATTCTTTTTGACATGTCTTAATATGGTATTCTAGATCTTGTCCTTGAATGAATATAGGTATCTGAGCTTGTTTGGTTAGCTTATTTCCTCCAAACCTTTCTAGAAATTAAGTTGAAGCTGATGTCTAGGTCTGCGGTCTTGTCTCATGGGTATCCCACTGTCTAGTAGCTTGTCCTATAAAATTTTCTACTAAACTTTGTAGTCGACCATGTTCACCAATATTTTTGGACACTTGTTCTATGTGCATGACTAGTGATTCTCTTTCCTTGTATCTTGGTATTTGTGTATTATTTATATTTGTAGGTTTTAAAGTAGGGTATTCCATAATTTTTTTCCCAAATATTTTTGGGACAATGGACACTATGAAGCACTATTGGGTGGGATTTTTCTGTACTTTTTGGATAGTCCAGCACTCTCTTGCTTTTGTTTCATAGTTCTCGAATTCCTAATTATATAATTCTACATCTGAATTATAACCGACTGAGTCTTGGTTACCTAAATGAAGTTCTCCATAGATATTAGGTTCTGTATAATCTTCATTTTTGTGTACGCGATAAATTTGTTGGATATCAACTTCTTCATCGATAGGTTCTGTCCAAGGTTCTCCTTGGGATGGGTGAATAGATACAATGACCTTTTGTCCATTTCCTTTAAATTTTATTCTTTCTTTGTCTAGGGATACCGATGCTTTCATCTTCCTTCCCTAAGGTCGACCTACTAATGCTAGGAAGGAGCTAGATCCTTCCTTAGGGTCAATAATTTTGAAGTCAACTTTGGTCGATACTCCTTTTATCATTGTGTTGACATTTTTCCGGACTCCAATAGGTTCAATTAGGCCTTGGTCAGCTAGTTTCAGTTATATACCTGACTCATAAAGTCGAGGTCTGCCTAGTTGTTCCCAAGTGTCACTAGTCATGATGTTTACTTGTGATCCAAAGACGATCACGACTTGTCGGACATGGTATCCTTCAATTTCCAGGTCGACAAGTGGGTCAGCATCAATTTTATCTTTTTTATTTAGACTACAAATATTCTTTGTTTGTTTTTCGGTGTTGTTATGTTTTATTTCATATAGCAAGTTGATGAACTGAGATACTGAGTTATCTTTCTGTATGAGCTGTATCAATTCTTTTATTGTGTCATTTCGATTGTTGTTTGCTTCTTCCTGTCGGGAAAATTCTTTAAATATGTTTGTTGCCTCTTTATATATTTGTTTTTCTTTAACTGGATCAGGGTAGACATTCTTTTCTTTTATTTTGCTGATTCATGGGTTATCATTTCCTGTTTTTGTCCCTTGTAGGGTTACGATATGTAAATTCTTTGTATTTATTACATCATTTTTTTGCACACACAAGAAGACATTAACATTTTTCTTTTTATTTATTTTTTCCAACATGGTAGGGAAATCCTCTAACGAGTGATCCCCTACTCTGCAATGAGTACAAAATTTGAGGTCAGTTCTGTCTTTGTATGGAAAGTATGCATGCCGATGTCCCTCTTTATAACATGTAAAACATTGGATGGCTCGATGTGGTCGGTTGTCTCGATTCCCATAGAATCGACCTCGACCTCCATAGCCTCCACGTCGATTGTCATACCAACCCTCGTATCTTCGACCTTCGTATCTTTGATTGTCCTAATCATTTGGCATGTGGTTTTGCACATTACTTTGTGTAACTATGTTGGTCTGATAGATTGCATGATATTTCTGTCAGTTCATGAGATTCAGATGGCAGTCAACCATGTTATGATATTTAGTTTCACAGATTGCACACCAATATGCCTTGATATTCTTCATGTTGAACGGACAATCTTTTGTCGAGTGGTCTCCACGCTCTTGGCAAATGTTGGAAAAACATTTAGTTTGCATTAATCAAATTTCCTATCGGCTAATGTCCTGGCGACAGTTGTCTTTGGAATGTCCGACCATCGAGCACTTCGTGCACCAGATATCCTGACTTTTGAGGTTTGATTCTTCTAATGAATTATGTACATTCTCAAGCTGTTCTTCTAGTGTGTGATCGGTGAGGTATGCCGGTATGTCCTCATCCATTTCTACTTGGAGAGATTTTGTATGTGTGTCTTTGTAAGTCTTGAATGTCTCAATACTTATGGGTCGGAAAATTTTCTATGATAAACCTACAAGAAACCATTGGATTAATAATTTTTCATCAATAACATAGTCCAATTGTCTAAGAAGGTCTTTCCATCGTTTATCATAATCACGGTCAGTTTCTCCTGGCTTCTGCAATGTTTTTTTTAGTTTCTTTGCTACCAGATGTTTTGCATCTGGAGTTTTGAAAAATAATAGAAATTGCACTTTGATCTTGGCTTTGGTTGCTTAGGATGTTCTTTCAGAAAAGGTCATGTACCAACTTAATGCCCTTTTCCTCAAGGCACCAGCGAACTGCACCATCTGCCTGTCTTCATTTGTAACTTGGTTAGCCTCCCCAGTCGACTCATAGATGAACCAATGTCACTTGGGGTCCTCATCTCCTCATAGAGGAATGTGTGCTGACCCATGACCCATGTCGGAGTCATTTTCACTACTTTCAGGAGGTGGCGGAGGTGGGGGCGGGGGTGGTGGGGGTGGTGGGGGTAGTNCTTTGCAGAACTTTCGTCGACACAACTTTTGTTCCCATCGGTTGTTTTTGTCATTTCCTTTTTGACTAGCAATCGGTTAGTTTCTAATTCGTCTGTCGATGTCCAACTGTAATTATTTGTCCGTAGTTCTGAATGTTCTTTGTCTTCCAAAGCTGCACTTCTATGTCATGTGTCAGTAAAAATAAGTGGATACTTCGGTTGGAGGGTACCGCTTGAAGCATAACCCAATTTCCTTCTTCTGGTCGACGGATAATGAGATGTCTACCAGTGTATGTCTCATCATCTAGTCAGCTCCAGATACCAAAGTCACCAGCTCCTAGTCTGAGGTCCTCTTCAACAATAGCTTGTATCTAGGTATGTGGATCTATCAAAGGTTTTACTTCCTAGGGAACTTCTAATTGGAGAGATTCTCGCTGCTCTATCCACAATTCTTCTTCCATAGGGGATGCCTCTTCTTCCATGCCTTCTTCTTGTTGGTCATGACTTGACTCCAATGGATGTCTTTCCTAGTCAGTCACCCTAATACTCATTCCTCTCTACAGTACTAAGGATCTTTCTCTTCTTTCTTCCCTAATTTGTAGCCTCCTCTCCCTTTCTATTTTCTGGAAGTCTGTCACACCTTTGTGTGACACTATCTTCTCGATTTCCTTTTTAGGTTGACTTCTGATTACTGGTGATTGGTATTTCCTTTATTCGACTAGAATCCACTCTACTTTATTTTGAAATATGACCAGCTACCCCGCCATAGCCTACCCGACGCTTTAGAAATCCTGGATAGTTGTGTCTACTTGGTTAGGAAGTATTTCAACTCCCTTTCTGTAATGAATTTTCCCACCTCTTTTACTTTTCCTCCCAGTTACGTTTTAATGGTGGTCCGCGAAGTGATGGAAAGGGTTCGACAATATGACCTACTCCATTGTCAATTAGGAATTTAAACAGCAAGGTCGGTAGGGAACACAAGAATTGCTCAGTGAGGTCTATGTAGAATTTCTTCATGACGGTTTCCACCGAAGTTCTGTCTTCCACTACCTGCTCCTCAAAGAATTCATTGGCGATCTTTTCGAACCACTCCAACAAGTTTGTTATTCCTCCGTGAATCAATTTTTCTAGTAACTATCGATCTTTAGTCCCTTCCATCTTTTTCATTCAGGAGTTTCTTTAGAAGTTGGGGCACGGATTCGACAAACTTCTCAGGCGTCTTTGTAAATAATATTTATTTTTCTTTTGCGGTCGTCAATATGTTTCTTCGTGCATAATTCTACTGGCAATGGAACCAATGTTGTAATCTCACAGATCACATAAGGTTACTAATAATACATACTAAAACATACAGCCATAACAAAGAAAAGAGACAAGAACAGATAGATAGAATAACAAATTATATTAGCATAAGAGGGTCCATACAATACAGAGAACTGAACCGAGTTCTCATCTGGCTCAATAGCCTAATATATATAATTACAAAACAGTTACAAAATAACTACTTGTTGGTTCGGTGAACCGACACGACTTCTAGGCGGCCAACCTAATCTCTAGTTAGTCGGCTGACTGACTTAGTCAGCCGATCGACTAAGTCAGCTATTGTTGAAGTTGGCATACCGAATTGCTCCTCCAACAAAACCTATAAATACAACATTCATGAATTTGGTAGGAACAACCACGTTCCACCAAACCATAGATTAGGAACAACTTTCTCTCTTCCCTTAATCATAACCGAGCTAAATTATGCAATTCAAGAGTAGTGCCAATCGAACTCACATTTAGATCTCTATCAATTAGTGAGAAATAAATTTACTAACACCTGATTGCTCAAAAAACAAGGAATTCCTTCCACCATACTAAGAAGTGTCCTCCCTCCCTCATATGTCTCCTTCTTATAGTTTAATTTTCTTAGGTACTTTTCGCAAGAATCCAATTCCACTTGGAATTTTCGCAGCTAAAAAAATCCCTGATTTCTAGGGCATGTCTAATGCCATAAATTCATTTCTCACACTTTTTCCAACATCCCTAAGGTTAACTCTTCCTTGTCCCCCCAACTCTTGCATGCATTATTTTTTCATTTAACGTGGTTGTCCTCCTTCATTCATAATTTTAATTAATCATATTGTTTTTTCACATCTGTCCTCTAAGAACCTATTGGTAGATTTCAGATCCAGCCAATTTTACTCAATTAACAGAATAACTCAAAATAAATCATAATTACTAACTAATTTTTAATTCTTTGGGGATGATACATCCTCACCTCCTTATTGTGAACAATGTCCTTAGTGTTGTTATTCTTCCTCCATTGGTTCGGGAAATAATTCTAGGTACTTCCCTTGCATATATTCTTTTAATTCTCAAGTCACCTTCTTAGGTATAAAGTTCTTCCTTTGCACATTTAACCGAGCGATGACTCGATTCCGAAGTGTTGTTTCTTTCTTATCTAAAATGTATAAAGGTTCCAGTTGAAACCTTCCTTCTGGTTCCACCTGAACCACATTGTAGTTAATGATGTGAGAGGAATCATGAATATATTTTTTCAATAACGAAACACAAAAAACATTATGAATTCCTAGATGTGTTTGAAGCATAATTGCTTATGCCATAGATCCAACTATTTCCAATATTTGAAAGGGTCCACAAAACCATGGGGATAATTTTGTACAAATTCCCGATTTGAGGGAGATATTTTTGGGCTTGACTCAAAGATAGAGGTGGTCTCCGACAAAAAATAATTTATGTTGTATTTTCAATTGAACATAGCTCTTTTGACAATCTTATGCCACCTTCAACTTCTTCTTTAACTCCTGTAATAGTTCAGGTCCTACTATGAGATGATCTATAGGGCTATCCCAGCTAACTGTGGTAGTACACTTATTCCCATGTAGTATTTTAACCAGGCTCATTTTTATTAGGCTTGATATCCATTATTGTATGCAAACTCCACGAGATGAAAATATTCTTCCCACCTAGTGGTTTTTTCCGTAACGTACATTCTTAACATATATTCTATGAATTGATTCATATGTTCTGTCTACCTGTGTGTTTCAAGGTGATAACTAGTGCTGAAGTTTATTTTGGTATCTAAACCTCCAAACAATTATTTCCAAAATTTTGATATAAATTTAACATCGCGATTAGAGATTACCATTTCTGCAAATATGTCCTTCAGGAACATTTCTACAATATTATCCACTTTGTAAGTTGATTTCACATGAATCAAATGTGCATATTAACTTAATTGATATACTACAACCATGTTGAATCATGTTGTCTTTGTGTTTTTACATACCTATGATGAAATACAAAGATACGACTTCCCATTTCCACCTAGGGAGTAGTAATGGTTGTAACAAACATGTTGGGTGTTGATGTTTGGTTTTTACCTGTTGACATTCCAAATATTTAGACAGATAATCCACTAAATCTATTTTTAATTTGGTCCAACAAAATTCTTTCCCGAGGGTTGTTATAATTTTTTGGTAACTAGGATGGTCTGCATAAGGAGGTTTATGCATCTCATTTAAAATAAACAGTTTCAATTCCACATTATTAGGAATTTATAGTCTGTCCTTAAACCAAATTAAGCCTTTTTGGTCTATCTTAAATTTTTTCCCACTTAAATTTACTTCACTTCTTTGTAATTTACTTAACAAAATCAAATATTCAGCATTGCGATCACTCGCTATTTTTATTCTATTCAAGAGATCATTTTCTGGTTAGCTCATAGTTATTTTTTATACCTCATGAGTTCTTCGACTAAGTGCATCTTCCACCTTATTTTCCTTACCCTTGATATGTTTTACTTCGAAGTCGAATTTACTCGAGAATTCCATTCATATTTATTCCCCATCATTGAGTCCATGTTGTGTAAATACGTCTTTACGCAAGTGTTATCCATCAATAATAGTAACATTTTCCCTAATAGGTGGTGATGCCACATTTTTAAAGCATGCACTACCGATGCCAATTCCAAGTCATGAACTACATAATTTCGTTCATGGTCTTTTAATTTACAATATTTTTAACATACCATGTATCCTTATTGAGATAACACTCCACCCAAACCTTCTTTACTAGTGTTTGTACAACCCGTATAGTTTTTATAAGGGTAAGCTACTTTTAAAATTGGTTCCATGGTTTATAACTTTTTGACATTTTGAAAACTTTCGTGACACTTTAGGGACCATAAAAAAATTTCTTGGGACTGTTATGAGGATTCCCTTGTGTATTTCTTGGCATATTCCTAAGGGGTGGTGTCTTGAATCCCTTTTTCCATTGGTTAAATTTTTCATGCTTATTATCCTTCCATGCTTTAGAGGTGTCATTCCTCTGCTTATATTGTTTAAAACATAATATTTCCTTCCTTAGCACCTCGTCCAAGGTTTTAGGGTTGTCAAAATCGATCTGGTCTTTGTAAGACTGTGTCAAAAAACTTAGGAACCGTTGTACTTTTACCTTCTCTTCCTTACTATAGGGTACAAATTGTGGCATATCTAAGAATTTATTGATAAGGTATTCCATGGTGATTTGAATGAATTTTAATTCATAAAACTCCTTTGTTTTTATCTAATAGTAAATTTCCGATAGATAGTGCTTCTTAAAGAGTTTCCTAAATTCCGAAAATTCCAGATTCTTTTCCTTTAACCCATGGGAAATTTTTAGATCCTTCCACCAAATGATGTACTTTCCTTTCATATTTTAAACTTCCATCTGAACTTTCATGTTGATGTAGTAGTTGTAAATTTGGAAATATTTTTTTATATCCAGCAACCAATATTCTGCTTCTTCTCTGATCTTTGATTCTCCATCCAAGGTGGTAGGTTTTTTTTTTGAATTCTCCTTCGAGATGCTCTAATTTTCTTTTTACGAAGGATTTTATTTGATTTTCATATTTTTGAGTATCATTGGAGAAGTTATATTTATTTCAGCATTTTCACCAACCTCAAGATCCTTTTTTGTCTATTTTCGTTGATCTTTTCCATTATTCCTTTCATGTAGACTTTGTAGTAATATTTCATTGATTTCCTGCTGTTTTTCTTGAGCCTTCTTCAGTTGTTCATTTTCTGCCTTAAATATTTGTATTTCCACAATCAAATGTCTCATTTTTTCTAGCACTTGACTAACTTCGAAATTTTCTTCTTATGTCATGTCATATGTTGTGCATGATCATCTTCTTTAGGTGGGCCATCATTTTCACTATGTGAAGCCATTGTTTAGTTGTGGAAATTTTTTATGAATACATACAAAAAACAAAGCAATTTTGTTTATTGCTAGAATAATATTTTAGTGTGTTCAGTGAAAACTAGATGTTTCCATAGGCAACAGGGTTGAACACGTGGCTCTGATACCATATGTAAAATACCGAAAGCCACACACCTAAAAATATATATATAAGTCATTTTTTGATAGGATATATATCGAAAACACATCATCAAGCCCCTACATGTTCTTAAATGCATATGTCATAGTTTTCATTCTATTATTAAAACATACTTTACTGCTACCTAAATGGTTGTGCAATGTAGATTGTTTACTAAGGGAACAATAACAATCAGTGTTCTACAACCTACAGTTGATGTTTTTGTAATAAATTAACTAGCTCTTCAATTTTTGATTTCAACTCTGAAAATTAGGCTCCAAATCATTGAATTGTTCAATCCTGAACTTCTAAGCTTATTAGTATTTCCACAATGACCTTTCCGCAATGATCATTAAGTAGTTTATCCTTCTGCATTGATCCTTCCGCAATTATCCTTCTGCAATCAGCCGTCCGCAATTGCAGTCTATGGATTGTGGGATTTCTTTTCACAATTTTCTAAATCAACCTTTCGTTATTATCCTTCCACAATTATCCTTCTGTAAATTTACAATTTTGGATTGTGAGTTTCCTTTAAAAAGTTTCTGAAATAATTTTCCACAATTATAGTTCTGCAATTATCCTTCCGCAATTACGGATTGCAAATTGAGGGTTTCCTTTAAAAAAAAATTCAAATAATTTTTCGTAATTTCCCTTCCACAATCATCCTTTAGTAACTATCCTTCCACAATTGTGGATTGAGGATTGTGGGTTTCCATTAAACGTTTCCTGAAATAATTTTCCGTAATTACCCTTACACAATTATCCTTCCACAATTGTAGATTGTGGATTGTGGGTTTCCTTTAAAATTTTTCCAAAATAAATTTCTGCAATTACCCTTCCACAATTGTGGATTGTGGATCGTGGGTTTCCTTTAAACTTTTTCTGAAATAATTTTTTGCAATTACCCTTCTGCAATTGAATCGTATTTTTATATTTGATGAAGTTTTATAGTTGTGATGTTTTCTACATCCCAAAGGGTCTTGGCATTTTTGTTGAAATTCCTGACATGAATTATACCGTAGTTGTACTTTTATATTTCTTTGTTTTATTCAAAGTTTTATGTCCTTCGATAATCTTACCTTCATGAGTAAGTTTGCTAAGAATCACTGCTTATATAAAAAAAAGAATACTTATGAATTTAAATTATAACCAGTAAATATTTGCATATATAATCATTGATAATAAAACAATGATAATATGCCTATTTGATTGCTTGAACCAACAACAATCCTAATTAGACATATTTCTATCCTACAATGTTCTTGAAAATAAAATAATTTCTTCTGTGTATTACCACTTTCACAAAGGTTATCTTGGAATGGAAAAATACATGATCTACTATTCATTTAATGCATTTACAATTTTCATCTAGAAAACCTAAAATCTTGCATAGGTAATTTTGTGTCATTCGCTTACATATATATGAAGAAATAAATAGTGTGCATAATTTAAAGCTTTAATGGAACCTGGAAATACATCAGTCCTAAATGTTGTAGGAACAACCACGTTTGACCCAACCATAGATTAGGAGCATCTTTCTCTCTACCCTTAATAACCACCGAGCTAAATTATGCACGCCAAGAGTAGTGACAGTGAACCTAATATTCAAATCTCCATAAATTAGTGACAAATAACTTCTCTAACACTCAAGTGCTCACACAATAATAAATTCCTTCTAACATATTAGGCATTGTCATGTCTCCATCACATGCCTCCTTGTTATAGTTTAATTTACCTAGTTCGTTTTTGCAAGAATCCATTTCCTCTTGAAATTTCCGTAGCTAAAAAAACATCTGATTTCCAAGGTGTTTCTAGTGAGATAAATGCACTCATGACACTTTTTTCAACATCCTTGAGCTTAACTCTTCCTTATCCCCCCCACTCTTGCATGCATAATTTCGTCATTTAAAATGGTTGTCCTCGTTCATTCATAATTGTATTTAGTCATATTTTATTACATGTTTCCTCAAAGGACCTATTGACAAATTTCAGATCCAACCAATTTTATTCAATTAAAATAATAACTCAAAATAAATCATAATTACTAAATAATGATTATTTCTTGGGGGGTGATGCAGGTTTCTCATCACTTCCTTGGTCTTTGTCATCTGTTGTTGCTATTGCATGGATTTGGACTATAGATACACTTTTTCTAAACTCTAAATCTTGCTTATAGATACCTTTAACAACATTCATTTTTCTTTGCAAGCACATCTCTTCATTATAGAGTTTCAAAGATGCCCCCTTTCAATCTTGAGTTGTTCTTGTTCATCAAACACATCACTTCATAAAACGTGCATCTCCATAAAACGTGTTTCCCTACTTATCTTTTTAATTATTTTTAACTTTGTTTAAATTTTTTAGTCCCAACCTTCTGCAATTTCCTTTCTACAACAACCTTTCCACATTTTTCTTTCTACAATTAACTTCCTGCAAAGTGGTGTCTGCAATAGTTCTTTGCACGAGTACCTTTCCTACAATTAACCTTCTGCAATTATCCTTTCTATATTTATCTTTCTGCAATTTGCGAGAACACCTTCCTTCCACAATTTTGGGTGCAGATTGCGGGTCTGCTTTTCTACTTTTCTTGAAACTACTTCGCAATTCCCTTTCTAGAAAAATTCTTCCACAATAGTGGAATGTGTATTATGAGTGCACTGTTCATAAATTCTCAAATAATTACTTTCCCAAATATCTCCCGTGATAGACTTCACGTCGCTTTAACAAGGTTTCACCTTGGCTTTGTAGAAACAATTTTAGACCCTTGATCTTTCTCTGTCTTATGATGTAGGCCACTCAAATATTCAATTCATAGAAGCTTAGTGTTATAATTATTCTAACTTCACTTATCCATACCTTTCCAGAATGATGTCATATTGCAACACTGACTTCATGATAGCATCATAACACCATCATGTGTCTTGTTAAAATCACCACACATGCCACATCATCATGCATGCCATGTCATCATGCATTCAATGTCATCAGTTCCTTTGTTATTCCTTTTTCATTACTGAACTTCTTTGACATCAATAACAACCATAATCAACATTCTCTCCCTTCGGCATTAATGGCAATAATATCTTAATTTTCCAATTTTCTCCCCATTTAACATTAATGGCAAAGGATTCCTTCTAAAAGCTCCCCCCCACCAACATGTCTCCCCCTGCCATGCTTCCTTTCGTCCTTTCTATTGTAAGGAGATCCATCCCAAATTATGTCTAAGATGCTCAAATGCTTCTTTGGGTAGTGTCTTAGTGAATATATCATCAATATGTTCTTCAATATTAATATTTTCCAATTTGACTAGTTTTTGAGACACTTGATTTATTGTAAAGAGATATTTTATTGGTATGTTCTTTTTTTTGGAGTGCATGAGAGGATATGTTTATATGTTTATGGAACTTGTATTGCCACAATTTATCACAATTGGATCCTCATACTTCACAAATAATTCCTCCAATGTATTCTTCATCCAAATGACTTGACTACAACATGATGCAATAGAAATGTATTCATCCTCTGATGTAGATAGTGTTATGGAGGATTATTTCTTCCTTAACCATGATACCGAACAATTTCCCAAAATTAATGTTTCTCCACTGGTGCTCTTTCAATCGTCAACAATTCCTTCCCAGTCTCCATTAGTGAATTCTCTTAAACTGAATTCTTGACATTTTTGGTACCATAAACCATAATCCACAGTTCCTTTTAGATATCTATGAATTTTTTTTACTGTAGCCACATGTGTTTATTTGGGAGTTGATTTCAATATAGCAACCAATCCTACATCTTAAATCACATCTGGTCTTGTAGTTGTTACATATAGTAGGATTCCTATAATATATCTATACATTGTATGATCCACTTCCAAGGACTCATCATTCTTTCTTAACATACAACCAGTGATCATACGAGTACTAATAGGCTTGAAGTATTTCATCTTAAAATTCTTAAGCATGTCTTTGATGTACATGGTTTGAGAAATGAATATTCCTATGTCTAATTAATAATGTGTAATCCGAAGAATAATGTTAACTCACCCAACATTGACATTTCAAATACATTCTTCATTTTAGAGGCAAAGTATTCGTAGATTTCTTCAAAATATGATATCATCCACACAAACAACAAAAATGATCATATTCTTATGTTTGATATTTATGTAGATATTACTATTAGTGGCTCCTCTTTTATATCCTTTTTTCTTCAAGTAGTTATCTAGCCTTGAAAACCATTCTCTAAGGGATTGCTTGAGACTATAGAGTGCCCTTTTTAGTTTGAAAACACAGTCTCTATTTTCTGACACAAGGAAACCTTGAAGTTGTTCAATATAGACTTCCTCTTCTAGTTTCCCATTCATAAACATAGAATTGACATCCATTTGATATACTTTGAATTTTTTATAACATGAAAATGCGAAAAACATTCAGATATCTTCAAGTCTTACTATAGGTCCAAAGGTTTCTTCAAAATCAATACCCTCCACTTGAGCATATACTTTACACACTAACCCTTACTTCTTTCTTATCACTTTGCCATTTTCAATGAAATTGTTTTTGAAGACCCACTTGGTAGGCTACAATATTTGTGTTTGAAGGTCTTGGAACTAGTTCCGAAATTTAGCTATTCTCAATTTGATCCAACTCTTCATTCATGGCTTTGATCCAATCATCATATTTGTTGGGTTCTACAAAGTTCTTAGGTTCCACCACTGAAATTAGGGCTTCTTAATTAAATAATAGTGTTCCTCCTCTACTAATTACAACATCTTTGTGACCTATGATTTGTGTCTCAGGATAATCCTTTTGTATTCTTCTAGATGGAACTTTTGTATCAAATCTTGGAGAGTCTTCATCTTGACTTTCTTGTGAATATTATTTCTCTATTTTTTTTCTTCATTGTAAGCTCCTTCATTCTTTTGCAAGTATTCATCCTCATCTTGGATTTTTATTCTTCTTGGTTTTGAGTCATCCACTCTTACATCTGCACATTCTATCATTTTGTGTATCCTTTGATTGTAACATCTATATGCTTTCTTGGTTGATGAATATCCTAAAAATATTCCTTCATCGGTTCTAGAATCAAACTTGCCAAGATCATATTCATTTCTTTTTATGTAGCATTTGCTACCAAACACTCTGAAATATTTGACCAAGGCATGTCTTCCATACCAGAGTTGGTAAGGGTTTTTTTCATTAAATTTTGATATTTCCTCAGTTTAGTATATAAACATTTTTATATACTCCTCTTAAATACAGGTCAGTAAGTTTTTCTTCATTTAACATAGTTTTGGAAGCTTCTTGGACAGTTCTATTTTTTTTCCACAATGCCATTTTGCCGAGGAGTCTTTGGGGATGAAAAATGTGTTTTAATTCCATGGGTTTAACAAAATTAATTGAATTCATTTGAAGTGAATTCACCTTTATTATCCTACCTTAGACATTTGGTTTTCAAATTTGTTTCATTCTCAACTTTTCCTTTAAAACTTTAAAACTTTTCAAAAGCTTCTGATTTTTCTTTGATAAATGTAACCCAAGTCATCCTTGTACAATCATCTATGAGAAACATGAAATAGTACTCTCCTTGAAAGCTTTTAGTTCTTGTTATTCCATAGATATCAGTGTGAACTATTTCCAATGGATGTAAGGTTGCATGTTCTTGTTCTTTGAAGCTGGTTTTAGTTTGCTTCCCATGTCGACAATGTTTACAAGCTAAATTTAGAGGCTTCAAAATATTTGGAAAATCCATTACATCTTCCTTCTTACTCACTTTCATAATAGTTTCAATGATTAAGTTCCCCACCCTCATATTCCACAACCAACTTTCATCTATCCTACTTATGAATCATTGTTCTTCATTTTCTAGGAAGTGTACATCACTTGAATTCCTTATAGCAGTCCCAACAATTTTTCTTGAATATTTTTTTTTTCTGATTTCAAATTTCTCAAAGTCAAAAGTACAGATGTGCCCTTGATCACATGTTGGAATTACACTAAGTAAATTAGGCTTTATCTCTTCTACTAGCAACACATTTTCATATTTTATCTTGTTATTAGTAGGATTTGTACCTTTGCCAATTATTTTGGAAGGCATATTATCTCCAAAAGTGACTTTTCCCTTATTATCTTTTCTTATGATTATGAATTTGGTTGGGTCTCCTGTCATATGCTTTGAACACCCACTATCAATACTGTTTTGTCGCACATAGAGAAATTATGGATTTATCCTCTTCTTTCTTTTTCTTCCAGTCCTTTCTCTTTTTTGTCTTGAAACTCTTTTGCAGCATCCTTCTCTGTGGGAGTCATTAGATTACAATCTCCTTCTATATGTCCATGGTTATTTCATTTGTAACACTCTATGTCATATATTTGAAGGGGTGCAAAAAAATTATGCTTTCTTACTTTTGCCTTGTTACTAGATGTAACATACCCAAATAGCTTGTTAAAATGCATATATATAAAAAATTCAATGTAATTTCCTTCTAATAAATTTTTGCTATAACCTTTCATAAAAAGTCATCCTTAAGATTAAAAGTAAACAACAATAATTTATGGGAAGGATGAATTTACTAGTCTCTACTCACAGCTAGGAGAAGTAAACTCGTGGGTTGCATTGTCGATAACACTGTTGAAAAACACTAACCTGTTGAAAACAATCCTAGGGCTTCAGTGAGGGAGTGAATGTTATAGTTGATTTTACCACACATGGTGAATCACACTTTTATGGCCTTCCCTGTCCCTATGCAGAATCCTTAGACCCCATGGACCATTTTTTTTCCTTTGATGTTTCCTTGATCATCCCTAAAAACATGCTTAATTTGCTATATGTGACTTTTAAACCCTTTATCGCGTATATACACGGGTTTGACCTCTAAAACCGCATGCATCAGGATGTGTGCAAAAGACCAAATTCTTTTGGATTTTTTCTTTATGTGGATCCGACTCACTGGTCTCTTAGCCTTCCATATGCCTTGAGATCGCTTGGATTCAACCTTTCATTACCCCATTGAAGAGCTATATAAGGAACCCTTTGGATACATTGAAGGCATATGAGGAATTGAGAGCAAGAAAACTATAGTCCATTGTTGGTCGAACTTGTGCTTGAGTCTGCATCCCCTTTGTCCCTTGGAGCACTTTTGTGTTCTTCCCAAGCTTTCCTTTTTCTTATGAGATTGATATCGAGAGATGGAGGATTGAAGTGGTGGAGGCCCAAGTGGGGG
This sequence comes from Pseudotsuga menziesii, assembly GCA_001517045.1. Taxonomy (NCBI): domain Eukaryota; kingdom Viridiplantae; phylum Streptophyta; class Pinopsida; order Pinales; family Pinaceae; genus Pseudotsuga; species Pseudotsuga menziesii. Next base: position 68,077 of record LPNX010588190.1, read on the forward strand.
ACTCGGTTTCTTCAATTCACAGACGTGCCGACAGAGGTTGTATTCATTGTAATCTTTGATTTTGTATTAAGAGAAATATATTTTCCTATCCAATAGTGTGTGTTTGAATGAATATTTTATCCATGGATGATTTCAAATGCTTATATGTTATTGATTATATATGCTAGAGTAGAGTTAACACAATTATATATAGCATGCTTTTCTTGTTTATTGAATGTTGAGGAAGCAATTTATCAATTCAAGCTGGAGTTGTAAATCTCAATGGGGATCTACACCAACCGTCTCGAATAAGGTGCGAATCAAGATCCTTTAGTGTTAGTTGTTTTATTTCTCTTGCATATAGGAAAGGATTGATTTCTGGAATTAAGCTGTCTGTTGTGGTACCCCAAGCGATAGGAATTTCTTCCTCTAACAGAATTGGCGACTCTGCTAGGGAGTTCCTAGTAGTTTTCCTTTGGGGGTTTTTATCAGCATTCAGTGTTCTTGAATTGCTCTTATTTCTCTGTTTCTGTGTTGGTATGGGGGCATGTTTTCTTGGTAGTGTCTAATTGGTGTGAATTTTGTCTCAGCTTGTCTGTTTGCCTTTATTTTTGTACATTTCTCTCCCTATATGCAAGTTTTTAACTCACAGTCACATATACACGTTCCTTTGACTGCTATATCAGCGTACATACGTGGGTTTACTACAAACATTCGTGTATGCCATTAGTTTTGCCTTCTAGAGGAAGATTGATTGTTGCTGAGTGAATTTTGATGATTGTTGAGTCTCCTTTGATACTGCTAGAGTCTGTATACACCTCTGTTTCTCACCAGAGACATTTTTTTTAGGGTAAATTTATTTTTTTAGAATGTTCTTGTCATTTCATTTTTGATTTTTTGTTTTGGGATAAGTGCATTAGATTTATTTTACCTTAGTACTTTGTGTGAGTTCTTTTTTATTGTGCTTGCCAAGTCTAGGAGTAGTAGAATCATTCTTTTGCTTTAGTATCTCATTTTTATTCAAAAATTCCAAAAATATTTGCTTCTTTGCATTATTATGCATTGCACTTTGCATTTCGCATGGTCCTTACACTAGGTTTCCTTAGAGTATTAGTCAGGATTTGATATAGGAATGATTGCATTTGTCATTTGAAGACAAAATATACATTTCACGTAGTAGCATGCCATGTTTTCCATTTGACACAATGCATTTTCAATGATTGTTAGGTGTGCACTTTACTTCATGTTGTGTCATAACACCATTGGTTGCACGACCATCAACCTCTTTTGAGTAATAAAGCAAAATGAAATTAACACTTAATTAAAATGGATTACACTATTTTATTTGATAGGGTACACCAACAAGATTAGGTTTTAGGGTCTTGGAATAGTTCATTGTGAGTAAATTCTCCAAGACCACTAAACAACATGTATGTGTCTGTCTAGGTGAGAGTGTGAAATTCCTTGGTATAATTAGTGTTTCTCAGGATTCTCATCTCAAAAGGGAGCTAAGCATGAGGCAGTGTGAGCGGTTATTGATTGGGATGACCCCTAGTCATAACTGAGTAGCACTAGAGATATTTCCAGGATTGTATTCGTATCTAGGGGATATTTCAAAAATTTCGGGCTTTGCTACCTTGCCCATATGGTTAATCCCACCTGTGACTACCCACCTGAGCATTGATTATATTCAGGTGACCTTAGTTTCCCTACCTAGGATATCGAGGGGGTACTTTGCAGGGGTTATTCTGTGGGTGTCCCAGCCAGGTTGGGGTCGGACGGCACAGTCACTTTACACGTTGAAGCTGAGGGCCACAATAATTGGTTACGAACCTCTGCTTGTTGTGTATGGGAGTCTCAATCCTCTCCTAGGTGAGACATACCTGCTTCACTCAGGAGCTCACTTATCCTACCCTTGATTGCTAGTGTTTGGCTTTAGATTTTATTAGTGTATGCTTTGTGCATGTTAGCTTGCCTAGGGTTTGCGTAATTAGTGAGTATTTTGCATTTTTTGAGTCATTGTGGATTTGGGTGTAGCTCCTCGCCATTCTCATCGTTTAGCAGGACTTCCGCCTTCTACATATCCTCCTCCTTTCGGAGAGAGAAACACACGGTCTAGGCGGACCACTTTGCACATTGATTCACACACGATGGGAGATCATGAAGATGGTATTCCTAAGATTTCTTCCCCAACTCAAGTGGAGGACGGAGAGTTTACTCCTGCATTTGATCCTTCACCCTATATGCCTGCACATTTTGGGTTTGATCCTTCACATGAAATACCTACTCACTGTAGCTATGATCCCTCATTCATAGGTCACCAGTATTAGATATCTAGTGATGAGCACTGGTGAAAAATGAGAGATTAGTGACCAGGAGACCAAAAATTTTGGTCACCACAGTTCTTTTCAAGGGATAAATGACCAAAATTGATAAATTTAAGTGAGCCAAGTAAAAAATACCAAGATAAATGACCACTTTTGGTCATGGGATAAAAACCAACTAAAAACGACCAAGATAAATGACCAAATTTGGTCACAGGATATCTAGACTAAAAATGACCACATATCAATTGGTCATTTATTTGGTCATTTTTAGTTGTCACTTCGGCAATGAAAAAAATTACAAATTTGACAATGAATTTGTACATTTTACTAAATTATAGCATATATATAATATATATTTACACGTCCCTATATTAACCAAATAGAATTAATGCAACCGACCTATATGTTAATTTGGACATGACCTTGGCATATAAAAAAACCCACTAAACATTGGCATATAATGTTAATTATAAGGCTAATTTGCATGACCTTGGCATATAATTATAATTTTTATAGTCTAATTTGGACACGAACTTGGCACCTTGGCATATAATTATGGTTTTTATAGGATAATTTGGACACGACCTTGGCACCTTGGCATACAATTATAGTTTTTATAGGATTTTTACATGACCTTGGCATATAATTATAGTTTTTATAGGATTATTTGGACACGACCTTGGCACCTTGGCATACAATTATAGTTTTTATAGGATTTTTACATGACCTTGGCATATAATTATATAAGTTTTTATAAGGCTTGACAAGATCGCTAGACATGGAAAAAACCAAAGAAATAAAACATATGGGTGATATAAAGAGTGTCGTAATTAGCAAGTTATAATTAACACACGTTAGGGAGATGTACTATGCATAGAATGAGAGCCATAATGTATCGACATTGTGTATTACCAGTCCCCGACATGATGAAGAATGGCATGGGGGAGAATATGGTAGGGTTCATATACAGTTGGTGAAACTTAATATTAATGACATTAACTAATGAGACCTCGATTTATTCGTAAGTGCCCCAAAAGGTCAGTACTAGCATAGGGAGAGGTGGATATAGATATTGGAAACATGCCTAAGAAGGTTGAAGATATTATAATGCTCATTATTTATCCTTCAAACCTAGAGTGACATGATATAGTTTGAGTCTAGCTCACACTCTCTTAGTTGTTTTATGGTGATTGACAATACTTGTTGTGAGATTGGTGAATATAGTGACCTTAACCTATTTCCACTTCCCTATAAATACCAATATGCATAAATAGTAAAACCTCCTATATAAATGAAAAGAAAATGAAAAATACAACAATCTTATCCATCATCAATATCAAACTCCAATTTAAAACTTCATTTACACCAAAATAAATCTCCACTTACATTTCTTCAGTTATCCCATCTAAATGTTAAAAACACCATTCTTCTTCTTCTCTTCATGTGTACAACCTAACTAACCATTGCTAATAATATCTATCTTCCACCTTCATAACCTTAACTCGTTATCATGGCTTTGAAATATGCTTCAAATGCATCCCAACGATTCATAACCTTGTTGTTGAAATGTAGGTGATAGGATTGAGAGCATTTAAAGGTCATAAATGTTGTCCAGCTTAATTCATGCCATATACATAAAGATGTTACTGATTCTCCCTAGAGAATCTAAACAATTTTTTAAGCTACTGCTAAATAATGTGGTTGTGATCAGGGATCAAAATTCAAGCCATCAGTGCCCGTCAAAGGGCTCCTAAGCTGTCAGCGAAGGGGAATTTAAAATTTGCATGTCATTTAAAATGGGGTTTTTAATTTTTGTCATTTTAATAGAAAATGGAGCTTTTAAATTAAAATTACACTAGAAGGGATAAGATAAAAATTGCCCACCAACAATTTTTGTGATTTCGACCTGTACTAGCCTCCAAGATATTTCATATCATATTAAATGAGAAGATCCAATGCGATTGAGCAGGGCATTGTCAATTGAATTCCTAGACGAGATGATTTTCAGTGGCTGCCTTCCCAATAACGCCACTTACACGGGCTCTGTCAGTAGGGTAGATTTACTGAAGTTGTTGTTCTTGTGAACAAGAACGAGATGGTGGCCATAGTTTGTGAGCTTGATGTTGTCATCTACATTTATTCGATTGATGGGCTCTGTAAAATGGGTGAGCTCAATTTTTCCATAGAAATGCAGATTATCATGGTTGAGAAGGGGATGGCCTTAGATGTTTTTACTTACATCAGTTTGATTCAGGGGCTCTTTGATGCGGGTCTGTTGGACAAGGCTCTGGGGAGTATTACTCTTATGGAACTTTTGTTCGGACAACAAGGTAAGTATTTTAATCATCTCGGATTAGGAAATCGAAGCAAATATGGGATCGCTGGATTTGGTAATATTCATCATGTGAAAAGAGCCTGAAAGTGTATCTATACTTTTCCTTGGATTAGTTTTGGTCTTGTGAAGAAGAAGTCATTTTTAAGAATATGGACTCAAATTCCATGGCAAATCATGGTGTTAACAATATCAGCAGCAGCCATGATCATTGTTGGGCTTCTAAGATGATGGATTGGCATTTAAAGAGTCCTTGGGACTGGGAAGGTTGCACAAGGCTTTACAGTATGGCCGAGGATAGGTATGAGAGATTACCCATGGATGAATGGGTTTGTTCAGAAGAGGGTTATACTATTGGGAAGGAGTTATTCCATGGGATGAACATGGTTCATGAGTCCTCACCCCTGTCTGAGCCTCTCATGGTTGTTCGTAATTTTATTGAAGTCATCAACGATGGGAGTTTTTCAGGAAATTGTAAGGCACAGTTTCCTTTGGATGTCAAGATTCATCAGAATCCTTTGGCTGAGGGTTCGGTGAAAAGTGAAGGAAATGGATTATTGAAGGGTTGGATTGTAGAAGAGGTTGCAAATGGTGGTAATTTTCTTGGGGGTTCTGAGTATAGCCATTCTGGTCAGAGAAATATGGTGCTAGTTGGCTTGGGTGGGACTCGGGAGGAATGACAATTATCAGAGTGCTAATGAGGGTCTAGCTTAATTCATGCCATATACATAAAGATGTTACTGATTCTCCCTAGAGAATCTAAACAATTTTTTAAGCTACTGCTAAATAATGTCGTTGTGATCAGGGATCAAAATTCAAGCCATCAGTGCCCGTCAAAGGGCTCCTAGGCCATCAGTGAAGGGGAATTTAAAATTTGCATGTCATTTAAAATGGGGTTTTTAATTTTTGTCATTTTAATAAAAAAATGGAGCTTTTAAATTAAAATTACACTAGAAGGGCTAAGATAAAAATTGCCCATCAACAATTTTTGTGATTTCGACCTGTACTAGCCTCCAAGATATTTCATATCATATTAAATGAGAAGATCCAATGCGATTGAGCAGGGCATTGTCAATTGAATTCCTGGACGAGATGATTTTTCAGTGGCTGCCTTCCCAATAATGCCACTTGCATGGGCTCTGTCAGTAGGGTAGATTTACTGAAGTTGTTGTTCTTGTGAACAAGAACGAGATGGTGGCCATAGTTTGCGAGATTGATGTTTTCATCTACATTTATTTGATTGATGGGCTCTGTAAAATGGGCAAGCTCAATTTTTCCATAGAAATGCAGATTATCATGGTTGAGAAGGGGATGGCCTCAGATGTTTTTAACTACATCAGTTTTGATTCAGGGGCTCTTTGATGCGGGTCTATTGGACAAGGCTCTGGGGAGTAATGCTCTTATGGAATTTTTGTTCAGACAACAAGGTTAGTATTTTAATCATCCCGGATTTGGAAATCGAAGCAAATATGTGATAGCTGGATTTGGTAATATTCATCATGTGAAAAGAGCCTGAAAGTGTATCTATATTTTTCCTTGGATTAGTTTTTTTCTTGTGAAGAAGAAGTCATTTTTAAGAATATGGACTCAAATTCCATGGAAAATCATGGTGTTAACAATAGCAGTAGTAGCCATGATCATTGCTAGGCTTCTAAGATGTTGGATTGGCATTTAAAGAGTCCTTGGGACTGGGAAGGTTGCACAAGGCTTTACAGTATGGCCGAGGATAGGTATGAGAGATTACCCATGTCTCAATGGGTTTGTTCAGAAGAGGGTTATAATATTGGGAAGGAGTTATTCCATGGGATGAACATGGTTCATGATTCCTCACCCCTATCTGAGCCTCTCATGGCTGTTCGTAATTTTACTGAAGTCATCAACGACGAGAGTTTTTCAGGCAATTGTAAGGTACAGTCTCCTTTGGATGTCAAGATTCATCAGAATCCTTTGGCTGAGGGTTCTGTGAAAAGTGAAGGAAATGGATTATTGAAGGGTTGGATTGTAGAAGGGGTTGCAAATGGTGGTAATTTTCTTAGGGGTTCCGAGTATAGCCATTCTAGTCAGATAAATATGGTGGTAGTTGGATTGGGTGGGACTCGGGAGGAATGACAATTATCAGAGTGCTAATGAGGGTCCCATGATAGATAACATTAATGTCATCAAGGATGTTCAAGGAAATTCCTTAAAGTGCCTTAATCTAGGAAAGCGGCAGCATTTTGGAGACTCTATGAATCTGGTTAAGATAATTAATCCAGTCACTGGTAATAGCACTGGTGATTGCATTTATAAGAAGCCGAGGGATTTGGCAGCTTTGACCGCGTAACCTCCCAGTTTTCAAGTGGAAGGATGCAACGTAGTCTTGGAAAATGCAAAAGAATATCACAAGAGACATAAGGTCTATGAAATGCATTCCAAATCCCCCAAAGTCATTGTTCTTTGTATCGAGCAACGCTTCTGTCAGCAGTGTAGTAGGTAACTAACTAGGAGCTGGTTGCACCTCACTATTTTTTTTCTGAGTAGGTCAACATGGATCCATACATACTAAGTATATAATTTGATAATACACATGAATAATTGGGTGTTGTGGTGCCTACCTAGGTTCCATGGCATAGCAGAATTTGACGATGAAGAGAGAAGTTGTAGGAGAAGGTTGGCAGGACACAATGAATGGTAGAGGAAGAACTCGTTAGATTCATTGGCTAACTCCACCAGCAAGGGTAATTTTATATAAATTTGACTTTCCTGTTACTGTAAGGCGGAGATGTGCATGCATTCAAGCACAAGTTCATTAGTTGACAACCTATTACTTTTTGAAGACTTTAGTTTTATATTTGTCAGAGGATAATTCTCTGAATTGGCCCTATGAAACTTTCAGATGATGACTGTGCAAAAACCTTGATTTTTTATTCTTCAGGTCTGCATCTTTTCGATACTTTATCAATTTCTCAGTAATCTCAAAACATTTAGCTTTGGTTGCTTCTGCTTCCCCTATAGATTTTATTTTATCACTGAAGCTTCGGAGTTCTAGCATAGGCTGCCTCTTGTTTTGAATTCCTTCAATGCCATCAAGAATGGTCTCTTAAATGAGCACATTTTTTCATCCTCAATCCATACTTCCAAATTTATAGCCATAGATTGTACTATCCGGCTTGACCATCTGTATGAGTTCCTTTTTTATTATAAACCTTAAAGCGTCTGAGCAATTGTAGACTTGTTCCCCAATCAAATAGATTGAACACAATGTAGGCAGGGATATACATTCACTTTTGCAATTTTACAAATCCCATTAAAATGACAAATCCCATTTTGCAATTTAATTTTTTGTTTTTAATTTTTTTCATCAAGTAAATGAAATGTACAATTAATTTATTACTATCATTTGAAATGTAAGATTTTTGAAAGCCCTTCATCAATGAGGGGCTGCATGAATATATAACCTTCTATATGAAATTAACACGACCCCTTCAATCTTGATCCTTGGTTGTGATATTAGCTTGTCTTTAAAGGATATGTCATATGGAGTTCTTAACTATATCAATTGTAGATGTGTTCCTTCCCTCTTGGATCTCAATCCTGCTGCATCGTTCTGATACATATAGAATTGCAAAACTAAAGAATTTACATTTTGGAAAGATAAATAGAACATAATGGCAGCAAACCCCAAGACAAAGAGACCCTAAGACAGATTGCAGAAGAGTTTTAGGAATTGGCCTTGTTTCTCAACTCGAGAAATACTGATATTCAACTAGTCCCTTTATGTCATGCTTGTTCCTGGGTTTAAATGCTCTTTGGTTACCTGGGGATTGCCTTCAAATTTGTAGAAAAGGAATTTGTTTCCAAGGTATCTTAATACTCAGTTTTTCTTCTACTAGGCATACTGGGCATGATTGAATACCTTTTTATTTTAAATTTGTTAGTGGAAAATACTGAAAGAATATGTTAACATAGATTGATTAGTGGGGAAAAAAATTTGAAAATGTGCATTGCTGGCTAAATAAAGTGTTGAATGATCTTTGATTGCATGGCCCCGATGGCTTTATGGGAATCGATACGGTGACCACCTAATTAACATCTACTAGATCTTAGACTATAACATTATGTTCTCATTCCTATTTTGAGACTGGGTCATTACATTGCTACTCAGGTTTATATGCATAATATATGCTGGGAAGTGAGTGGGTTCACGTTTTTTGTCTCCCCAAACCCTCTAGGACCATTTACCCATTCATCCCCATTTCGGTAACATAGGTTTCTATGATTCTGTCAGTATGAGATGGGGTTGTAGGAATAGTTGGAGATTGGTCTAATTAATAACATTTCTGTCCATGGCATGCGAAGGGAAATTGAAGAGAGGGGAAAATACTGTGAATGAAGGCATATTCTAAGAAGGAATCCACCCTTGGACCATTAAATGGTGCTACTACTTACTAGAGGAAAAGTTGAAATACTCATTGACTGAAAGTGCAAAGTTCTCTGTGTAAAGTAGGAGTCTGAAAAGGGTTTTGCGTATGTTGGAGATGGCCTTGAATTTCTTGTCAAGAAGTGGCTAGTATACCTAGTACAAATATATATTTATTAGTCTTTGGCCATTTGAAGAAGGATTTAGCGTTAAGGAAGAATCTTACCCATTGTTTCTAGAATTGCCATATATTATAAAGAGAAGGGGTCGCGGTGCTTAGTTTGGGTTCATTTTGAAGGGAAGCAATGATTATATCATAGCTGGGTGCTTAGTTTTGGAAATTGGGCACATTTCTCTTATTTATTACATCATTGGAAGCTACAGGAAGGTTCTCTTACTGGAAATGTCTAAGATTATCAATGGGTGTAATATATTGTATGCTGGTTGTAGCGATTTCTCTCTCAATATTTGGTTCTTATGAGGCTGCCAATACTTCACAAAAAAGACCATATATTCTAGATCTGATTTCCCCTTGTATTGTTGTTGTTATTCATATGAGTGGAGGTATTACGTTTACATTTGGTTTACATTTACAGTTTGAAATATTAATGTCAATTTAAATTGCAATTTGTTTGTGTTTGTTGAGATATTACATGGCATGAAAGGTCATATATGAATAAGGATTCAATTAGTCATTTCTTTTAAACTTCGAATCTCATAAACCACAAACCAAGGGTAGATAGAAACCTATAGGGAGGTGCACACTAAGTGTTTGACAAAANTCAAAGTTTGGTCAAAGAAATTAAAGAATTTGCAAGGAACTTTTTAACCTACAAACTATTATCAGACATAATTAAGGCAGTTTCATAATTTCAGAAAAAAAAAAGGATTTATCTATACATGAGTATATTGAGCATTTTTTGAAGTTGCATATTTAAACAAATCTACAAGAATATGATGGAAAATTAGCATCCAAATGCCTTAATGGATTTCCTTTTCATATATAAGATGATTTGGCCATGGGGAAATCGTATTCAGTTGATGAACAACTCCAGTATGCATTGAAGCTAGAAGAGAAGTAATAATAGAAATAGAGGCAAAGAATCAACTAAGAGGGGTTTCCACCTGTAGGTCAAATCTAGAGATAAGAAAAGATAAGATAATTTTACCATAAATAGGTCAATGGAGCTTCTAGGTACAATACTGTGATATACACAGTGGGAGCACTAAGGTTTTTCCTAGAAAAACATGATATAAATGAAACTAGCCTATGCCATAAAAGACCTGAAGTCTACAGCCTTAAAGCATGGAGCAGGGAAAATAATCAAATCAATAGTGCAGGTATGTGAAAAATATGTGGAGAACCCAAGAGAAACACCAACCACTATCAAATGGGAAGGCTCGCCTAGCGGGTGATCAAGGCTCCCTTCAAATTTCATGCAATCTCTCTATCATTGGAGGTTGTAGAGAAGAAAATCCTAATAGATGTCTAATCAGATGAACTTAAAATACACATACATTTGCTCCTATTGAAGACTATAAGGAGACTAGAAGGATGAGAGAAGAAGATGTTGAGAGATTGGATGTGGAAGAGAGTCAACAATTTCTCAAAGTTATATGATTTGCTAAATTGCAATGTTAAAGGTCATTGAGCTTATGAATGTCCACAAAAAAGAAAAAACACTAGCAAGAACTTGATTTTGTTGGAAGAACTTTAGGATGCAAGCATTGAAGCTGAAATAGGATAAAAATATGATGGTGCAGAAGACATTGGTGGTTGTAAATGGTGAGACTGGAGAAGCAGATTGCAAAAGGAAGAATGTAGCTGGCTGCTACACTTCTTGCAAGTGTCATTGTAAAATGTGCAAGCCTGCAAGGATATTCTTAATACTCGATCTTTAGACATCTTGGTAAGGATAGAAATGGTTCTAAAACCCGACCTATTTCCTTATCTAACTCTTAACAATTTTCTTTGTTTCACAAGGATCATAACTTGTTGGTGAATAAATCATGTCATCTATCTTTTAATATCAGACCTGTTATGCCAGATTTAGTTGGCATATTTTTGAGATTATTTTTGCTTCATCAAGTGATATGTCGCAAGCAACTATGGCCTATTTTTTGCTATTTATTGGACTCATTATCACATAATATGGTGATTTATATATCCACAGAGATTGATGATTTGCAAACTGGTGGAACCATGGGAATCTTCCCTAAATTGACATGCCAGGATGGGTGCCCTATCTTCAGGTTTCCTGGTTCCACTGAGAATAGATCTAGACTAACCAAGGAAGGTGACCCCAGTCCAACTTTCCGAAACACTTGCCAATGGAACCAACCTTCTCACAGTTGTTGAAGGATCAGTTTATCCTTGAATGAGAAAACAATGAAGAACCAATAGATGTTAGAGTTAGAGAAACTTCAACACTCAGAAAACCTACATGGTAAGATATTTTTCAACTGGACGGGTGCCCTTCGCTATAAATATGAAATCGATTTTGACCATTTAAGGTATCAGGTTGGGTGCCATTCCTGATTGAGCAAATCGAAAGGGAAAATAGAATATTTGGTATGCAAGTAAGGGCTAGACTTGGTTTTAGAGGTGGCTGTCCTAAAACTTGACTACTATAGAAAATGGACCACCACATAAAATGAGTGTATGGATCTATAAAAAAAACACCAAAAAGACAATGTGCTAAGTAGAAAATTCCAACTCTTATCCGAGCCAAATTAAAGATGATTTAAGATTGAAAATCTTATGCAAAGATGTAAGAGCTGACCGTGTGGATGTATGGAACTCATGTTCTCAACCATGGCTTGGGAGGTCTGCACCGGACACTTGTGAAATTTTTATCACGATATGACCCTTAAGTTGGTTTGTAGGGTATGTACGAAGGATGTTTGGATGGGAATATTTTGTGTCACTGCAAGATTGCTTATGAAATAACCTTAAAGGAATAAACCAATCTAGACAAAAATTCACAAAAGGGAAGGTAAATTTGGTTGGAGATTGCTTGTAGAATTTGGCTCAGTAGAATGTATGTGGGAAAGATGGAGGGGGAATATTTTTTAAATAGGGATAGATTTGGTTTGGACAGTGGACATGGAGCAAACTCAAATTGGGAATTGAAGACAATTCATATAATTATGTTTATGAAATGATAAACAAGATTGCAGTTTGGACAATCCCATCACAGTTGGAACCATTTTAGTATCTAGATTTTTAAATATTTTCAAGGCTAGAAAGTTGCACAAGAACTTACATTAGTTTCCAATAGCCATAACTGGACATGGGATATGTTACCTTAGACTTTGGAATCCTTCATGTAGATATTGATGTCTATAAAGGGATTCTATTTGGAATGTTTGGATTCTTTTCATTCAACTCATTTCTTAGTGGGTGTTTAGCCATTAACAACCCAAACAAAACAAAAGGCACTATTCTTGTACAATAATGGAAACCAGTAAGTTGCATCCCCTAGTGCCTAAACCATGGGATAATTATGATATTATTCTTGGTGAAAATGGTCATCCTAAAGTAGCTGACACATTATGTGATGGTTATTGTGCTGCAATAGCCAAGGGTATGATACTTACTATCATATATTCTTTTTTGGAAGAGTACACCTACCTAATATTTAAAAATTAAAATAGCAATACATTGTTCTGTTTGTCTAATGTACAAATGATGAAGGTCATATTTAAGGTACAAGAAGTGATCAAAAGAAAAGATCATCGATGTCAACTGTGTCCATTTAAAACACATAGGCCAGACTACCGCATTATAATTAAGAATAGTATTTTGTTATATTTTTTGCTTAAAATTCAAGAGAAATTATTGCATATTGTCTTGTTTGTAATCCTTTCTAACCCATTGCTTTCTACAGATAATAGATTAGACGGTGATAAAGGACATTAAATACGGGTGATTACTCCAATGCAATGGATTCCTTAAGATTTGAAACCTTTTACTGGATGCTACAAATAGTCTTGATACTTGAAGCACTCCATATAATGCTTATTCTCTAATCATGAAACTACACTTTGCAAATCAATATAATAATACAAAAGATTCTTGAAAATGTATTATATGGTAGCTCTACTCAAGAGCCTAAAATAAATGTTCGACATCATATCTCAATTAAGGCAGCAGGTCTCTGTGTATTTCATTGTTTTCTGATTTATCGTCATAAATTTTAATGTGAAGGGAAAATAAGAACCTAGAATGGGTCCATGGTATAGTTGGTAGTTTTGGATTAAATTATATAAGCTTGTCAAAAACTTTAACCTACTTATTTGCATATAAATTGGACTCTTACGAAATAGATATTATTATTATTTTCAAAATCCTGATACTAATGAACCCAGGAAGAATAGCCCACTAGTGTAGTTAAGAAGTGAATGCATTTGCAAAAAGGCCTTGAATCAAGTTCCAAACCTCCTTAGAAAATGGGCACCTCTAGTAAATATGTCCAACATCCTTTGGTTTCACATACTATCTGTGATCCCCTTCTGTGAAGCCTTTCATATGAAGATGTCCTTTAATAAAGAGTGCCATCTACAGGATGAACAATATATGTAACTTTTGTTCAAAGGAAATATTCACATTCCAACTAGATTTCACCCTTTTGATCCATTGCATTTATTCTTATTCTTTGAGATTCCACCTTCTATTATGTTTGGTTTCAATAGAAGCTTTAGAAATAATATTTTGATATGATTCTTATAACCTGTATACTAAAGAAATTGTACCATAACACTAGCTTTAATCCTTCAATTCTGACTGAGGGCCAAATAGTCTAATTGGTCATTTTTTCTTTGGGAAAGGTTTGAAAAATATTTAAAAGGTTGGCTCTGCACTCTAGTTAACACTTTGCTTCCAGCTAGATTTGGACCAGTCTTGGTTTTGGAAGTGTCAAAGTTCCTTCCATTGATTAATCCCCATGTTGCTCAACCACTTCACCCAATACCTATTCATATCCCCAAAAAACCTTTGCTATTTGCAACGTTCCAATTGTTTTCATGACCAAAGGTGAGCATTGAGTCCCCTTCTAAAAACCATTAAATCTCTTCCTAGTTTAAGGAGGCCCCTTGCCAACTTTTCCATATCTTCTTCAACACGGGAGTACCTTATATGTACTCTTTATATGTACCTTATATGTCAAATATATTGCACAGTTGATAATTTCATGTAGACAAAAGGGTCCTTTGATGCCCTTTTTATGCCTAGCACTTTTACTGTTCAACTTCACAAAACATTCAATAAGGTAAAGAACTATGCCAATAACTTACAAGTACCAAGTGGATTGTGTAGATAAGTCAGAAAGGATATTATGCAGCATGGCATGGGTGCATATCTAGCTATGGTGGCTTGCTTCTGAACACAAATTTTGTCACTATAGTATAGAATATATTTTGTCACAAATTTTGATCTCTTAGAATATATTTATTACAAGAAGCAGTGGGATTTTGTTCCACATTAATAATTACTCTAATCTACTAACGCTTTTATTTTTAATACCTTTATTGTTTCCTACATTTTTTATATAGAGGGCAGATGCATCCACTGTTTGCAAAGAATTTACAACTCTAGAGGACTGAAAGTGAGTAAATCTTTTTATTTTATTAGACCATTGTTGATTTGATGTTTAGGTTGAATTGAAGCCTTTACAGAATTTATCTCAAATTCCCATTTCTTTTGTTTACACAGGTACTGCTACAACAAAATCCCAAAACAGTCCAAGTGGAATATTCTAGATGAACTGAAGGTTTGTACTATTTCATATTATTCCTTGAGAAGGCTTATGACTTTTTGATACAACAACTTTTAGCAATCTGTTTTAGTAAACTCTTTTGTGGGATTTCCTCAGATAGCTCAAGAGCAGGCAGAGAAAGCAGTGGCTTCAGTTGGAAACTTTGAAGGATCATTGTTCATAGCTGCATCACTAGTTCTAGTGGTTGTCACATCATCTCAATCAAAAGCATCTCCAAATCTATCTTCTCCTAACATATATGTAGTTGCTATAGTCTTAGCATCAACAGGGACACCGACAGTTGCTACACCAGTTATGCCTCTTTTGCCAACAAACCCAGTTAGTGTTATGGCTTCTTTGACACCAACTATCTATACATCTGTTGAAGTGTTCTCTTTTGCCATGACCACATCTATTCCCACAACTTCTGTTGCACCTGTTGTTGTGCCATCAATCACTACAGTTGCGATTCCTCTTGCTACTCCTACTTCATTAACACCAACTACTATGGTCCCCTCAACTAATGCAGTGCCCACAAGTGTAGTGTAAACTGTTGTGGTCCCCTCATTAGTAGTACAATTTGACACCCTCCAGATAAAAAATAAGCAAGATGAGGTAGAGAAAGCTCTAGCAGTCTTTTGTCCAAGGTGAAATAAAAATAATGATCACCATGAGTGCCAACTAAATAGTGTGTAGATCTGTAGCAATTACAAGGATATTCATGGCACAAATCAATGCTGCGAGCTCGGTTAAAAGAATTATATGAAGGGACTACGGAGAGTACAGAGGTATCAGAGAATACAGAACTAGTTGTTTTCTTCATAAACCAAATAAGGCAAGGACCACCTCACTAATTACCTCAAGGTATTCCTTACAAACACCCTAAATATATATATTATACTTGGGGTAATCAATTAGGTCCTACAAATTGGTGTTATCCCACTCCTCCACCTTATAGAAAGAAATTCCCAACTCCACAACCGTGACAATATCCAAACCCTTAAGGCCAGTAGCCACCTTTCTTTCCAGATAAAAAAACCCAACAAACCCAGTGGTCCACTCATCAATATCCCTGGTAAAACCTCAGCAGAAGTGGCAACAATCCCCCCCCACCCCCCCAACAGCAAGCACTATTGCCACCTCCTTAGCAGAATCATATACCCCAACATCAAAGAGAACCACAAATTCTTGCCCGAAGTTGTAGTTTTCATATATTGTGTGGTCTTGATGCAGCTATAACCTAATGATGAAAAATTATTATTGTAACAAGTGATGAGTGTTACACCTAAACAGATTAGTTGTTGGCAGAAGAATGTCTATAGGCCATGTATGTTAATGTTGCAAAGTTTAAGTACTTATGGAGCATAAAGTATACTTTCTTTGATGTGGTTTTTAGTGGTTACTTTTTATACAGAGAGGAAGTCAACCGAAAGTTACAAAATAGGTAGCTACTGTAGCTGCCTAGGATCTTGCAATTCAAGGACAAGCTTTGTTTAATCTAAAGGATTCAAACAAGGTTAGCTTTCAAAAAATATGATGTTTTAGCTCTCTGATTTTGTAAATATGTCAAGGAAATGACCATATTAATGTTCCATGCAAATGTGTAATACATATAGGAAGGCCAAGAAATATTAGTTCCACATAAACACAAATTTGAAGAGCCATGTCCAGAGCAAATTTAAGAAATTGAGGTTTATAATGATTAAACGTTGGTCTAGTAGTTGATATGGTCTCTTATTTTTATGTTTTGTGGCATCTGATGGTGTTTTTCATTGTAGAACGATATTATGAGGTATTTTAGAGAATATTTGCATACAAGACTCTTAAGTCTGGACTTCAAAAAACAAGTAGATGGTATGGAAATGATGCAAAAGGTGGCACTGAAATGATTCCTTATGAAAGTAATTTATAGTTAGTGAAGTGGTTTACTCTATTTTTTTCAGAGTTAATTTGCTTGGTGAGAGTCGAGATGGCATATCCTAAGATGCCATTGTTCCAAATTTATGCATTTTACAGGTTATTCCTTCTCATGGAAAAGAAATGGTTGAAATTGTTGATATCCTTATGAAATTTATGAGCGAAAGAACTTTATTTGAAGCATCGAATGACTCGTTAGGAAATCCTGGCCAACATTCTCGACCAATTATCAGTATTTCTTTGGAGACAATTGCAATACTCTTCAAAGTGAGTTATTTTTTGTGATTTATGGACATGTTTCAACTTTCAACATGAATTATGGTATCTTGTTTCACTCTAAGTATTGGGTTATTCATGTGCTTCAAGCCAACGTAAGCCAATTAGCATCTTGAGATCTTGCTGAGGAAATAAAATGATTGCATTCTACAATTGTCCATGTTAATCCATGCTTATTGAGTGTTGGGGCTTCGGAACAGTCATCATCTGAGGTCTTTGCAGCTGATATTGAGGAACAAGGAAAATATTATTTTCAACATACATATATTGGACAGTTAACAATGGATGATGTAATACAAAGTCTTGAACATTTCAAGGAGTCATATGAGAAGAGGTATCTTACTTCTTGACCTGTAAATAAAGCTAATAGTGTTCTTAGCTATAAATCTTTTCCTGATTAAATTATCTCTGGACATTGGAGGTTTTGTAGTGTGATATGTTTCTATTTTATCCTCTTTTGATGCTCTTCTAACAGTGATTGCCACATGCCCTACAATGTGGTAAACATGTAGGATGTACTTAAGCTATAATTTGGTAAACATGCAGGATTTTCCCTGCTTTGCTGAGCTATGTACTAGTAACTATTTTGAAAACAATAACATTTCTGCTTTGATTAGTTTACTAGTTACTAAACCTGTTTCTCAGTTTGCTTCCTACTTTTAAGTATTATCTACTAGAATTCACATGGATTTGTTTGATTTTTAATCTATTTGGACATGTGATTCTACTTGAAGACTAATATTCCTTCTGGATTGGTTAATTTTGTAGGGAAAAATAAATATTTGCTTGCATGATACACAACCTATTTGATGAATACCATTTTTTCCTAAGGTATCCAGAGATAGAATTGGAGATAGTTGCGATTCTTTTTGGTAAGGAATATTTTAAGCATTTTCATACCTCAAGTTTTGATTTTTGATCTTATGTTCCATGACGTGTCCATAGGCATCACAACTAATAAAACTCATGCTGTAGGATCTAAGAAAACCTAATGCCCAAGAGAAACCCTAATTTGCACAAACAAAGTTGTGAAACCACCAATCATCATTGCGAAACCAACACAAAATATGCGATACACATTCAAAATATAGGGTTATTGATACAAATTAGGTCTTTTTATAGAGTTGAATATAAAAATCATAAAAAATAAAATTGTGGCAATGTGATTCTCTAGAATAAATGGTGGATTTAGCTAGGGATTTTGTACTTATATGTTGGGCAATAAGTTGATATCAATCAAAGAAACATTGCTCATACACTTGCAAATACGTAAAAGATTGTTTGAATATATATTTGGAGGCTAAACGATTGAGGGAAGGGCCACAAATGATCCAATTAAGTTTTGATGGAAAGTTCCTTTATGTTACCAATTCATTATTTAGTCCTTGGGATCAATAGTTCTACCCTGAATTGATAGAGAAATGCTCCCATATGCTTCAGATTGACTGTGACGCTGAGAAAGGTGGACTAGAAATAAATCCCAATTTCCTAGTGGTCTTAGGAGATGGGCTAGAAGGCCCAACACTGGCTGATGAGATGAGGTATCTTGGTGGGGATTGCACTCCATATATATGGCTCCATAAATTGAAACCCGGTTAATAAAAGCATGGTCAATTCCTACTCTTTAATTATAACTCCATATTCTTATCTTATTAGTTTTGTCACTTAATTGGTAAATCAGGTTGTTGTATTTTTTATAATGAAGAACAAATGTATTTTTCTGTATTCGATATAAAAAATACATTTCTCATTAACTTTTAAGTATGTTAAACAATGTTTGTTTTCAAACTATGTGGCATTTATCATCTAAATTTTAACAGAAGTTCTTTATTGTATTCTCATTGAGCAATACGAGTTCTACACGGTAGGATGCAATCACAATAGTAAACTGCATTCAGAACACACTAGCACTGTTAACTCCTAGCTATGACAAGAAAAAGGGAAAACATCTTCAATAAAGAAAAATAAATCAGACAGGGAAACTAAAGTCACACCTTTCCTGGTAAATAAAAGTGGAACACTTGTAGGGCCAATCCAAATTATCAGACAGGAAAACTAAAGTCACACCTTCACTGGTAAATAAAAGTGGAACTCTTGTAGGGCCAATCCAAATTATCTTTTATATTGGCTCATCCAAATTCATTTTGAGCCAGCCACTTTTATATATGAGCCTAATGGAAAAGCAAATGCCATTGGCCTTATTCAAAGGATATTCCACTTTTTGAATGATATCTTTGATGGAAAAGTAATTGGGATCTTTCAAAATATTTCTATTGGCTACTTTTTAAAGATCCACCTCATAAACAATCATTTTTTTTGAAAGAACATCTTACAAATGTTCTTGATAGGTCATCTGGCTGATAGAGGCTCCGTCAAAATGTCTACAACCTACAAATCTAAATTAAAATACTCAAGGACTATTGTTCCCTTTTGAAATCATCCCATATAAGCTTCTCACATGTGGGAAAATTATCTTAGGAATACGCACCCCGGACAAAAGGTTACCAATAGGATGAAAACCCATTCATGGTTGCGGGTACAAACTCTTTACCCTCAACCTCTTCTCCAACTGCTTCAAGTTGATCATGGAGTTCAATGATCTTCATCAAATAACTGGCTATGATATTTCTCTTGCTCATTTGTGTGGCTCCAAGCTTATTCCTCATCAACATCTTCTAATTGATGTTTTCACTCTGATATAGAGTGACTAGAACATCAAACATATCCTTTCCAATATTTCTGATTATATGAGGAATCAAAGGATCCTTTGTCTAGTTGAGGATGACTTGCTTTCTCTTGGACATCTTCTTGTTATAATATGCAAACCCACCAGCCTCTGTAGGAAGTGTAACTGTCTTCTCCACAAGATACCAAAGCTCATGTTCCTCCAAAAGCATATGTAACTGAAACCTTCCACAGAAGGAAGTTAGAAGGGCCCTCCAATTTATCTTTGTATCTGGGATGGAAGGTAGTCATACAGTTGTTCCTGGAACAAACTGCTACAAAAAATAGATAAAAAATCACGAGTCTGCAGTGATTTTTTCAAACACGAACTCATGTATCCAACCCCTAAAACCTCAGGACAACTCCCTATCCTAGATAGAATCCCTCTATCTGTACACTTATTCCTAGAAGTTTAAAGCAAATCTACATGTATAATCTCTAATAAACTAATCTATCAAAACAACAGATGAATAATACTAAATCTACAAACGAAAAAATCTAAAGATATGAACAAGAAGCTAGTAAATTGCAGTAACCAATCACATCACATTTAATTAACTCAAACGAATAAACTATTACATCTCTGTAATCACTAGCTAAAAGAAAACTGAAAATCAACATAATTGAATGCCCTCGTGTCTTTATAACACAAGCAGAGGGGCTAACAATAAATCTGGGCTACATGCATCAAATTTGACAGCATCAAGATGCCTAGGATAGAACTCCTTCATGAATAGAACTACCAATAAATCATGCTAAATTGAAGTGAAATAGGAGCCCATGTCTCTTTGGTAAGAACACCCTTCCTGGAAAGAACAATCCTCATACACACTCCCTCCTTCCCTAGTGAAATGTGGCTATTTGAATCTAATTTGCATGTGATCTAATTTAGAACTACAGAGAATATCTAATTTTAGAACTGAACTAAAGACAAAAATAACACATCTATTTATGGTTGGTGCATACATGCATGCTCCTTTGTTTTTGGAACATTGAACATTGATGCACCCTCACCTATAACACTTCATATGCACCATCTCACTCATAGCAATAAGCACATCAGCTCTGATGACATGCTGGAACAGGTATTGCTGAGTGCACTATGGCTGGAGAGATAGAATACTTTAGAGCAACAAGTAAACTAACAGCCATGACAGGGGAGTATGATGTCTGGGAGAGTGTTCCAAAAACCCTCATTTAATCAATTGATTCTGAGCATTCAGGCAATGACAAGCAATGGAAGTACACCTTGAGAGTTTTTAAAGTTCAAGATGCTATGGGAGAGACTTGGCATTGTGGAGAACACTTTCCTTGCAAAAAGGAAGTGTTAGTTTTGGTTGTTGTTGTAGATATTTTCCCCTTCAACAAAGGTGCAACAAATTATATAATCACATATTCCTCAACAACAGGTTCGACAGAAGTAAGTTTTACAGTAGCATGATCTTTGGCAACAAATTCATCAACTGTAGATTCTACAGCAGCCATACCTTGGATATGCAGTAGAAAGATGCACACTGCTTGAGGGTGTGTCAATATTAAGGTGGTGCAACACTGTAGTTATGTAGATAGTAATAGTGTGCATACATGCCTACAACATGTATATTTCAACCTTAGTTATTTATAGTTTCAGTAGTTTGTTTTTATTAAATTGTTCCAGACATAGCCTTTGTTTTAATTAGAAGATTGTTGTACTTATTTTATCTTTTCCAGATTTAGGAAAAGGTGCTTGGCTTGGGTAATTTTGTAGATTAAGGAAAAGGTGCCAACCTTAGGGACTTTACTAGATTTATCTAAGGTGCATGGGATAATGGATTTTCCAAAATTAGAACAGGGCACTCTATTCCAAGAAAACTAAAGTCACACCTTTCCTGGTAAATAAAAGTGGAACTGTTGTAGGGCCAATCCAAATTATCTTTTATTTTGGCTCATTCGAATTCATTTTGAACCAGCCACTCTTGTATAGGAGCCTAATGGACAAGCAAATGCCATTGGCCTTATTCAAAGGATATTCCCCTTTTTGAATGATATATTTGATGGAAAACCAATTGGGATCTTTTGAAATATTTCTATTAGCTAATTTTTAAGATCCACCTCATAGACAATCAATTTTTTTGAAAGAACATCTTACAAATGTTCTTGATAGGTCATCTGGTTGATAGAGGCTCCGTCAAAATGTCTACATCCTACAAATCTGAAATAAAATACTCAAGGACTATTGTTCCTTTTTGAAATCATCCCATATAAGCTTCTCACAGGTGGGCAACTTATCTTAGGAATACACACCCCAAACAAAAGGTTGCCAATAGGATGAAAACCCATTCAGGGTTGTGGGTACAAACTCTTCACCCTCAACCTCTTCTCCAGCTGCATCAAGTTGATCATGGAGTTCAGTGATATTCATCAAATAACTGGCTATTATATTTCTCTTGCTCATTTTTGTGGCTCCAAGCTTATTCCTCATCAATGTCTTCTGATTGATGTTTTCACTCTGATATAGAGTGACTAGAACATCAAACATCTCCTTTCCAATATTTTTGATTATATGAGGAATCAAAGGATCCTTCATCTAGTTGAGAATGACTTGCTTTCTCTTTGACATCTTCTTGTTATAATCTGCAAACCCACCAGCCTCTGCAGGAATTGTTACCGTCTTCTCCACATGATACCAAAGCTCATATTCCTCCAAAAGCATATGCAATTGAAACCTTCCATGGAAAGAAGTTGGAAGGGCCCTCCAATTTGTCTTTGTAGCTGGGATTGAAGGTAGTCATACCATTGTTCTTGGAACAAACTGCTAGAAAAAATAGATAAAAAATCACAAGTCTGCAGTGATTTTTTCAAACACGAACTCATGTATTCAACCCTTGAAACCTCATGACAAATCTCTATCCTAGATAGAATCCATCTATCTATACACTTATTCCTACAAGTTTAAAGCAGATTTGCACCTATAATCTCTAATAAACTAATCTAGGAAACTAAATTGTGTAACCTATCGAAATAATAGATGAAGAATTCTAAATCTACAAACAAAAAACTCTAAAGATATGAACAAGAAGCTAGTAAATTGCAGTAACCAATCACAACACTTTTAATTAACTCAAACGAAGAAACTATTAGATCTATGTAATCACTAGCTAAAGGAAAACTAAAAATCAACAGAATTGAATGCCCTTGTGTCTTTATAACACAAGTAGAGGGGCTAACAATAAATATGGGCTACATGCATCAAATTTGATGGCGTCAAGATGCCTACGATACAACACCTTCATGAATATAACTACCAATAAATCATGCTAAATTGAAGTGAAATAGGAGCTTGCATCTCTTTGGTAAGAAATCCCTTCCTGGAAAGAACAATCCTCATACACACTCCCTCCTTCCCTAGTGAACTGTGGCTATCTAAATCTAATCTGCATGTGAACTAATTTAGAACTACAGCGAAGATCTAATTTTAGAACTAAACTAAAGACAAAAATAACACATCTATTTATGGCTGGTGCATGCATGCATGCTCCTTTTCTGTTGGAACATTGAACATTGATGCACCCTCACCTATAACACTTCATATGCACCATCTCACTCACAGAAATAAGCACATCGGCTCTGATCACATGCTGGAACAGGTATTGTTGAGTGCACTATGGCTAGAGAGATAGAATACTTCAAAGAAACAAGTAAACTAACAAGCACGATAGGGAAGTCTGATGTCTGGGAGAGTGTTCCAAAAACACCCATTTAATCAATTGATTCTGAGCATTCAAGCAATGACAAGCAATGGAAGTACACTTTGAGACTTTTTAAATTTCAAGATGCTATGGGAGAGACTTGGCTTGGTGGAGAACACTTTCCTTGCAAAAAGGAAGTGTTAGTTTTGGTTGTTGTTGTAGATATTTTCCCCTTCAATAGAGGTGCAACAGATTCTATAACCACATATTCCTCAACAATAGGTTTGATAGAAGTAAGTTCTATAGTAGCATGATCTTTGGCAACAAATTCATCAACTGCATATTCTACAGCAGCCATACCTTGGATATGTAGCAGAAAGATGCACACTGGTTGAGGGTGTGTCAGTGTTAAGGTGGTGCAACAATGTAGTTATGTAGACAGTAATAGTGTGTGTACATGCCTACAACATTCATATTTCAACCTTAGTTGTTTAAAGTTTCAGTGGTTTGTTTTTATTAAATTGTTTCAGACATAGCCTTTGTTTTAGTTAGAAGATTGTTGTACTTATTTAATCTTTTCCAGATTTAGGAAAAGGTGCTTGGCTTGGGGAATTTTGAAGATTAAGGAAAAGGTTCCTACCTTAGGGACTTTTCCAAATTTATCTAAGGTGTATGGGCTAAGGGATTTTCCAGAATTAGAACAGGGCACTCTATTCCAAGAAAATTGCTCATGCAGGGAGGATGCACTTTTCTAGGTTAAATTTAGGGTTTATAATTTTCGCTTCTAAACTTAGCAGCTCTATTTTGTAAAATATTTACCTTCTTCATTCATAAAAGAAGGCAGTGTGGGTGAGTGTTATTCATTCAGTTTTGTCTAAGAGATTTGAGTGAGTTTGACAATTGAGTTTTGAACTATTATAATTTATGCTTTCTGAGTAAACAAACACGGATGTGGTTGGTGCTGAAATATTACCTTGCAATAATTTTCAGTTATCACAAATAGTGAAACAGTGAAACCTAATATATGTAATTTTTTGGTGTATGCAATGATTTCAATACTGCTATTGCTTTAAAGTTTAACCATGGATTTCAAGTTAGTGAATAAATAGCCATAAAGAAACAACTTGAAAATGCATTAAATAACTTTGCTTGTAAATTGACTTAACTGCAATGTTGAAATAGTCTTTCCAGTAAGCACCTATGATTTGTTTGTTCTGGATATAAGTTTGGTTGAGATATGCCATATCATAGCATCTCCTCAAAGGTGACGAGCATCAAGAAAATATGGAAAGAGGATAGAATAATGAAGATTAAGAAAATCCTTTACAGCATAATCTTTTGCATAAAAAGTATTAAAAAGCACAACATCCCTTGATGCTAGTATTCATGAACTCAATTTTGGATTTTGAATTGACTATCATTATTCCTTTATGGAGTTTAAGTAGAGACTCCTTGTCGTTCATGTTGTGGACTTATCAGATAAAGAAATAAATTGATTACATATCATGAGCACTGAGCAGTAGAACCTTCTAACTGTATTTTGTAGTGAATGATTCTCTATGTATTCAAATGGGAACCGCATCTGATAATTCAGGTCTTTCCTCAAATCATCAGTTTTACAAAAGCTCTTTACCACCAAATGTTAGACATTGTGGATGTTAAAGCATATTCAAAACATCCAATTCAACAGACATCCAAATTAATACAAATAGTGTGTAGCATCCTAAGGACCTTATCGAACTGAACTATAATGGCTAGTGTCCTGTAGTTTTCATTCTACAATGATATTTATTCCTCTCTGAAATGTCATGTTGGTGACTGGGAATATTTAAAATGCTCCCGATTCATGCTCCGGGAATTATATTTTGGAATCTTGTATTTTGGCATCTGGAAATATATTTTCGTTCTGTAAATTTTCCAACATGGTTAAATTGTTGAAATGTTTGTGATATTTGTTTCCAGAACCCACATGTACACTTAATTGGCCTGGTGTTCATTCTTGTATGGAGAAGAACTTGCAATTTTTGCATAAATGATCCTTCTACTAGTACATTTTTGTGCAAGTTGAAGTATACACTGGTAATATATATTTGTTGCATATCTGATACTGCTGGTTTCCTTAGTTTAGTTGGTGTTATAAAAATTAATAATTCTCTCTAAATCATTTTTTGTATTGCACCTGAGAGAATTCATGTATGTTTGGATTAGACATAATTACTTTTTGGGTCCTTCATTGGGATGACCATAAATAGTAATACTTTTACATTCCATATTTTTAGCCTAAATTGCTTTATTCCCTTATATCCAATAATTTTTCTTTCCTTGTGAGTGTTTGGTACTATAATTTACCTTTCTGACCATTCTGGTCACTTGTGTTGAGTGGTCATGCGATTTGACAAGATTCAAAATGTTTCTAATTCATTAATATTTTTGCAGGTGCCTTCAACCTCAGTTGTAATGAGGGAGCTAAGAGAGACCTTGCTGCAAAGCCTCACAACTGTCTTTGGAGGAGATGCTCTTTGAGATGATCTCTTTGGAGAAGTGGCATATCCCAAACATCACAAGCAATCAGAAGTTGCTAATATATATAGGATTGCTACAAAAAACAAGGTTTATAAAACTTCCTTTCAAATTATAAAAAGAAATTATCCATTATTGCTCTTCTTATTGACAAAAAAATTGATCTTTAAGATGAAATTTTAAGATTTTAAGATTTTTATATCAAGGTCTCTGACCTAACAATTTGATCTAAAAGCATTTTTGGTTGTGTAAAAAGAATAAAGCATGTCATTCTCCCACTTTTTTTAAATGTAGGCAGCTGCACATGGATTGCCTATGGTTGCCACAGAATGGAGGACATGTAGACATTAAACAGGCATATTGAAAATTCTACCTTCAAAACTAAAAGTTTGATTGGATCTAATGTCATCAATCACTCTCTAATTTTTTCTTACAAATTGGTTCATTCTTGTGCAGGCGTTGAAGAATGGTTTGTTGGTAGATCCGCATAATCACAAGGAAATTGCAGTTGCTTTGTACAGACTAGTAGCTAATAAGAACCTTTGGGCTGAATGCAGGAAAAATGGTCTGAAGAACATTCATCTCTATTCTTGGCCACAACATTGTAAAATATATTTGTCAAGGATTTCCCAATGCAGAATGAGACACCCACAATGGCAGAGTCAAAATGACTTCAATGAAAATATGGATTCTGAATCAGACACTGGTTCATTCAAGGATGACCCAGATACATCCCTTAGACTCTCATTATATGCATATAAACATGCTTGCTCAAATTCACTTAATAACACTATTGAACTTGGTAAGCTTCTTCAAAATGAAGATAATGGGGAGGGTATTTCTGATCACTATGGATGATCATAGAGAAGACTAAGAACAGTTAATCTAAACTACGAGAAGCAAATGATACAGGAAAAACAAATATTGATCGAAATAATAGCTTTAATTCTATGGGGAAACTACCTCTCAGGAGAAGAAAGCATCTATTTGATATTGCAATGGATTACTATGGTGCTGGTGGAGAACACTTTGTTAGTAAACTAGCTATTATTATCCAAGATATTATAAATGCAATTTGCTCTACGGGCAACTTCCCATATCTTGGATTCATCTTATCAACTGCATTGACAGTTTTAGAAACTATTTTTGTGCTTTAGTCTATTGGAGTAAAATTGTCTGCATTTGATGCTCTAATTTGCAGCAGTTGGTGCCAACTTCTATATACAGCTGGTGATAGTCTAGATTCACCCATATAACCAGATCCAGATTATGATTTTCATATCAATTATCGCTGGGGTGCAGAGGGCCTAAGAAAAAAACATGAGAAAACTGAGAGGTCCACAGAATTCTCAATTCCTAATGGAGGATGCCGAAGCATCTAACCCCCATTGCTTGGCCTATACAGTCAATAATATATCCACTGTAAGTTTCAATTCTAGATGTGATTTCAGTAATTGGTATATGTTCTATGTCACTACAGGAGTGGTATTCAGCCTCCTGAAAATCTAGAAAAATATTGTTTGTTGATTAAGGCACCTGTTTACTAGCTCCAATTGCATGACATTAAAATGGCGTTGCTAACAATTTTTTAGAAAGGAGTACAAGAGCTAACTTTATTTATTCCAAATACTAGGGAGCCATGACAACTCTCTATTAGTATAATACAATCAGGATTCAAGGCTATCATTGAATATTGATTAGTCCTATCATCTTTGTAAGATTTTACTTGGGTACTGTTTTGCCAGGCACCCAAAGCACATGAGCTGAGGCAGAAATTGAGAACTAGAGGTTTAAGATGCCATGTGCTTTACTCTCAAAATTGTTCCCAGCTGTGTGTGTTGCCTCTTCATGCTTCAATATCTCAATATTTAAGGTGATAAAATTCTAGACAGTTCTCTGCCTCTGAATTTAATTGGATGGATTTGGTCTTTGGCAAGTGCATGTTAAGCACTTCTGGCCATATTTTAAAGATTTTACTTGGGTACTGTTTTGCCAGGCACCCAAAGCACATGAGCTGAGATGGCAATTGAGAATGAGAGGTTTAAGATGCCATGTGCCTTACTCTCAAAATTGTTCCCAACTGTGTGTGTTGCCTCTTCATGCTTCAAGCTCTCAAGGTTTAAGGTGATAAAATTCTAGATAGTTCTTTGCCTCTAAATTTAATTGGATGGATTTGGTCTTTGGCGAGTGCATGTTAAGCACTTCTGGCTCAAACAGAGCCCATGCAATAAATTCTTGTTGAGTGAGATTTGTATTACTAAAAGTTAGATTTGGTGATTTGCAAGTACCTGTATGTTCGATGCGGCTTGGATATAACCAATATGTATGTGTTTCTGGGGAAAAAGGAGATACAATCTATAAAGTGATGATTGGAGGAATGAATAAGACACTAATATTGAGAGGGAATCGTCTATGATGGAAGTGAAAAGATGGGGAGGATTTCTTCTAGCAATGGAAGAGAAGACGTTTTCCCTTCACAAAGTCCAAATATAGTGATAGTTACTGTAAGTGATGATAAAGAAGAATTCAACAGCCAAGAGGTGATTGCAGATCTGAAAACATTTTCTTGAGATAAATAATTCTGCATCCCATTGTATGTAACCAGACACATTTTTACTAAAATAAAGGTTCCTAGTAAATTTTAGGGAGATGAAAACTACTAGTAATGTCTTAGAATATTTGTAAAAACCCAATCAGGTTATTAAGTATTGAACTTTTACGGAAGCCATCATATCCATGAAAGAGCTACTAGGCAATACAATGGCGTTGGACTTCCTTCAGAGGTATTAGAAGTGTTTTTGTATTTGTTATAATAAGCACATATATAACTATTTGTTGGAATTGTTTCTTTTTGCCATGTTAAATCTTGTGAAATTACTATGTACATTTTTCAGTTGTTTGTTTTACTTTTACTAAGAAACACAATTTATTGCTTAACATGTGTTGTTTGCAGGTAACCTTACTCGCAAGCTTTGTAAAAACATGAAGAGGGTTGCTGCTGCAATGTGGATACAGAAGCACGTGTGCAGATATAAAGCTCAGAAAGCTCAGAAGTAGAGGTATTAAAAGTGTTTTTGTATTTGTTATAATAAGCACATATATAACTGTTTGTTGGAATTGTTTCTTTTTGCCATGTTAAATCTTGTGAAATTACTATCTACATTTTTCAGTATTTATTTTTTATTTTTACTGAGCAAGACAATTTATTGCTTAACATGTGTTGTTTGCAGGTAACCTTACTTGCAAGCTTTGTAAAAACATGAAGAGGGAGGCTGCTGCAATGTGGATACAGAAGCACGTGCGCAGATATAAAGCTCAGAAAGCTCAGAAGCACGTGCAGTGCGGATACAAAAGCACGTGCGCAAATAGAAAGCTCAAAAAGTGGGCAATTGAGTATGAATATTTTGTTGTTGATGCTTTTCCATTGTGTATGAAGAGCCTATTGCTGAGGGTTTTAAGTTTCTAAGTATGGTTTTGAAGCTGTTGCAGGATCCAGGTATGGCTTAGCATCAAAGTACAAGTGGGATGGTTTAGCCAATGTAATATTGTGAAAAGTCATCGGTGTACTAGATGATTTTCATGTAAAATTATATGGAGATAGTTTTTGAGAAAACTCGTTTATTGTAATACTTGACATTTCATATAATATAATTTCTGCGGTGTAAAACTTATATGGTTGCACTTTATATTTGCATAATTCAAATGTGTATTAGATGATGATAAATAATGTATGAAATTGTTTTTAATTTAAACACAATACCATATTAAAAATTTACATTGATTAATAATGGACACCATTAAAACTACTAAAATATAATAACCACACATAAAACTACTAAAAATGACTAAATTAGTGACCAATAAGTGAGATTAATGACCAAAATTCATATATAAAATAACAAAAAATTGAGAGACACGTGACCAAACAATGAGATATAAATGACCAAAAAAAGGACCAAAATGCGCATATCAATGACCAAAAAGCAGTTTTGGTGGCTAATTTGTGGTCTTTTGATACGCAACCAAATTTGGTCATATTCTAGTTTGCCATGTGGTCATTAATTTTGGTCATAAATGTAGTCATATATTTCACTACTACATTTCGATCCAAAATCCGACGGTTTTTTCCAACGGCGCGTGGATTTTTTCTTTTAACCGTACCAAAAATCAGAAAGATAATTTTTTTTTTTAAATGGTGGGCATAAGCGTCGCTTAAGCGACAGCTAGGATTATAAGCGTTGCTTAACCGACGATGCTTAAATTGCTCAATCATTTAATAAAATACATTTAATTGGTTAATTATTTAAAATGGAAAGCGTCGTTGCTTATCCGACGCGTCGGTTCATGGTTCATTATCTCACACACTGAGTCTCGCACTTATCTCTTGGACAAGAAGTGCGAAATTCCTAAGGGTTTTTTTTGGCGTTGCTCTTTTGTGGGGATCTTCCCACTTGGTCTTGGATTTTGGCGTTGCTCTTTTGTGGGGATCTTCCCACTTGGTCTTGGATTTTGGCGTTGCTCTTTTTTGGGGATCTTCCCACTTGGTCTTGGATTTTGACCTTGCTCTTTTGTGGGGATCTTCCCACTTGGTCTTGGATTTTGGCGTTGCTCTTTTCTAGGGATCTTCCCACTTGGTCTTGGATTTTGGCCTTGCTCTTTTGTGGGGATATTCCCACTTGGTCTTGGATTTTGGCCTTGCTCTTTTGTGGGGATCTTCCCACTTGGTCTTGGATTTTGGTCTTGCTCTTTGGATTTGGTTCTAACCCTTGTGGAAAAGAAGACTCATCATATACTTCGGTTTTCTTGTACTTTGTTCTTAGGGTTTGAGTAATAAAATGCCACGTAACAATAATGTTACAGGTCATCAAGATCCGGCAGAACAAAATCAACAATTGCTTGCTAGGTTGTGGGATGGAGTGGAAAGAAGGGGTGATGGAAAATGTTATTGTCCTTGCAGTCGATGTAGGGGCTTTAATACGAGAAGGTTACTGATCAAAATAGCTAAAATACATTGTAGAGAACATGGACATGTTGAGGGGGGGCATGAATATCATCCATTGGTAAGTCAATATAATTCATGATTATATATCATTCGGTCTTTATATTGAGAGTTTTTGTAATTGTATATTGTATCATTTTTATTTTTGTGACTTAATCGACATGACTAACGTTCTTTGTTTGATGTTTTAATTGTAATTATAAAGCAAGGGCCTCCTAGGGCTGTTCTAAACATGGAGAATGTGGTAATTACGTGGAAACAACTAGCGCAGGAGGAACATCAATATGCAGGTCATGCGAATACTGATCATGATCAAGTTAATGATGACATGGAATTAGACGATGATCATGATGATAACATAATTGAGGATTATGGTGCAAATGCATTAATCAATGATGCATTTAATGTTAGAATGGATGATGATCAATCTCATGCGCTGCCAATTGATGACTTTGAAGATCTTCATGATTTACCTACACTTGAGAAGGCAGACGAACCGCTTTTTGAAGGCTCCCGCATAAGTGTTCTCTCTGCTGTGTTGCTGATAATGAACTTGAAGGTTAAGCATGGTTTTTCAAACACAGCCATCATGCTGGTGTTAAGGTACGTATGTGATTATATGTTTCATCGATCGCATATATATGATTTGATGTATCTTGCTATAATATTTGTATTGGTATACGTACTTCATCATAAAAATAAATAAGGATGTATTTGTTGTCGTTAATATTATGCTCTTCAAATATTTATATTAACCAGTGTTTTAAAATTTGTTGTAACAGTTTGATAGGTGAGTATTTGTTACCGCCATCAAATAAATTACCTCGCACCTACCGAGATTTAAAAAATATCATGAACTATGTTGGAATGGACTATCAAGCAATTGATGCATGTCCTAATGATCATATTTTATATTATAATCACTATGAGTTTGCAACAGAATGCCCTATATGTCATAGCAGTAGATACCGAACAGATCAAGTAACCAAAAAGGTGTCTCGTAAGGTTCTTCGTTATATTCCCATTATTCCACGCTTGCAACGACTGTTTAGGTGCAAAAACATAGCACAATTTATGGATTACCATGCATGGAATAGAAGTGGAGATGATATTCTTCGAATGCCCGCAGATGGTTCTGCATTTACAAACATAGAGGAAAAATGGCCACACTTTAAAGAAGAACCTCGTAATGTTAGACTTTCTTTGGCAGCGGATGGTGTCAATCAATTTAAAGAGATGAGATCTACTTGCTCGGTTTGGCCTGTTTTTGTTATCAACAATAACATTCCTCCATGGATGTCAATAAAGAGGGAGCATATAATGTTGTCAATGATTGTTCCAGGTATAATTTATACTTTAGAACAATGTTTTTTTAATGCATTAGTATTTAATTTGTCATGAAGATCAATATTGTTGCATATTCATGTCATATATATATTTCATTTACTTATATGTATTGTATTTGTTGTTTTCTTTTAGGTAAGTACATAGTTAAAGATATGAATGTATATATCGAGCTTCTTGTTGATGAACTAGTTAAGCTATGGAATGGTGTCACTATGTATGATGTCTCTAGACTAGTAGGGAAAAGGCAATTTCAATTCCATGCAATGCTTGCCTGGACAATTCACGATGCTCCAGGGCTAACACATTTTTGTGGTCTTCAAACAAAGGGAAAATTTGCATGTCCAGTTTGCGGTCCCAAGATGAAATCTCGTCATTCAAAGAGTTCGTCAAAGGAAGTGTTTGATGAGTATAGGCACTTCCTCTCTAAGAATCATAGGTATCGAACTATCGAAAAACATATTTTTAATGGGAAAGAGGAGACCGCATTAAAACCACAAAGAATGACACCTCACATATGGAAGTTGCAATATAATAGAAATCGTCAAGGTACGATTCAATTTGTCTATCTTATATATTCATATTGATCATCTCTTATATGTACCTTTTAATGTTTTATTTTGGATTATATTAATTTTTTTCACTGTAATATACAACATTTTAATCTCTTTAACTTATATATTGATTACTGATGGTCTGCATGAACATCATGAAGGTGTAAATGGGCTTCCACGAGGAATGAAAAGTTATCCCAAACAATTTAGTAGGTTACCTTACTATGAGCACTTACTAGTTGTTCATTTGTTTGATACAATGCATATCGAAAAGAATGTAGCTGAAACACTATGGCGAATATTAGACGGAAGGAATGACAAAGAAAAAATTGTCAAAATTTGCAATGACATTCATGAATCCAATCATGCAATGAAAGATATCATTGAACATTTAAACAACGATGGAGACCAAATTAATATAAGGTCACTTCCATGGTTATTGATTGAGCAAGAAAGCAAGGCAGTAAAAGAAGTGATACAAAAAATAAAATTTGCCACAGGATTTTGTTCGAAAATGAAGAATATCTTAACAAGGAAAGGTGATTTTGGCGGGGTAAAAACGCATGATTGGCATATCTTCATT
>LPNX010588190.1:113702-127868 GCA_001517045.1 Pseudotsuga menziesii
TGGTGGTGCATGCATCAGCCCATCCAAGTCAACTCCCTCTTCCTAGTAGAATCCTCAGAAAACTGGATTAGGAATCTCAACAAGGTCAACTACCTCTTGCTGAGAGAATCTCCACTCACTTGACCAACTAGGGTTTCACACTCCACAACCCTTCTCAGGTCCAAGTGTCAATCACTAGTAGAGATTCGGTTCAGTCATTGAAGTCTAGACATACTGGCCACTAAAACTCTTCAACAGCTCTCTTTCCTCCAAGGTTCCATACATGTAATTCTAGAAGGCTTTGAGTTTGGATACATCGCTCTGATACCATGTTAAACTTCTAGACCACAAATCTGAACTCTGATCACTCACTTCTCTCTATTGATGTGAATTAATAAAACCTATACCTTTTCCTTCTCCTTTATAGACTAAGTCAAACCCTAGTTAACTAGTGCACCTCCCTGAATGGATATAAGAGCCAATGAGGAATGTGGCTCAATAGGAGAATATGCTAGGAATGCAATCCTGCTATCTCCTTGAGATTTGTACCTACTCTAGCTATTTTCATTCAACCACTACCCAGGGATCAATGCTCCCTTAACTGATAGTGAATGCAAAATAGAACCAAACTACTAAACTGCTAAAAATGGATATAGCATCTAACTCAAACTAGATCTCAAAATAGCATACAACTGAAAATGAACAGAACCAGTTCTAAATTTGGAACTTACTTTTCTCAAACTAGAAAAGAAACTAATAAAAACAAACCATTAAACTTGGACTGTTAAAAACTGTAAGTATCTTGAGGATGGTGCATTCATGCCAAAGTTTGGTGCCAAATCAACAATCCTATCCCTAATTTTCCCTGCATATGAAAAAGATAAAAATAATAAGCATACTGAAAAGGCTACAGAAATATCCCCTTCCCTTGTGAAAAATATTCTAATGTGAGAGAGCTAACTTTGTGTGAGCTTTGAGATCTGCCTGTGTGAGTTAGCTGCTTGTGAACGAATTAATGCGCTGCATGTTTTCTTACCTTTCACTGTGTGTAAGACTTAGTGAGCAGCTGTCAGGATAAATTTTTGGAACTGTCTGTGCAGTACTCATCTACCAAGTTTGCCATCTCTTTGTGTGTGAAGTTGTAACTTTGAAGTTGGTGTGGCATTGACTGATCTACAGTCTAAGTCATGGAGCATCATCATTATCTTTTCCATCCTGACCTTCAGGTATTATAATTTTCCAGTGTACTTGATTATGAATGATGGTATGGAATACATGGTGTTTAAGTAATTATGAAAGAAGTTTCCGCAAATCTGACATAAGAGGTGATAAAAACAGAGTCTTCAAAAATAAATTAATGATGATGGAACCCTAAAAAGGCCATTCAACATATGTGTCATTAAGTTAAGGTTATTTCATAAATTGCATTATAAACAACGTATCTGCAATATTGGTGAAAATTTGTGCCCAAGGTATCAAAAATTTGCGTAGAAACTGAGCACAATATATAGAAAATTGTATTATGAAAAAATCTCTGGTGGAAATCTGTGCCCATATGCTTGAATATTGGTTAGAAAATGAGTACAATTTCTATTCCCTAACCTACAGATAATATGCTTAGAAGATGAACACAAAATCTGTGCCATTGATGCTACATGAAGGTCTAAAAATTTGCTGCAAGATGTGCAAAAAATGGGTAAGATTGGAGATTTCTTGGTACAAAGTTACAAACATAAGCTACTTGAAAAGATGATATGCCATGCTTTTGGAAACATTCTGGAAACTAATAAATGTTGATTATATCTTTCGAAAAGCTCTGAAAAACGTACATTTCATGTATAGCAAATGTTTCATGTGATTAATAGTTAACTTCCTGTATCGCCCTATGTAAATCTTGAAGTGTTAAAATTTCATTTTTTCTGATGCTTTAAAGTAACTACTTTCCAAGAAAAAGCTGATAGAAAAACCTTTTTATATATCTATCCTAGCACTATTTGTAGTATTGTATTTTTTGTTCAAGTAAATCTAAGATTCAAGTTTATAATATGTAGGTTTGCGAGTTTTATGGGGGACCTCTTTCTGATGTAATCTTGGCTAAGAATTCACCTGAATAGACACCTTTAGCAGATAACCAGAGTCTGCAGCTCTTAGGGCAGGTTAAAAATGGGTTATGCTGCCCACGGGCAATATTATTCAAGGTTCTTGCAGATGCTGTGGGCCTCAGAAGTAAGCTTCTAGTGGTAAGTAATTTTTCCATGGTGACTTTGGTTTAATTCAGTGAGTTAGTGTCATTACTATACAATTGTCATTGGTAGGCATCTTATTTGCTTAAGGTGGGGATAGATGGGGATGTACTTTTAGATGAGGAATCAAGTGAGTATTTTTACGATGGCATGAATCTATTTTCAATTAAATTGATTAAAAATGACTAATATGAGGAAACTCATGGATGCCTTGATCTTTTACTAGGAGATAATCCCGTTTTTGAGTGAGTTCATAATTGTCTTCTTTTGGCCTTTTATTCTTGTTTATCCAGAAATCAATTTGAAGACATGTGATTAGCTGTATTAGATATAAAACTGTGTATTGGTTCTCATTTATTGACTGTCGAGAATGCTTTATACTCAGGGCCTACAACTATGTGATAGGGGAATTGCGTATGCAGATGCTTACAAGCATATGTCATTGTTAGTTGGATTAAATTCCATGGAGCTATTAGTTGATGTCATGCGGTCTCCTGGGTAGTTAATACCCTTCTCAATGAGAGCTCTTATAATGTACCATATTTCTGGGACTAGAGAAAGTGATTCAGCTGAGAATGATTCATGTGATTCTCCTGTAGAGCCAAATAGTCCAATGTTTGGTTTTTCAGATAAAATGGGCAGTGAAAGGTAATTTTTTGTTGTTTTCCCTGTCTACTTCTCAATAGTTTGTTCTTAATTGCTCTTATATGCACTTCCTTTTTAAAAATGTGGTGGTTAGGTTAGTGTCAAATTCATGGTAACATGCCATTATTCTTCTCTGAGACATGCTACATAAGATTTGTTTCTGGGAAACATCTCATCTTATCAAATTGGTTGTATCATAGCTATGGAGTTCTGAAGTGCCAAGCACTTAATCTGACAGATGCTTTGTAGTCTTATCTAGAAAATTCATAGCCCATCAAATTGTGTCAGAATCCTTTCCTTGAAATCTGGTGTTTAATAACAAGGATTATCTGCTGTCATTTCAAATACATCCCCTTTCTTTGGCTTTTGAGCATTGCAAATATTGGTGCTCATGATGATTGTCTTAGCTCTTGCATATGTGTCCATTGTTGATACAAGAATGGATCTATGTGCTTTCATCACCTTTTGTTAGAAAAGGGCAAGATACGTTAACCTACATATGGGCTTATCTTTCCATATCTGTATACACTTACCTTTGCGTCTGTTTCTGAAATGTGTGGCACACATAGCCCAGAGCAAGAAGAACATAGCCCCTGATATTTATATCCAAGGAAAGGGGAGAATCTCTCTACTCTAGCAGGTCCTTCATTGCCAAACATAAAGTTAAGGCCAGCAGCATGCATTGAGGGAAAATTAAGGTGATAATTCCTGAGCCCTGCCTCCTTTCTCCTTCCCACACATACTGCTCACATCTTTAATATGTATTGGTGTTTATATTTATACGATCTAACATTCTTTAGGATGATTTTATTCTTGCATTAAAGAAGCCACAAATTATCATCCATTCATCATCACGTGCTGAGCTCTATACATTTTTTGAATTCAAGCTCAAATATGAGACTTTCATGTTTAGTGACTATAGTTTTTATCAAGTTTTATTGGATGATTATAGTCCATCCCGAAGTGAGCTAGATATTGCAAATAGTTTCCGGCGACGTAGCCGTAGGAAAACCATTGCTGAATAGTGGACAGCTAGTTCCAGGTCAGATTCTAGAAAATCTGTAGTTTTCTTTTTCATTGATATCTGTAAATTTGTAGAAATCTGTAGTTTTCTTTTGCATTCATATCTATAAATTTGTAGTTGAACTTGCGACAGTTACCTAGATTTAGAACTTTAGGATGTTTGGTTGTGGACTGGATTACTCTTGTAACCCATATTGTTTTTGCACTATGGAAACTTCTGGTTTGGCTTCAACATTACTAGGTTAATTATGTAGATAGTATAATTTTTAGTAATCAAACAAGAACTGTTCAATTTTTTGCCATTGGAAATTGGTGAGACTAGTCTTATTCTACATTATAATAGAATTTATCTAGCTATTGACTTACATTTTTGTTTGGAGAAATACTTCTTAAATTCTCTTTGGTCATTGTTTCTATTGACAATGACTTTTCTTCCGAAAATGTCATTATTTATA
The DNA here is from genome assembly GCA_001517045.1 of Pseudotsuga menziesii. Classification (NCBI taxonomy): domain Eukaryota; kingdom Viridiplantae; phylum Streptophyta; class Pinopsida; order Pinales; family Pinaceae; genus Pseudotsuga; species Pseudotsuga menziesii. The sequence continues at coordinate 118,048 of LPNX010588190.1, forward strand.
GAAGCTGAACTTCCTACATCGTGTTGGATATCAGGTTATATGTAGTGTTTCCCCTTGCATTTAGAAAACATGTGTCTTATTGATAGGTGATTTTTTTTTTTTTTAAATGCCTAAAGACGTCGCTTAACCAACGCTTCTGTAGGCGATTTTAAAAAAAAAAACATTACAAAACGTTTCTTAACCGACGCCCAATTTTTATACTCGTCGCTTAATCGACGATGTAAAACATCGCTTAACTAACGCATCATCATTATCGCCATCGGTTCTATAGGCATTTTTTTTTTTTTAAATTAGGAAATGTCACTTAACCGATGTGAAATATTTCTATTCGTCGCTTAACCAACGGTTTATAATGTTGCTTAGCCGACGCTCAATATTTCTATTTGTCACTTAACCGATGGTTTATAATGTCGGTTAAGCGACGCCTACACTTTATCTCCATCGCTTCGCCGACGGTTATCTATGTCGCTTAACCGATGCCTTATATTTAAGTGACGGTAAGTAAGGTGTCGCTTAACCGACAGTTTAGACTAATGTCGGATAACCGATGACAAGTTTCTGACACTTAAAAAAAATCATAGTGTCGTACATGCGACAGGGAAGTGTCGAAAATCCGACAATACGGCCGTCGGATTTTTGGGCAAAATGTAGTAGTGTTTGGTCATCGCTTCAAATATGACCAAATTAATGACCAAATATATGACCAAATTAATGACCAACTGACAAGCTATAAATGACCAAAATAAAAATGGCCAATTTTGGTTGCATAATAAAAGACCGTGAATTATCCACCAGCAATCGCCAAACCAAAAGTCGTCATTGATATGCATATTTTGGTCATTTTTTTGGTCACTAATCTCTCATTTTCCACTTGTGGAGACTCATCATGAACCCACGAGCACTAGTTATGGTAGTTATGGAATTTCTGGTATCCCTACACATGATCTGGCATTTCATGTCGAGTCAGAGTTTGAGCTTAACACTACGCCTGGGGGAACTCCTATTCCTTACCATGTGGAGATTTTTGAGAGCACAAGTCACATTGTACCTTCCATCTCGGTGGTGTAAGCTACATCATGTATTCCTCCTAGACCTAGAGTTAGTAATCCTATTAGGATACCAGAACCTCGACGAGTGACTATAGGGAACACCACGTACATAATTTCACATGTCCCTTCGTCCTCTATTCCTTGTTCTTTGAATGCTATTCCTCCCCTCATTCACATGGTCATTCAGGCCGAAACATTGCTACGAGGTATGTCCATACTACTACTACTCGCACAGTTTTGTCTCAGAGTCAAGTACCTCTTGTTGTTTTGGGAGGTCATATTCCTACTTCTAGAGGTCATGTTACTATTTCTGGAGCATATATTCCTACTTACAGAGTGTCTCATGGGACATCTCATGGGATGTCTTATGGGCCTTATTATGGGATGCAGTATGGATAGGGTTATTCACCTTATGGGTACGGGTATCAACAACCCACTTACTCTCTAAATTATGGTTTTGTAGATCCACATAATCAAGGTACACCACATTATGGTGCTTCCATGCCACCTTACATGGGTCAAACGGGAGGAGGAAACTATGGCCAAGGCCATGGTGGTTACGGTAATCAGGCTTATGTGAACCAAAATTTTCAGGGAGCGGGGCATCGAATTTCTCATCTTAGGTTCCCTTTCCTCACAACGCTAAATATTCCTGACTTGTCGAGACTGACGAACAATCTCATATCTCATGAACTGACTTGGGTGGCTGTCCCTAATAAGCTTCCCTCAAACATTCCCAAATTCAAGGGAAAACCAGGAGAAGATCTGAGTGAACATGTTAATACATTTGACCTATGGTGCTCTTCAAATTCCTTACATGAAGATTCGATCCGTTTAAGGCTGTTTCAATGCACCCTTACAGGGCTTGCTACAAAATGGTATATAGAGTTGCCTAGGGGGGAATTCGCATTGTTCGATGACCTAGCTATGAATTTTCTCAACCACTTCCAGCTACCAGTGCTTTACGACGTTACAAAACTCTTATTGAAATTTTGGTAGGATAAAGACACATATATCCTAGACCATATCCATGAGTGGCGTAGACGCAAGAGATTGATTAAAGCCTTCATACCACCGGAGTTTCTCCTTGAATGGTTCCTTAAATCATTAATACCTTATATAGAGAAGGATGTTTCTACATTTGGAGTTTAGAATGAGGAACAAGCCATTTTTAGGGAACAGGAATTAGACTTGATTTATACTCAATCTAGTTTGTTATATGAGATCATTCCTAATGCTCTGCGTTCTAGTTTCGACCTCAAGGTTAAACCTAGACCACATGGCGATGGCATTGTTGGTTGTACAAGTGCCAAAACTGTAGATTCGGTTGTGAAATAGGTTAGTCAATTATCTATCAACCAATTGACCTCAGGACAAGCTATGGCTTCATCTCAACCCACCCAAATGGAGCGTGTGTTTTCGGTACAATTTTCAGACCAGAAGGGTAACCAGCAACCCGGAAGGAATAAAAAGAAGGGTAAAAGCAATCATAATGGTGGGAATAGGAATGAAAATGCCAAATATAATGACAAGAATGCCTGAAATGCTGGGGGGGACAAGTAGCCTAAATGTAAGGTTAAGTTTCCTTGCAAATTGTGTAAGGACGACCACCTCACTCACTTGTGCCCTCGAATTGATGAAGCCTCAAGATTCATAGCACAGGACTTAGCTGTGCTAACCAACCCTTTACCTCATCATCAAAACATGAACCCAAGGACCCATGATCAATCTGGTGGTGATCAAGATCCGTCAGAGACTAGTGGTCCTGGTTGCATCAACATGGTCCATGCTACTAAGGTTGTGACTCGTGCAAAGGACTATGGTTCATCACAACCCAAACTTGGAAAGGAACCTGATCCACCTGGGAGTCCTTTGCGTATTGAAAAACCTGTGGATAAACCTAAATTTGCACATCGCATTCCTAAGGGATTCCTTAAGTATTCGGGGCACAATCCTAATGCTCGAGCCACCCAGAACTATTCTATTACCGAGGATTTGGGCCACACTCCTTGTGTGATGTCTGCACTTGAAGTACTTCAGAGTTGTCCTTCGGAAAAAATGGCTTTTTTTTTCCTAGGTGTGAATGATGATAATTCTACCTCTGTGATCAAATTTGAAACCATGGGACTTTAGCCTCGCTTGCCTTACTATGTGTCTCTCTTGATTCACGTAGAATGTCTTAACATGACTATCAAATGCACTTTTATTGACGAAGGTGATGCTACTTCTATGATGTCTTTAGCGTGTTGGAAGGGTTTGGGTTCCCCTGAGTTATCTAAATCCGGTACCATGTTGACTACTTTCGATGGAAGATCGTTTCAACTACATGACATTCTTCCTTCTCTTAAGGTTTGTCTGGGGGGGAAGACCATTGCGATAGAGGTCGAGGTGGTTGATGCACCCCTTGACTACAATTTGTTGCTAGGTAGGAATTGGATGTATAGTATGCAAGCCATAGCGTTTTCTCTATTTAAAGTTGTATGCTTTTTGTTTAATGGGAATATAGTTACGATTGATCAAAAGTAATTCAAGAATCCATGGGTTACAGCATCTTCAGGAGCTTCCATCCCGATTGTAGAGCACTCTCAGCTGGCAACTGGGAGTGTGGGTGTCAGCATGTATCCATCCCTTATGGGAAACTTTAATTTTCCTGCACCTGTCGTTATGATAGGGTCTAATCCTAGTGAGGCTTCATCATTGGTAAGATTAATTTATTTTCACATAGCATATATGGAAGATCCTTGGATTCTTCCTACATTGAATCCTTTGAATGAGCCCATCGAGATGGACATACCATTTCCTACAACTGTGATAGCTTATCAAGATAATCTTCCATGTGTTGCAGAGACTAGTTCTTCCTCTTTGTGGACGGAGGATGAGGACCCATATGTACTGCCTGCATGGGCAGTTCAGTCTTCTCACACACAGGACTTCCTTTATAGGGTTTTTCCTTCTGATGAGGCTATTATTGAGACTATGTTGAAGTTTGAGCCACCTTGGGAAGAGTTGCATCATAGATCTCATTTTCTTCCCGAGCATGACCATTTGGAGTGTGAGAACTATAGGGAGATTCTTAGTGAGAGAATTGGTAGTCCCATGGTTCTATTAAGCTCTCCTAGTCTGATGGCTAACGGAAACATGGTGAATATATCTCCTACCATCCCTATCAATATCTCTCGCGATCTTGGCAAGATTGAGAATGTCTATATTGGGGCAGAATGTTCCCATGCTGAGATTTAGGAGTACACCGAGCTGTTTAAAGAATTTTGTGATATCTTTGCTTGGTATTACAATGAAATGCCAGGTATTGACCCTTGCATTGTTGAACATGAGATTAAAACTTACCCCAATGCTAAGCCTATTCAACAATGCTTGCGTGCGGTGAATCCTAGGAAAGCACCCACGAGTAAGGCTGAGATAGAAAAGCTATTAAATGTTGGTTTTATCTATCCTATTCCCTTGACGTAGTGGGTTTCAAACCCTGTTCCAGTTAAAAAGAAGTAGGGAACGATCTGCATATGTACTGATTTTTGTCATTTGAATCGTGCCTGTCCTAAGGATAATTTCCCCACACCGTTTATTGATCAAACTTTGGATGAATGTGTGGTAAGTGAGGTATTTTCCTTTATGGACGTCTTTTTTAGGATACAATCAGATACAAATTAAACCTGAGTACCAACATAAGACTTCCTTTAATTGTCCTTGGGGAACCTATGCATATCGGAAGATGCCTTTTGGCCTTAACAATGCCGAAGCCACTTTTCAGTGGGATATGACCTTGATCTTCCATGATCTCAAATTGATTATTGAAGTATTTTTGGATGACCTTGCTGCTCATTCTTGCATGAGAATGCGTCATTCCTACTATTTGAGATTAGTGTTCGAAAGGTGCCGCCATTATTTGGTCAGGTTAAATCCTTACAAGAGCATATTTTGCATGAATTCTGGTCACTTATTAGGATTCATTGTCTCCAAAGAGGGTATAAGAGTCGACCCTTAAAGTTTGAGGCAATACTTCAACTGTCTCCCCTGAAAAACATTAGAAATCTTCAATGTTTGCAAGGCATGGAAAACTTCTTACGGAGATTCATCGTGAATTTTGCCAATTTGACTAGAGGCTTTGTGCATCTTTTAAAGAAGGACGCTACCTTTTGCTGGGATGAGCAAGCCCAGGAGTCCTTTGATGCACTTAAATGATCCTTAGCATTGGCCCCGATGGTTAGTCCACCCGACTATAGCTGTGACTTTCTACTTTATGTGGTCGCGTCCATGGAGACGATTGGTATGGTTTTGGTTCAAGAGGATGAGGAGCTCCAAGAGCATGTCATATATTATTTGAACCAGAAACTCATTGATGTGGAGATCCATTATTCCCATGTGGAGAAGCTTGCCTTAGCTACCATCCATGTGGTTCAAAGATTGAGACACTATATTCTCCTTCACCAGACCTTGGTGGTTTCCCATGTTAATCCATTTTAGTTCATCCTCACTAGAAGGATGATAGGGGGAAAGTATAATAAGTGGATTGTCATCCTACAAGAATTTGATCTCGATTTTGTTTCAGCAAAATCGAAGAAATCATTGATTTTTGTAGAGCTTATATCTGATTTCCCAAGTGAGGAGGAGGAGGCTTGTGAAGATACGTTTGTCAATGAGCACATCTTCTTGATCTCAACTTTGGATCCATGGTATGGAGACATTATCATATATTTACAAACATTAAAGGTCCCTAGTCACCTCTCATGGGATGAACGATGATGATTACATCACGTATCCAAGAATTACCTCATAGTGGATAACACATTGTATCGCGGGGTAGATTCCATTTTACGTCGTTTTTTAACTCATGAGGAGGCTGAGCCTATGCTGAATGACTGCCATGGAGGGGCGTGTGGTGGTCATTTATCAGGGCTTTCTACAGCCCAAAAAATATTGAGAGAGGGTTATTTATGGTTGCCAATATTTAAATATTGTGTCAATGCGGTCAAGAAGTGCCACTCTTGGCAGGTGTTTGCACATAATATGCACTTGCATCTTGCCTTATTACATCCCATTATCACCATCGGTCCCTTCACTAAGTGGGGGCTTGATTTCACGGACTGCATGCCAGGTTCAGCTGGGGGGCATCATCATATTATCGTGGCTGTTGACTACTTCATGAAATGGGCTAAGGCTATGCCTACAGTTAAATCCGACCATGAGACAGACACACACTTCGTATTCAACCAGATTATTACTCGGTTCGGTATTCCAAAAGAGCTTGTCACTAACCATAGTAGGCACTTTTAGAATCACATGATGGAAGAGTTGGCCTCGAAGTTAGGGTATAAGCAGGAGCATTCTTCTTCTTATTACCCTCAAGCGAATGGACATGTTGAAACAATGAATAAATCACTCAAGTCTATTCTCCAACGAACCATCACACAAAGCAAAACTAATTGGCATATTATGTTATATCCTGCTTTGTGGGCTTATAGGACCACGGTTAAGACTACCACTGATTTTTCTCCATATCAGCTTGTACATGGAGTGGATTCTGTATTGTCGGTTGAGTGTAAAATCCCTTTTTTGAAGCTAGCCATAGAGCTCTTACCCAACACCTCTCCATTGGAGGAACGTTTGGTCCATTTAGAGTAGCTTGATGAGCAGCGTTGAGATGCTTTAGTGGCTCTAGAAGTGAATAAGCGTCATGTTAAGGTCCAGTACAATAAATCTATCTATCAAAGGAGGTTTAGTGAAGGATATTTGGTCCTTTTGTTGGATCAAGCTAAAGAACCCTTGGTGGTAGGCAAATTCAACCCCATGTGGCATGATCCTTATGTGGTTAAATGTGTGTTAGAGAAGGGCACTTATGAGCTAGTAGATTATGAGGGGATGACCTTGGTGGAGCCTAGAACTGGGCTCTATCTTAAAAAATAATATGCATTACTTTTGGCTAGGTCTGACTATTGTATATTATTGCACAACATTTTGCATAGTTAGGTCTTTCTTATGATGATCAGGTTTTTTTATTAGCTTCCTTTTCTTATGGCAGATGTCAATGGAGTCTTTCATCTATATAGGATTTGTGGATGGTGCAAGACGTCACACTCAACACTCAGCCTCTGCTGTGTGGGTGATTTATACTCCTACGGGTCAGGTATTGTATTCAGGAGGCATATGTTTACGGCCCTCTTCAAACAATGTTGCTGAATATAGTGTCGTTATCGAGCTTCTACGGGATGCCATTTCACATGGTGTTCTATCTCTTGAGGTACGTCTTGATTCGGAGTTATTAGTGTCACAGCTTAATGGCTTGTATCACATTAGAGATCGAACATTATTATGAAGATTCTTACATGTGAGATTGTTAGAACGATAGTTTGACAACATAACATACATACATGTTCCAAGAATTTATAATCAAGTTGCTAGCTCATATGCTAACTATGTGTTAGATTGGCATTTGTTTCACAGACAATAAGCTCATCATAAACATACATTTTTACACATGTAAATAAATAAACCGATCATCATAAAAGTTTTTCATTAAACATCCAAAATGTGATAATACATAAGTGTCATGATAAAAAAATGGGGCTTTCGACCCACCAAAATATAAATACACGGTAGTACAAAATGTATCACTCCCAGGTATCTAAGACTGGAGAGGAGGAGGGGGGTTCTGATCGTGGAATGTCACCACGGCTCTGTTATAGATGATTTCACCACTCTAGGTGAATCACACTTTGTATGGCCTTCCCCTGTCCCATTGCAGACTCCTTAGACCCAATGGACCATTTTTTGTCCTTTGATGTTTCCTTGATCATCCCTAAAAACATGTGAAAAATGATACACGTGACTTTTAAACCTATAAGCACGTATATACGTGGGTTTGACCATTAAAACCACATAAATCAGGATGTGTACAAAATCCAAATCCTTTTGGAGTTTTCCTTGACATGGATCCTGTTATCACTCCAGGAAACTACCTAGGGTTATAAGCTAGGTATGCCTGGTAACTTAAGAATTTGATACTTTTCAGTAAGTGGATCGAGGGGATACTAAGATAGCACGATGGAGAGATTGCTTATCAAAATAGTTAAATGAGCCAGTGCTCTTAGAAACTGTAAATCAGATTTCCAAATAATAGAAAGGTATGAAGAATATTGCCTAGACAACCCAGTACATTAACATGCAGGGTTTATACAACCAAGTACATACATAACGCAGGGTCACACTAAGCAATAAGAAGTTCCTCCATTCAAATCATGAGCATAAGCTAAGCTAATTCGAACAAAGTGTAGAATAATGGTGGATGAAAAATTCTGATTACAACAACAAGAGGAAACTGTGATTTTTTATTAGAATAAGCAGCCAAAGCATAGGCAAAGTTTCTCCAAGCTCGACCCTTTAACAATATCGGTTCTTAGGCTTTATAGCCTTTACAAAATAGTCTATAGATCCTAAAGACATGGATCAGTTGAGTTAACTAACACATTAACTAGAGCAACGAATGCAAAAGACAGGGACTGATCCCTAAAATCAAGGAAATGAAGATGAGTTGGTCTCCTTTCTTGTGCTCGGTGGTTGTTGAAGTGCAGTTAGCCTTCCAAGGCTCGGTGGACTTTGATTGGAACACAACAGAAATGCTCTTGATGATGTGGCGCTTTGAACTTAGAGCTATTTCCTCAAAAGATGCTTCAAATTAGCCAAAACGCCCACTTCACATTGATCTAGCTCAAAACTCCTGTAGATAATGGTGGCATAATTCATAACTTGTTTATTCTGCTCGGCCTCCCGCCATTCCAACTAGAAAATCCGTGATCTGGGCGAAATCTTAAGCGATCTGTGAAAACAGGCTTTCGGCAGTTAAGTCTTCTGCCAGTTTCACGCGTTAGCTGCCGAAAGTCAGCCTTTTCGGCAGCTAATGAGCTCTTGGAGGCTCGCCTAAGCTTCCGAAACCTGTAGAATTCCTAAAAAAAACTGTCTTTGGAAAAAATCAATTTTCTCAGCCGTCCGATGTCCATTTTGGATGTTCAAATAGTCGATTTTGATCTACAGATCATAAGCTATCCACTGGTGCTTTCATATTTGAATTTGGAGTTAGGGAAAGCCGTCTAAATTTCCCCACAAAAACACATGATTTCAGCAACGAATAAATTTCTCTTGAGTTATGGTTCAGCAACGAATAAACCCTACAGGGCAGCAAGGTGACATAGCATAGCTGGGCACTCGAGAATCATTTAATAGCAAAGGCATACTAAAGCAGAGACATGGCATAGCAGCTAGAGATTTAACTCGAGATGGTAGAGATGAGGCATTCTAGTCAAACAGAGTTAGCTGCCGAAACTTGTTTTTTCAAGATTTGAAACCCAAGACTCAAATGAAATAAAAATTTTACCCATTCTATCACCCAAAAAAGACGGTGGTCAATTTGGGAGATAACATCTGGCTCCTACTCGGGGATGGAATCCTCCTAGTGAGGTTCCGAAGAACAAGTAGTTCCAGTAGCCTTTAGTATTGGGCATGGAGTCATCAAGTCTTTAACACTGATCCCTCTGCAAACCTGTATCCCACCTATAGCTTACATGCAGCCTACTCTGCTTATTCAATAACAACTGAAAACTGATCTACGTGCTCATGAAAAAATCTTATTCTCCTATCTACTCCTACACTAACTAATAGGAGTAGCATGATCAGGTAACACTAGATTTCCAATGCAGCCATGTCAGATTGTGATTTACAGGCATCTTTGATCTAGACTCGAACAACAAATGAAGCCATATCATG
>LPNX010588190.1:127913-148529 GCA_001517045.1 Pseudotsuga menziesii
CTTTTCTCTATAAAGAAAATTTTAACATTCACATTGTTCGTGGATTCTAGAAAGTCAGCAATAGGATCAATTAAATTGTAATGGAATACCTCTTTAAGCTTCTATTCTGATGGTAAACGAAAATAATGTGGTTGGCTGTCTTCCTTGATCTCAATGGTGTGTGTAAACTGCTCAAGATCTGCTAGAGAAGGTTGCTCAAAATCTGCTGGAGAAACATATCCAATAGATTGCTGATCTGGACCTTTCTGCTGCCCTTCCTGCAAATGTCTGCTGAAATCTGTCTTTTTCTGCAAGTCTGGAAGATGTGGTCTATCCTCAACATATACTGCTGCAACATCAATACATTCGGGATCATGGTTCACCTGTTCTAGCTGAAGATTAAATAGCCCCTGCAAATCTGGACATTGTAGGCTGTTCTCTTCAAACTCTGCAGATCTGAAACTGTCACTTGCTGATATGTCATTCTGCTCAACATCTTCAAACTTTTCAGAGATAAAAATTTGATCATCATCTTTAAAGATTTCAAAAGAAACAATCTGATCATCATGACAGTCCTCTTTAATAAATGAATTTGATACAATGTTAATAACATCCTCATGGCTATCATGATGTGAATCAGCAATTTCTTGATCATAATGTAGAATATTCTCTTCAGCAGCATACTCTTCATGAACATCTGAATCCTTAGTTGATGAATGAAATTCATGACAACACTGAGGATAGAGAAAATCAGCTAGAAAATGATCCTTACAAATTACATGAAAAGTGGCATGAAAATCTGCTAAAGAACTGACACTCGCATTAGGCAAAGACCGATACCAATCACGGGCAATCCCTTTTAATGAACAACAGAAGAGCCGGATCTGAACATCCTCATGCACTACCTGCAACAGGTGCATGTAGTCATGAAAGTCCAGCAAATGTTCAGCTGGCACTTCCCACTCTTCTCCTCGAAATCTAGGAAGACTGTTCTCCCATTCATTTTTAGCAGGTACTTGATTAGGAAAACTAGCAATACTTGAAAAATCACAGAACGCATACCTCTTGAATAAAATTCTGTTCATGTCATCCAAGTGGAGTCACCAACAGATTCTGAACAATGGAGTCACCACTGAGTTCGTCCTTCATGGAGTCGCCAGATAGATGATTATAACCAGTAAGTGTCTACCCCTTGTCTATCATCAAAGAGTAGATCTATGTCGTCTCCCAGGAAGATCAGCTTCTCAACTCGCTCCCCGGCAATGGCGGCAATTTGTTATCACTCCAAGAAACTACCTAGGGTTATAAGCTAGGTATGCCTGGTAACTTAAGAATTCGATACTTTTCAGTAAGTGGATCGAGGGGATACTAAGATAGCACGATGGAGAGATTGCTTATCAAAATAGTTAAATGAGCCAGTGCTCTTAGAAACTGTAAATCAGATTGCCAAATAATAGAAAGGTATGAAGAATATTTCCTAGACAACCAAGTACATTAACATGCAGGGTTTATACAACCAAGTACATACATAACGCAGGGTCACACTAAGAAATAAGAAGTTCCTCCATTCAAATCATGAGCATAAGCTAAGCTAATTCAAATAGAGTGCAGAATAATGGTGGATGAAAAAGTCTGATTACAACAACAAGAGGAAACTGTGATTTTTTATTACAATAAGCAACCAAAGCATAGGCAAAGTTTCTCCAAGCTCGACCCTTTAACAGTCTTGGTTCTTAGGATTTATAGCCTTTACAAAATAGTCTACAGATCCTAAAGACATGGATCAGTTGAGTTAACTAACACATTAACTAGATCAGCGAATGCAAAAGACAGGGACCGATCCCTAAAATCAAGGAAATGAAGATGAGTTGGTCTCCTTTCTTGTGCTCGGTGGTTGGTGAAGTGCAGTTAGCCTTCCAAGGCTCGGTGGACTTTGATTGGAACACAACAGAAACGCTCTTGATGATGTGGCACTTTGAACTTAGAACTGTTTCCTCAAAAGATGCTTCAAATTAGCCAAAACGCCCACTTCACTTTGATCTAGCTCAAAACTCCTGTAGATAATGGTGGCATAATTCATAACTTGTTTATTCTGCTCGGCCTCCCACCATTCCAACTAGAAAATCCACGATCTGGGCGAAATCTTAAGTGATCTATGAAAATAGGCTTTCGGCAGCTAAGTCTTCTGCCAGTTTCACGCGTTAGCTGCCGAAAGTCATCCTTTTCGGTAGCTAATGAGCTCTTGGAGGCTTGCCTAAGCTGCCGAAACCTGTAGAATTCCTAAAAAAAACTGTCTTTGGAAAAAATCAATTTTCTCAGCCGTCCGATGTCCATTTTGGATGTTCAAATAGTCTATTTTGATCTACAGATCATAAGCTATCCACTGGTGCTTTTAGGTTTGAATTTGGAGTTAGGGAAGGCCGTCGAAATTGCCCCACAAAAACACATGATTTCAGCAACGAATAAATTTCTCTTGAGTTATGGTTCAGCAACGAATAAACCCTACAGGGCAGCAAGGTGACATAGCATAGCTGGGCACTCGAGAATAATTTAATAGCAAAGGCATACTGAAGCAGACACATGGCATAGCAGCTGGAGATTTAACTCGAGATGGTAGAGATGAGGCGTTCTAGTCAAACAGAGTTAGCTGCCCAAACTTGTTTTTTCAAGATTTGAAACCCAAGACTCAAATGAAATAAAAATTTTACCCATTCTATCACCCAGAAATGTTCAGCTGGCACTTCCCACTCTTCTCCTCAAAATCTAGGAAGACTGTTCTCCCATTCATCTTTAGCAGGTACTTGATTAGGAAAACCAGCAATACTTGAAAAATCACAGAACGCATACCTCTTGGCTAAATTTCTGTTCATGTCATCCCAGTGGAGTCACCAATAGATTCTAAACAATGGCGTCGCCACTGAGTTCGTCCTTCATGGAGTCGCCAGATAGATGATTATAACCAGTAAGTGTCTACCCCTTGTCTATCATCAAAGAGTAGATCTATGTCGTCTCCCAGGAAGATCAGCTTCTCAACTCGCTCCTCGGTAATGGCGCCAATTTGTTATCACTCCAGGAAACTACTTAGTGGTTATGGCTAAGTATGCCTGGTAACTTAAGAATTGAATACTTTTCAGTAGGTGGATCAATGGGATACTAAGATAGCACAATGAGAGGATTAACTATCAGAATAGCTTAATGAACCAGTGCTTTTAGAAATTGTAAATCAGATGCCAAATAACAGAAAAGGTATGAAGAATATTGTTTAAAAAACTGAGTACATTGAAATGCAGGGTTTAAATAACCAAGTACATAAATAATGCAGGGTCACACCAAAACAATAAGAAATTCCTCCATTCAAATCATGAGCATAAGCTGAGCTAATTCAAACAGAGTGCAGAATAAAGATGGATGAAAAATCTGATTACAACAGCAAAAGAAGACTGTGATTTTGCATTAAGATAGGCAATCAAAGCATACGCCAAATTCCCTCCAAGATTGAACCCTTCAATCCTCTTAGCTTTTAGGCTTTATAGCCTTTATAAAATCACTCTCCAGATCCTAAAAACGTGGATCTGTCACACTAAGAGATTAACTAAATAGTACATGCAAAAAAGTAGGACTGATTCCTTGAATCAAGGCAATGCTGATGTGTCGATCTGCTTTCAAAGCTCGGTGGTTGATGAAGTGAAGTAGCCTCCCAAGGCTCGGTGGACTTAGTTGGGCGCACCACAAATTTGAATTTAATGATGTGGCAGTCGACTTTTAGTGCTGTTCTTCAAGACGAGGTTGAAACTTAGCCAAAATGCCAAAATGATTTAAATCTCGCTCAAAACCCTTCAATCTTGATAACATAATTTATGATCCATTCATTCTCATCGGCTTTCTGCTAGTTCAGCGAACAAAACCGAGATATGGGCAAAAACTTAAGCGATCTGTGAAAACAGGCTTTCGGCAGCAAATCCTTCTGCCAGTTCCACGCGTTAGCTGCCGAAAGTCAGCCTTTTCGGCAGCTAATGAGCTCTTGGAGGCTCGCCTAAGCTGCCGAAACCTGTAGAATTCCTAAAAAAACTACCTTTGGAAAAAATCAATTTTCTCAGCCATCTGATGTCCATTTTGCATGTTCAAATAGTCGATTTTGATCTACAGATCATAAGCTATATACTGGTGCTTTCAGACTTGAATTTAGGGCTCAGGAAGGCTATTGAAATTGCCCCGCAAGATCACATGATTTCAGCAGAAAATTCCCCTTGAGTTATGGTTCAACAACGAATAAACCCTTCAAAGCATTTGGGAGGATAAATTTCGGACCTATGCAGAAAGAAGATCTTTCTGCTCTGTTATACAGTTCATATTCTGGTGCTTGACTAATTTATCCTATTCGTGAAGCTACTCAGGCTTCACTTCACATGTTGCTTATTATATCGTTAATGCATGTAACCTTAGTCCTGCACTTCATTGCAATGATTTCCCATGTTCCTGGATTAGCAGTAGATCTAACAAATCTCACCTTGTCAAAATAGAAGAGATAAGTGCTTGTGTCTTCTCAGGAACTTTGATTTCAATTCTGCAATTTCCATCATATAGTCTGTCATATACTCTGCCCAATTTCATCTTCCTTTCTTCCTAGGGAAAATTGTGTTTTTCTTGACTCTTCATAGAGGCATTCTGTGCATGCTACGGAACATGCCTTGCACAAAACAAAATGCTTGTCAAGGAAAGAGAACAGCTGCAGTTTGTGCCACAAAGCAAACTTTACAATACTTGCTAAATGAACTAGTAGTAGGCTGCTGAGCTAAGAGCGTTTGTAAGCTTTGCATGAATAGCTTGAATGATAGATCTGCTGCCTGGGTGTCTAGAAATGTGCAAGATGCCTCCAAAGCCACCTTTAGTGCCCTGAATTTAAAAGGCAAGTCATCTACAGATGTACCACTGAAAAGTTCAGCATCACTAATGGATTTTTGTTGGCTAGACTGTGAGCTGCTATACATGGCATTAGCCCTTAGTTCTTATCTAGTCGACACAAGTGGAAAATTGGATTTCCCTATTCTCTAAAATGCCATAGATTATTAACCACATCATTTTAACATTCGAGCGTATTTGTAGTTCTGCCACATACTGCAGAATCATAGTTATCCAATGAATTCAACAGCAGCACCTTTTCATCTTCGATTATGCACCTTATTTGTTCAATTGGCATTTCCAATGTTTGAATCGTATTGAACAAGCCATTGCTAGAAACATCTGGACTGTCTCTGGCAACATTAAGGTCCTTCACTTCCTTCATGCAAATGACACTTCTGTAATATGCATCTTTGCTAGGACTAGAATCAATTTTATCAACAGAGCAATTTATTGTAGACTCATCCACGCTACCCTCTCCTGCTGCAAAGGAACATCTTTCAGTGGCACCAACAATAGGCACTTGCCTGTCCTTGGACATTTCAGTAGCTTCCAGACTTGCTAGTAGCTTCATCCCCATCTGTGAATTCATCTTTAAACTCGTTTCCCTGACATTCATTTGCATTAATTTCTATTTTGTCCAACCATTTTAACTGATCGTGCACCAATTGTGCTTGGAACAACAACACGAAGGGGGTATCCATGATCCCTGCTCAATAACTGGTCATTTATTTCATATGCAAGGCCGAAAGCTAGGATTTTTTATTTTGAAGGCCAAGACTCACAGAAATAAAAAATTTTACCCATTCTATCAATGAAAATGACGGTGGTCAATTTGGGAGATAACAGATCCAACTCATTTGACTCCCAGCCTTCCCTATGCCTTGAAATCGCTCAGATTCGACCTTTCATTACCCCTTTGAAAAGCTACATAAGGAACCCCTTGGTACATTGAAGGAAAAAAGAAGAAGAGAGAATTGAGAGGGAAGAAAATATAGTCCATTGTTGCCAGAACTTATGCGTGAGTCTACATCCCTTTGTCCCTTGGAGCACTAGCGTGTTATTCCCAAGCTTTCCTTTTGCTTGTGAGCTTGCTATCGAGAGATGGAGGATTGAGGTGGTGGAGGCCCAAGTGGGGGATTCACTTTCTCTGGTTCGCAGACGTGTCGTTAGAGGTTGTATCTTGTAATCTATGATTTATATTAATAGAAATATCTTTTCATGTCCAATAATGTGTGTTCGAATGAATATTTTATCCATGGGATTATGTCAAATGCTTATACATTATTGATTATATATGCTAGAATAGATCTAACACCATAATATATATAAATATTGTATTGTTTACTTGTTGTTTAGGAAGTAATCTATCAATTCAAGATGAAGTTGAAAATCTTAATAAGGATCTACTTCAACCGTCTGGAATAAGGTACAAGGTCTAATCCTTTAGTTTTAGACATTTAATTTCTATTGCATATTGGAAAGGATTGATTTCTGGAGTCAAGTTGTCTGTTGTGGTACCCCAAGCCATAGGAATTTCTCTCCATAATAGAATTGGCAACTCGACTGGGGATCGAACCCAAAATGAGAATGATAACAGTAATGACAAGAACGGGAAAAATGCTGGGGGGGGACAAGCAAGCTAAACTTAAGGTTAAGTTCCCTTGCAAGTTATGTAAGGACGATCACCTCACTTACTTGTGCCCTCGTATTGAGGAAGCTTCGAGATTCTTGGCACAGGGCCCAGCTGTGCTAACTAATCCTTTACTGCATAATCAAAATATGAACTTGAAGTCCCATGACCAGTCTGGTGATGATCATGATCCATCGGAGGGTAGTGGTCGTGGGTGCATTAACATGGTCCGTGCTACAAAAGTTGTGACCCGTGTGAAATATTATGTTTCATCACAACCCAGCCCAGGCAAAGAGCCTGATCCACTAGGGTCCCCTTTGCGTATTGGGAAACCTATGGATAAACTTTAGACTACACCTCGCATTCCTAAGGGAGTCCTTAAGCATTCAGGGCATAATCCAAATACCTGAGCCGCCCAGAACTATTCAGTTGTCAAGGATTTGGGCCACACTCCTTGTGTGATGTCTGCATTGAAAGTGCTTCAGAGTTGTCCGTCGCAAAGGAAGGCGTTGCTTTCTTCCCTTGGTGTGAATGATGATGATTCTTCCTCTGTGATCAAATTTGAAACCATAGGACTTTAGCCTTGCTTTCCCTACTATGTGTCTCTTTTGATTCATGTAGAATGTCTTAATATTATCGTCAAGCGCATTGTGATAGATGAGGGTGCTACTGCTTCTGTGATGTCTTTATCCTGTTGGAAGGGTTTGGGTTCTCCTGAGCTATCTAAATCACTAACTATGTTAACTACATTTGATGGGAGATCTTTTAGATATGACATTCTTCCTTCCCTTAAAGTCTGTTTGGGAGGGAAGACCATGGAGATAGAGGTCAAGGTGGTTGATGCGCCCCTTGAATACAATCTCTTGCTGGGTAGGAAGTAGATGTACAGTATGCAAGCCATTGCTTCTTCCTTGTTCCATGTTGTATGCTTTCCACATAATAAGAAGATCGTAACGATTGATTAAATGACATTCAAGAATCCGCCTATTACTACATCTTTGGGAGCTTCGATCCCAATCGTTGAGCACTCTCAGCCGACAATTGGGAGTGTGGGTGTAGGAATGTATCTATCCCTCATGGGAAGCTTTCGTTGTCCTACACCAATCTTGATGATAGGATCTAGTTTCGATGAGGCTTCAACATCTACGACATCGGTGTCTTTTCACACGAGTCATATGGAATATCCTTGGATTCTTCCTACACCGAGTACTTCGAGTGAGTCCGTCGTGACGTACATGCCATTCCCTGTAGCTATGATAGCTTATCAAGCTAATCTCAAGTGTGTTGTAGAGCCCAATCCTTCCTCTTCATGAATAGAGGAGGAGGACCCTTATGTGCTACCAGCATGGGCAATATAGTCTTCTCATGCACACGACTACCTTGATACGGTTTTCCCTTCAGATGAAGCGATTATTGAGGTTATGTCGGGGATTGAGCCACCATGGGTGGAACTCCATCATAGATCATACTTTCTCCCAGAGCTTGACCGCTTGGAGCATGAGGATTTTACGGTGGTTCTTAGTCAGAGAGTTGGTAGTCCTATGGTTCCATTAAGCTCTCCTGGTTTGATGGCTGATGGAAACATGGAAATCATATCTACAATGATTCCTATCAATATCTCTCACAATCCTGGAACGATAGAGAAGATCTATATTAGGGCGGAATATTACCATGCTGAAATTCTTGAATACGTCGAGCTATTTAAGGAATTCCATGATATTTTTGCTTGGTATTACGACGAGATGCCGGGTATTGACCCTCGTATTGTCGAGCATGAGATTAAGACTTACCCCAATGCTAAGCCTATTCGACAACATTTACGTGCAGTGAATCCTTAGAAAGCACCCATGATTAAGGCAGAGATAGAGAAGCTGTTGAAAGCTGGTTTCATCTATCCCATTCCCTTGATGGAGTGGGTTTCAAACCCCATTCTGGTGGATGAGAAGTAGGGAGGGATCCGCATATGTACTAATTTCCATGATTTGAATCATGCCTGTCCTAAGGACAATTTCCCCACACCATTTATTGATCATATTTTAGATGAGTGTGCGGGTAGCAAGGTGTTCTCCTTCATCGACGGATTTTTCAAATATAATCAGATACAGATTAAACCTGAGGACCAACATAATACTGCATTTATTTGTCCTTGGGGAACGTTTGCATATCGAAGAATTCTTTTTGGCCTTAAAAACTCTGTAGCTACATTTTAGTGGGCAATGACCTTGATCTTCCATGATCTCAAGTCAATTATAGAGGTATTTTTGGATGACCTTGCTACTCATTCTCGCATGAGAATGCGTCATCCCTATCACTTGAGATTGGTATTCGAAAGATGTCGACACTCTTCGGTTAGATTAAATCCTCATAAGTGCATCTTTTCTTTGAAGTCAAGGCATTTGTTAGGATTCATCGTTTCTAAAGAGGGTATAAGAGTCGAACCTTTGAAGGTTGAGGAAATACTTCAGTTGTCTCCCCTGAAGAATATTCATCATCTTCAGTGTTTGCAAGGCATAGCAAACTTCTTACGAAGATTTGTTGTCAACTTTGCCTGTTTGACTAGAGGCTTCATGGGTCTCTTGAAGAAGGACACCCCATTTTATTGGGATGAGCAAGCCTAGGAGTCCTTTGATGCACTCAAGCGAGCCCTAGCATCGGCCCCAGTAATTAGTCCCCTAGACTATAGCCATGATTTTCTATTATATGTGGCCGCGTCATTAGAGACAATTGGTATGGTTTTGGTTCAAGAGGATGAGGAGCTCCAAGAGCATGTCATATATTACTTGACCCAGAACCTTATTGACGCAGATATTTGTTATTCTCATGTCGAGAAGCTTGCTTTAGCTACCCTACATGTGGTTCATCGGTTCAGACATTATATTCTCCTTCGCTAGACCTTGGTTGTAGCCCATGCCAATTCGTTTCAATTCGTCGTCACCTGAAGGGTGATTGGGGGAAAATATAATAAATGGATTTTCATTCTGCAAGAATTCGATCTCGAATTTGTCTCAGAAAAATCGAAGAAGTCTTTAATTTTTGCAGAGCTTATATCTTATTTCCCGAGCGAGGCCAAGGAGTTGGTTTGTGAAGATACGTTTTTCGATGAACACATCTTCTTAATATCAACATTAGACCCATGGTATGGGGATATCATAATATATTTACAAACACTAAAGACCCCTACTCACCTCTCGTGAGATGAACGACGACGATTACGTCAGGTCTCTAAGAACTACCTCATAGTGGACAACAGTTTGTACCGCCATGGGGTAGATTCCATTTTACGACGTTGTTTAACTCATGAAGAGGCTGAGGTAGTGCTGAATGAATGCCATAGAGGGGCGTGTGGTGGTCATTTATCTGGGCTTTCTACAGCTCAAAAGATTTTAAGAGTGGGTTATTTCTAGCTGTCGATCTTTAAGGATTATGTTGATGCAGTCAAGAGGTGCTACCCTTGCTAGGTGCTCACATGTAATATGCACTTGAAACATGCCCTATTACATCCCATTATCACCACCGGTCCCTTCACTAAGTGGGGGCTCGATTTGATGGATTACAACCCAACTTTGGCTGGGGGGCACCATCACATTGTAGTGGCTATTGATTGCTTCACAAAATGGGTTGAGGCTATGCCTACAGTAAAATCCAATGGTGAGATAGCTTCTCACTTTGTGTTCAACCAAATTATTACTCGATTTGGGATTTCGAAAGAGCTTGTCATTGACCATGGCTCACACTTTCAGAATCGTATGATGGAACAGTTGGCATCCAAGTTAGGGTATAAGCAAGAGCACTCCTCTTCTTACTACCCTCAAGCAAATGGACAGGTAGAGGCAATGAATAAATCATTCAAATCCATTCTCCAGTGAACCATTGCACAAAGCAAGAACAATTGGCACATCATGTTATATCCTGCTTTGTGGGCATATCGAACCGCTGTTAAGACTGCCACTGGTTTTTCTCCATATCAACTTGTACATGGAGTGGAGTCGATATTTTTAGTTGAATGTGAAATTCCTTCGTTGAAGCTAGCTATAGAACTCTTACCAGACACTTCCCCATTGGAGGAGCGTTTTGTTCACCTTGAGTAACTTGATGAGCAGCGTCGGGATGCCTTGGTGGCTCTAGAAGTCAATAAACATTGCATAAAGGCCCAGTACGATAAGTCTATCCATCCAAGGAGGTTTAGTGAAGGCGACTTGGTCCTTCTATGGGACCAGCTAAAAGAACCCTTGGGGGCAGGGAAATTTAATCCTATGTGGCGTGGTCCTTACATGGTCAAGAGTGTGTTAGAGAAGGGTGCGTATGAGTTAGTGGATTATGAAGGAATGGCCTTGGCAGAGCCTAGAAATAGGCTCTATCTCAAAAAATATTATTGCATAGCTTATTGTATAGCTTTGCATAGTTAGGTCTTTTTCTTATCATGATCAGGTTTGTGATTAGTTTCCGTTTCTTTTGGCATATGTCAATGGAATCTTCCACCTACGTAGGATTCATGGATGGTGCAAGCCATCACACTCAACACTCAGCCTCTGTTGCTTGGGTGATTTATACTCCTATGGGTCAGGTACTGTCTTGAAGAGGCGTATGTCTACGACCATCTTCAAACAATGTTGCTAAATATAGTGCCGCTATTGAGCTTCTACGAGATGCCATTTCACATGGCGTTCTCTCTCTTGAGGTACGTCTTGATTTGAAGTTAGTAGTGTCACAGCTCAATGGTTTGTACCATGTTATAGATCTGACGTTATTGAGAAGATTCTTACGTGTGAAATTTTTAGAATAGCAATTTGACAATATAACATATATACATATTCCAAGAAATAATAATCAAGTTGTTGACTCATATGCTAACTATGTGTTAGATTGGCATTTGTTTCATTCAAAATAAATTAATCACAAACACAATTTTTACACATGTAAATAAATAAATTGATTACCATAAAAAAATTTATATATACATAAAAAATGTGATAATACATAGTGTCATGATACAAAATTGGGGCTTTCGAGCCACCATCATATAATACACGGTAGTACAAAATGTATACACTCCCAGGTGTCTAATCCTGTGGAGGAGGAGGATGGTTGTGATCATGGAAGGTCACTACGGCTCTAGCTAGCCATCGAAATAAACACACCGATTCGCATGGTACACTCACCACCTACCGCTGCATAGCCTCAGGCAAGTCCTTGACTTGCACCATGGGAACTCTATGTGTCAGTCTCACAAAATTGATATGAATGCTCTGGAGCATCTGCTTCGCATCCACACCCATGATGTCATCTCCTCTTCCCCTTAGTCTATGACGACAGAAGCCCTCTGGCTGCCATAGTCCCACATCTGCACAAAAATGGTAGATGTCACTATGTATTATCACCCAAAAATATGTCTTTTTGATTCCATATAATCAAGAAAATACAAAAAATTAAATAACTCAAAATTTAAAAATAAAGGGTCAAGATTCATTACCTATATAACCATATGCCAATCCTAGTGGTAACGGCATGTCCGGGTCCCCCCGAAAATCTATCCCTGCATAGGGGTAGTCACCGATGGCAACTATCTATCATTGCCACCACGGAAAGAACTCAGTTGGATATGGGTTGGCCACCTTACCACCCCCCAGTCTGTGCATAGCATCTACCCAATGCTGTTGGGATGGATCTTGAACCCCGTGAAGAGGAACGTCCACTCTGGGGCTCAATCCTAGAACACGCTCGAAGAAAAATGTGCTCAAAATACTGTTGAACCCAAAGTTCCACACTCTTCCTGCCTTACACTCATTGAGCTTATGTTTCATGTTGCTCGGTAGTGTAGTGCTCCAATCATAGTTCGTGGGTCTCATGCACTCCATTGCATTGAACATCATAGGCCGCGAGGCCTGGTGGAGTGATGCCAAGCCTGCTATCCTACCCAGTGTCAATAATATGGCCTTTAGGCCTAGCACCTATATAGTGTTGGTAGGGACCTGACTCCCCACCTTCTCTGTGTCTAGATAGTAGTACACCACAATGTATTCGTCGATAGTGACGCCACCTCCTGGCCCACCATGAGAACGAAGGTTCACCACTTCCCCTTGTCTAGAAAGCCCAGTAATGAAATATATGTCCTCCACCTCTATGGTGAGGGACATCCCATCTATATGGAAGGACTCTGAGTCTAGATCCCAGTAATCCACCAGCATCTATAATAGTCTTGGTTTGGCCCTCAAACCACCAAGACACCAAAACTTGTAGAGTTCCCATGCACATAGAGCTTGTTGAGTCATTAGATCGACCCTTACTGCTTCCTCTACTTCACCATGCTCACGCTCTCTCCACTCTAGGACCATCCTGCACAAGAATTTGCAAATTTTCCCATAATTTTATTGAAAAAACCATATGGGCAGCCTCATACGTGATTGTTTTCAAAGCAACTACATATGTACGTGGGTTTGAGGGTATTTTCCGTGTATATCCAGCCCTATACATAGAAAAAACCTCAATTTTCATGTGGGCCGCAGTGCTCATTTTAGGTTGGCCTAAAAAGCTTAATTGACCATGGAAATTCATAAAAATTGTATCAAAATGAAAGAGAAGAGCATGAGTAAATACTTGGAAGAAACGGTAGTGGATTCTACCGGGTGGATCTCCCGGAATTCACTGTTGAAAATCAGAGCTCAAATGGGTAAAAGTTTCAAATGATTTATAATATTTTGAATTGTTTACTATTTATAGAATTTTTTCAAATATTTGAAAATTTTTACCCCCTTTCCTATAGTTTTGACATCTTCTAACCATTTTGGACAGTTTTTGACATAATTCATGATGTAGAGTACCTTTTTCAGTGCCGTTTCAACCATTGGATTGACCCGTTCGTGCCGATCACAGGTATCATTTCTAAACTGGCATGTAGGTTAGGTTTCATCATCATTTGCATTCTGCATAACCTTATGACCATCTCATCATGACCTTAGGTACAAACCCACTCTATTATGTCACGAAACCTTCTTGCTGCTTTAGAAGTGGCATGATATGAGTGCTAGAGCTTCACCTTACATGGGTACCCTAGTTAGCACCTTATTTCCATTTGATGCCCATGCTGACATTTTCTCCTTTAGGGTGTGGGATTCTTTTGTATAGTACTACCATGACATTTTGCAAGAGCCTCATACTCCTCTTGATCTTTTGCTGGCCTATTTCCCTCAGGACTCCCTCATGTCAAGTTGTGAATGCATTATCATGAGCTTTGCTTGCCTTATTGAGATTTATACCGGATTCCCTGACATTGCATATCAGCCATATAGCCCGAGCTTGTCTCATGTCTAGCCATGCAGAGCCATTTTTTATATCTTTCACAGCTTGATTTCCTTTTTACCGAGAGGGGATTTTCCCCCAAGTGTCAATATCCTACACATGCATCCTTGCATTGAGCATAGGTATGTTCCACTGCTTGGAACTAGTTTTTTTTCCTTTATGACACTCGTCTCCTCCTAGTATGTAACTATAAATCTATTTTATTCTTTTTTCAAGCTTTTTAAATAACTGAAAAAGTAAAAAAAAAATCAAAAAACCAAAAAGCCGAACAAGGAAAGATGTTATCTGTGGCAGCTATCGAGTCGTGTTTCCTTTGAATATAGCACTGTATATCACATGTATTGGTTGGGTTATATTTCGACTTTAGGAGCTGTACTCCTTTATCTAAGTTTATCTCCAACGACTAGTTAAGCTTCGAGTCCCTATGGAGCCTCTGTTAATGCCTCCTATGTCGCAGAGATGTCCCAGTTTGCATATCGAGTCTATGTTGCCTTCATTCAGTCACCATACACTGTTATGCTCTTTTTTGGAGGAAGTTGAAGCCTGAGTTGGCCATTCCTCAGTTATCTTGACTTTGCATGTCAGCTATTCCGGCCAGTACAGTTACTGGTTCATGCACCTTATGATCGAGTTCTTCCACATTATACAGCTTTGTTGAGTACCTTGTGTTGGATGATGGGGGATGCCTTAATTCCCTCCTGTTGGTCAATATTAATGTTACTTAATTAACCTCAATTTAATTATCAACCGGAGAATCGTAAACTTTGAGCTGCTACACTATTTGTGCAGGCAAGGTAGTTTTAATGCTCGTGCTTACAAGAATGCTAGTCTACTTCAAACAAATCAATGAAATGGATGAAACTATGGTTATGCTAAAGACTTCTAAGTCTGCTATACATAAACGGAAATCAATTTGTCTACAGCAACTTATAGCAAAAAGGTAACTATAATAAGTTTTTGAAGCAAGCCTGATCTTCTAAAGAAACACTAACTACCGCAATACTTCACAACAATATTAAACTACAGTAGAACAACCTGCTAAGGAATTAAACAAACCTTGAACTACAGCAATCTTATGCTAAAGTGTCTAAGGTTTACTTCCAAAACAATAAGCCTGCTAAGGGAAAGATTTATCTGTCAGATGCATATGCTCAATCAACCTCAATTAACCTTGTTTCCTATCTAAATTCCAACTATTAACTCTGCCAAGTTTAATACCTAAATTCACACAAACACTTCAAAAATCATTACTGGAGTAAAACCTATGACCTCTAACCTTGAATTGTCAACACACACAGTCTATCAAAGGAGAGCTTGCCTGGTTATTGTTATCTTAATGTACTCTGTTTTATTTTATGCACATTAATACACACAGAAAAGGATGCCAGAGTTATTCAAACAATACTCATTAATCAATATTAGGGATGTGCGAGAAATATCCACCAGTTCTGGTTTGCATATGCACACTATGGAGCTGATGTTAATTCAAGAAAGCAACATTAACACACCCTATTTTATCAATGTCAAACAGCACAATTTCTTCCTCTTTAATTACTTATTTAAAGAACTATTTAACAAAGCCCTATACGCTCTATATACTACAATATTCAAACCCTCTACAGAAGATTACAAATGCTGTTCAAACCTAACAAAATATCCTACAGCTCTGTAATCTCAAAAGTAAAAGACTGGACTGTTCATAAATTATTTTCATGATGTAGCAAAAGGTTCTTCAACAGCTAGAATCGATTTCATTAACCAAATTGCCAATACTACGCTTCATACTGGAAATTGAAGAGAATATTTAAACCCACACCAGTCCTTAATTTATTTCATGGTCCTGTGAACAAGCAGAGCCTAAACTAATCCTGTAGCTATCACTATATCACTATATGCTAGCAATAAAAACAATGTGAAAGCTCAGTCTACTTGTAATCTTTCATAAATCAAAACTTGAATCAAACCATCACACGATTTAGAAATAACCCTAAACAATAATCATGGCCATTAATACACAGTCCACGCTGAAAACCAGAAAGGGTATTAAATAAAAATTGTTCCTGAATCTATTCAGCAAGTTAAATCAATTGCAAATGACTAAAAATCTACAGACATGCATATGAGTAAAACCACCAGCATTCTATAGAACAATATCAAAGAAATAGAAACGTTATCCTGCCATTGCAAACACACAATGTGAAATACCAAGGTTGGTGCTGAAGGGGGCCCTCCCTCAACGCCTTCCAGTTCTAAGTCGACGCCTTAAAGGAGATAAACACCACTTGTATTAATAAAATGAAGCATTACAATCTTCTCTCAGCATCCCCTTCGTAGGGTTTCAAGAAGCCCTTTTATACTAAAGAAACAGACTAGAATCAATCGTGAGACAGAGATTGATCCTCAAAGAACTCTACAGTTAATTCGGCACACCTGAGCCAAATATGGGAGCTCAAATCCCTTTCAAATCTATACAACACTAAAACAAGAAAGCAACAGCTCCCCAATCAAAGATCATCCCCAAAACATCACCTGGAAAGTCTGCGTAGGCATTTTGGAAGGCGATGAAAGCTCAGGAGACACCGAAAATGTGGATCAAAGCCCCCAAATATGCTGGTGCAGCCAGCATTAACCTGCCCTGGAGCGCCGAAAACCCTGCACAAAAGAAATAACGAGCCATCAGTTGACCGGATATATATATGTGGAGATTTAAAAAACCAATTTTATGCATAAAACAATATAAAATAACCAAAAAAATCACTTACCAAGCCTTTGTCCACGTTGGTCTCCACAAAAGCATAACCATACAAATAAACATTAATAAACTAATTTATCATGTGGTTTTATAAGTTTTATGCTGGAAGATAATGTATTGGACAGCCAATAATAGGAGACCAACATCTCCCCCAACCCAAAGATCTTGCAGGTCCCTATGCAAGAAAACCTCATACAACAAGATTTGAAACTCGAAGTAAAGTTTGATAGAACTAAATTCTGAACTTGGAGACTTTACTCATCATTCCCGCATCTAGTAGGTCAGATATGCTGGTGAACATCTGTGGTGATCAACAATCAAGTGTTGCAAGAGCAAAACTTACTAACAGAAGGACTTAATCCAAAATAAATCATGAGAAAAATACATAAAGCTGATGGCACAAAGCTGAGAAACTCAGCATCCAAAATAGAACAAAGTGGCCCTCATTAATGGCCTTTCCATCCAAAAACTCAAAGAAATAACCATGGCCCAAATCCAAATTCAGGGCCTTCTTGGAAAGTCCAGCTACTAGAGAATTATGCTCCCGAAAAACGTGCTTGAAGATCACCTAAGGAGCCATGTGGATCAAATATCTTATATCTTTGCACCAAGGCATCAGAAAAGAACATCAAATGCTGACAATTGATTGAGCCATGAAATAATTATCAAGGAGTCTCCATAAATTAGCTGAATTAGGACAGCTAACCTTAATTGCAATAAAACAAGGTTATGATTTTTATTACAGGTTTCCAATCAATAATAAAGGATGAAATATTGTCCAAATTAATAACATGAAAGGAAAACTATGATGTATCAATTAAATAGATGTCAAATTTATTATGATAGTTCACAGCTCATCAATTTTTAGTAATGGCAAAAACATTTAATTATAACCATAAACCTCAATACATAGCAATTAAAACTTACCAAATCATGCCATGTGCATTACCTTTACCAGCATTTTTACCTTTGCCATATCAATTTGCAAAAATTTTATATTCCGGTACTTCATCCAGCATTCAATTCAGTACTTCATCCAATGTAAAACACAGCAGTGCTTTCATATTGATAAAAATAAGCAAAAGTTACCAGCAGAGTAGTAATTACTAGCATCCTGAGCAGCAGCTGTGCTATTCAAGTAAAGGCACTCACACAGTGATGTTAAACCATTAACTTTCCCAATATGCAACATTTAAATGAGTCAATAAACAAATAAACTGAATTAAAATTTGTTTAACCAAAACAGTTTATAGTTTAATTACCTCATTTCCAACTGCTGCTCCTAATCACACAAGAAACCAAACTAGGTCATGAAATCGATTTCTATTAACAATACAAAACA
Source organism: Pseudotsuga menziesii (assembly GCA_001517045.1). NCBI lineage: Eukaryota > Viridiplantae > Streptophyta > Pinopsida > Pinales > Pinaceae > Pseudotsuga > Pseudotsuga menziesii. The sequence goes on from LPNX010588190.1 coordinate 145,815, forward strand.
AACAATCAGAATGCAAACCTCAATCAATCACCCTTACTCCTATGTAACTACAATGCTCAAGCACTCATAAATGCAAACTGTATTCTTGCCATTCATATAGAACAATTTCCACCAAGACATAGGCCACAGGACAAAAGGGATGCTAACAGAAACTAATGGGATGGTGGTCCTCTTTGAGCCAGCTTCACACAGGATAGCTTGAGTAGTGCCAAAAACTGTACTGAAATCCTCAGCTATGTTCAGGACTTAAAAAATATCAGGCATAAACTTTCTTTTTTACAAGAATCAGGTAACCCAAAATGCAGAACAGCTGGAGATGATTATCAATTGGCTATCAGTTAATTTTTTTAAGGAGTTTATTAAATTTTATTTAACCACCCTTATGACCTCTCTTTTACCTTTACGTAGGTACATCATTCATATGGACAAGTATAGATGAGGCTGTTAAAGGAGATATTAGAATCAGAACCCACTGCCAGCAATCCCGTTCAGTACTCCGGTGGGGTAACTGTAACATCTAAGAAGCTTCTTCCCCAGGAAGATGCCCCATTGCCAACAGGCTTGTTCAGTACCCTGATGGGTTTGCCTGTTTATACCACAGGTCGGTACCCGCTGCCAGCGGACCTGTTCAGTATCCCGACGGGTTAACCTCTTGCACCCATTTTCTATCAGAGGCTCTGGTCCCAATTTCACCTTAAAGATAAAGTTTATGATTTGCTCAAGCATAGATGAGTGGGGGAGCAGCTCTGAAAACCATCTAGGACTGGGATGGTACCAGAATTGGAAGAGTATTCTTTGTACATGCCTGTAAAAATTTGCCCAAATGAACAACTAACCTTTGCAACTGTAGAAAGTGAAAGTCATGAAGTGGCTGTACAACAATGTGTATATATATGTATTCAGTTTTATAACAGCCGATAGATAATAACCCCCAAAGTGCCCAGCCCTGAATTCCTTTTTCAAAAATGCTGCCAGTCTTAAAAAAATAATTTAATGCCCATAGCTGTCACTAAAAAAAAAAAATTCCCTTGCTCCATCTAGTGTGAAACCAGGTCAAATGGTCCTAGCAAACCATAAGTTCATAAGCAGAAAACATTTGGGAAGCTTAAAACACTAATGTAGACAATGCCTGGCGGTTAAGTACTCATATGAATAGCTAGAACAGTTCTGAAAACTATGACAGCACACATACATTTACCTGATACAGACATTCTAATTACTAGTGCAGCCCAGAAATTACCCAATTAACACAGTCTCTTGCCAAAAAAACAATCATGGCTGAAAAATAGAAATAATAACAAAAGACTTCCCTGTTTGTGTTCAAAACATCCTGAGCCTGAAAAGAATATCTGCACCCTTCAAAAAGAAATCTAATAAAACAAATTTCTGTACATATATACAAAACAATGTATTGAATGTTACTGTGAGGAAGTGGGAGATGAAGAAGTCATTCCTTCACCTACCAGCTCTAGCCCAGATTGCTGACTCATGGTATGAATGAACTCTTGCTTAGAAATGGGTTTATGATATACCTTTAACCGATGCCCATTCACCACAAAAGCAGTCTGTTCTTCATCAAGTGTCTTTACTTTGACAGAACCATTATCAAAAACAGTCACAATCTCATATAGTCCCATCCACCTGGTGGTAAGCTTACCTTTAAAATGTTTGAACCGTGAGTCAAACAACAGTGCCCAATCACCTTCCTCAAAAGTCTTCTTCTTCAAAAATTTATCATGCCACTTGGTCCGCTGATTCTGTATTAAAACAGTTCTTTGGACAGCATCTTGTCTGATTTCATCCAGCTCATTTAATTGCATCAGTCTCTGCTCCTGAGCTTCATCTAAATTCAGGCTTAATTGTGCAGCAGTACGAAAAGTCTTCACCTGAAATTCTATAGGAAGCAAAACTTGTTTCCCATAAACAAGCTGATATGGGGTGTAACCTGTGGTATTTCTCCATGTGGTCCTATATGCCCACAGTGCCTCTGGTAACCTGTCTGCCCAGTCTTTGTGGTGCAGCTGTACAGTCTTAGTTAGAATGGATTCCAACACCTTATTCGTTGATTCCACCTGCCCATTTGATTGGGGGTGGTACGGAGAGGATTTATAGTGCTTAATCCCGTATTGTTCTGTAAGTGCTTTCATGGATTTAGAGACAAACCGTGCTCCATTGTCAGTCACAATTTCACGAGGAATGCCAAAGCGAGTAAAAATTTCTTCGTAAATAAATTCAATGACTGATTTCTCAGTGGCCCTCAATAGAGCTTTTGCCTCAACCCATTTAGTCACATAGTCAGTGCAAACTAAAATGTACCTCTTTTTCCTTGACATTGGTGATATTGGCCCAACAAAGTCCAATCCCCACTTCTCGAAAGGTTCAATTTGTACCTGGGACTGTAAAGGCATTTGATCTGCAGCAGCAGGTCTCCCCATTCTTTCACAGCTGTCACAGCCCTGTACATATTTTTCAGCATCTTTAAACAGTGTAGGCCAATAATACCCCTGATGCAGCACCTTATATGCTGTCCTCTTGTTTGAAAAATGCCCTCCACGGGGTCCATCATGACAAGCTTGAAGGATCTTATACATCTCATCCTCCCTCACACATTTCCTGATAATCAGATCTGGACCGGTTCGAAAGAGGTCATTACCTACCCATGAGTAATTAGCACTTTGCTGAATAATTCTTCGTTTTTCGTAAGCTGACAGATGA
>LPNX010588190.1:148570-164798 GCA_001517045.1 Pseudotsuga menziesii
CTACAAACCAGGGTGTTTTAATAGAAACAACAAATAAATGTTCATCAGGGAATGTATCATCTACAGGAACATTATCATCAGCATAAGTTAATCTGAAGAGGAAATCTGCAACCAGATTTTCCTTCCTTGGTTTGTCAACTATGGTAATGTTAAATTCCTGCAGCAAAATCAACCATCTAGTAATTCTGCCACTAGTGATAGGTTTATTCATTAGAAATCTGATAGTAGAATGATCAGTATGAACAAATACATCATAACCAGTAATATAATGCCGGAATTTATTAATGGCATGCACAATTGCTAGAAACTCTTTTTCAGTTACTGTATAGTTTAATTCTGCAGTTGTCAAGTTTTTGCTGATGAAATAAATGGCATAGTAAGACTGCTCTTCTTTCTGTCCCAGCACTCCCCCTAGGGCAGTGTCTGAAGCATCAGTTTGTATGTGGAAAGGCAAGGACCAATTTGGTCCCCTCAACACTAGTGTTGAGGACAATTATGACTTTAGGGTGTCAAAGGCGGTCTGACAGTGTTGATCCCATCAAAAACCACTGTCTTTGGCCAATAATTTGAACAGTGGGGCTGCTATCTTTGTAAAATTAGCAATGAACCTACGATAGTACCCCGCATGTCCCAGAAAACTTCTGACTTCTTTTTGTGTGGCTGGTGGAGATAGATTAGTAATAATTTCAATTTTTGTTGGGTCTACTTTAATGCCTTCTGATGAAATGTGGTGCCCTAAAACAATACCCTTAGTTAACATCATCTTACACTTCTCATGGTTTAAAGCAAGGTTTGTTTCCTGACACCAAATTAAAACTTTTTGCAGGTTGGCTAAGGCTTCCTTGAAATCATTACCATAGACCGTAAAGTCATCCATATATATTTCCACGTAGTCATGTACTAAATCAGCCAGAATACCTAACACTGCCCTTTGGAAAGTGGCAGGAGCGTTACACAGTCCAAATGGTAGTACCTTGTAAGCATAAGTTCCCCATGGGCAGGTGAAAGTGGTTTTTTCCTGATCTTCTGGGGCTATTCTTGTCTGGTTATACCCACTGTATCCATCCAGAAAAGAAAAATATTGTTTTCCTAACAAGGTATCCAAAACTTGATCTATGAAAGGAAGAGGGAAGTAATCTCTGAGAGTTGTTTTATTTAATTCATGAAAATCAACACAGATTCTCCACTTACCTCCCTTCTTCGGAACAATCACCAATGGAGATACCCATTTGCTATCAGAAATGGGATAAATGAAATATGCATCCAGCAATTTCTGCAATTCATCTTTCACAATGTCTTTAAATGCAGGATTCATTCTTCTTTGTGGCTGTCTTACTGGTCTGATATTTTCCTGCGTATAGATGTGATGAATGCATGTGTCGGGGTGAATGCCTTTCATGTCTGTATAGATTTAGGCAAATGCCCCAGACTGTGCTTTAAGTAAATCAACTAACTGTTTTTGCTAGTCTTGAGACATATTTGCATTAATAAACAAAGACCTCCCTGGCCTAATCTCTATTGGCATAGTTGAGGCTCCAACCTTCTCATCTCTAAATAAAACTACTGATGATGAGGTGGCTGAAGGGTAGTACTGTTCTTGAAAGGATTCTATGAAAACATTGTCTAGGTCAGAGAAGGACTGGGGGAACTCAATACTAGTAGTAGCTGAGACAAATTATTCTAGAATATCATCCTCAGTCTGGTCTTCCAGCCCCCTAGTTTGACTAATGGACAGCAAGGGTTGTTCCATGTCCTCATCCCCGTAAGGACTCTCTATCCATAGCATGTTTTCTGATACAGGCTGTGCTGGGGGATAAATAATGAGATTCTGTAGAGATGTGCCATTAGATATAGTTAAAATGCCTTCTCTACAACCTATAAAGGCATTGGCTATGGCTAACCAGGGCCTGCCTAATATAACAAGATGTTCCCCCATCGTATGTTTAGTTTGGAGTACCAGAAAATCCACTGGATACTCCCATGAAGCTACTGTGACAGTAATGTCATCTAGGGCCCCCACAGGTTTGACTGTGCTCCTATCAGCCAACTCCAAAATAGTAGGAGTAGGTTTGAGGAGATTGTACAACTGAAGTATCTGCATGGTGGTCATAGACATGACATTAATGGCAGCCCCTAGGTCAACTAGAGTGTTTCCTATTGGATTATTATTAATGCAAATGGTCACCACTGGGTTCCCAAGATTTGCAAATTTTGGAGGTAAGGAACAATCTGAATTGTAGTTAGACAGCTGGCCTAAAACATGTATTGTGGGTGGGTCTTTCTGTTTTCGACCAGGTTTCTTTAAGCATAGTTCCCTTACCAGTTTTGAATAGATAGGGACATCTCTAATAGCCTGAAGTAATGGAATCTTGATACAAACATTCTTTAACTCATTTTCCCAATCAAACTGTGGATGAACCACAGGCTTCTCAATTAATAACCTTTCTGGGTAAGGAGGGTTGTTGTTCACCTGTGGATGAGTAGATGATTGGGAATGAGTTCCCAGTGCTTGAGTGTTTTCTGAGGCAATCTGCACTTCTTCTTCTTCTGTAATCTCTTTTTCAGGGTTTTCTTCTCCAGTCTCTTCGTGAATAATCACTGCTGGAGGGGTTTTTATTTAATGTCTTCCCAGACCTTAATTGAATTCCCTATAAAGGAGCTGAATGGATTACATAAGTTGGAGCCATATGAATTTCAGCATTATGTACAGGTTGGGAAGGTCTGTTATTAGGATTTGGGATAGGCTGAGCTGGAAACAACGTAGGTCTAGGTGGATTTGGGTTTTGATATTGTTGTGGAACTGGGGGTATGGGAGGAAGTGCAGGTGGTGTAAAGCCAGGTAATAGCTGCTGCATATTTGGGGGCGTTGGACAATAACTAGGAGGGGTATGTAATGGGGCTGTATGTTGTGTGCCCCCATAGGGATGTCCTTGAGGTCCCCCGTATGGTTGTCCTCGCCAGCCTTGCTGCCATGGTTGGGTCTGAGTTGGTTGAGAGGGCCAACTTTGCCACATTTGTGGACTCCATGGCTACTGATATTGTTGCATAGGATAGTAATATGCAGGGTTTGGAAAAATAGGTTCTGGGTACATGTTTTGGGGTCTAGGCTGCCAGGGCCTCTTTGGTGCAAAGGATGAATCTGTAGGTTCAGCATTAAGCTTGTAAAAAGCTTGCATCTCTGGTAAAGAAGGGCAATTGTCCATAGGGTGCAGATCTGAGCAAAGAGCATAGACTGCAATGGTATTAAAAGGGCACTCTTTCAAGGGGTGCCTCTTTCTACATTTAGGGCAGAATATGTGTAATGCTGCCATGTCTTCTTCCTCTTGCCATTTCTTTGTTTTCAAACCATCAAATTGGGAGCTTAAGGTGCCTAGATTGTCAGTTTTAAAATTTTCTAACAGGTTCCCCAATTCAACTCTTGTAATCCCACTAGTTCCTGCTATCCTAGAAATGCGGGAAGGAGCTTCCCTTGTGCTTTTTCCTGCTTTGGCTCTACTCCTAGAGTATTTTCTACACAGTTCAGTGATCTCCTCAAAATATTTATGAGATACATCACCTGATGCCATCAAGTTGAGTATTTCCACATATTCCTCCAGAATCCCTTTTAGAAAAAGAGTTCTGACTGCATCCTCTTGTAAGGTATTATACTTGGATTTCTGCAATACAAAGCAGAAACGTTCTAGGAAATCCTCAAGACTTTCTTCTTCATGTTGTTGCATTTTGAAGATGTCATTTTGAGAATCTCTAGGTCCACAGTAATCTCGGTATTTTCTGAGGAAAGCATTCTTCATTTCTTCCCAAGTTCGGATGGTAGACTCCCCCAGACTCATGAACCACCTAAGTGCAGCATCTTTAAGGGTGGCTGGAAACAGTTTTAACTTCTGTGCATCCTATAAATAATTGTAAATCCTGCACAAGATGTCAAACTCAAAGAGAAAAGTATCCGGATCTTTAGTACTCTTCCCATAGAAGGTAGGTAATGAAGATGCCGGGATATTTTTCATGCCGACATCTCGAGCAAGATCTAGAATAGGGAAGCCAAAAGTGGTTTCAGTTCATCCTTCATGTTCTCCTTCTCCCTCCATCTGGTGTCTAGTTTCCTGATCACTCATAACAAGAGGGTTCCTAAACTAGTTGACACCTAACCTGTCTCTTCTCGGGGATGGAATGAAATCCCAATGGTCTGGCCTAGGCCAAGATTGAAGATTGAAAGGTAAATCTGTAGTAGATTCTACTTGAGAAACTACTGGATTCTGCGTATGTCCAAGAAGGGAATTTATTCTTTCTATGTTCACTGTGTCCACCAAGTTGGAGTCTCCCTTTGAAGGTGAAGCTTGTTGGGTCTGTGGGGTTTCTACTGCATGTAACTGTTCACTGAGTATACCCTTAGTTCTTGCTGAGCTGGTCCCTAATTCCACTAAAATTTGTGCGTTATTGTTTTCAATTTCGTTGCTAGTGTTCCTATCCCTAGGGTTAGTAAGGGGGGGTTTTCTGTTTCCAAAAAGATCGAAATGAACCTTAATGAATCTTCCTCTACTATCTCTGGGTCTCATCAAAACAATTACTGAAAATAACAAGCCCTTTTAATCAAAATAAATTGAAATACTTGTGCCACAATTGGGTTTGAAGGAACCTGTTATGAAGTCCGCAAGTTTGCCTTACCAACCCTTCTCCTCCAATTTGCAACAACTAGCCACACCTAAAAACTGTTGTAAAATTAGATTACTGCAATTACACACACCCAAATTTTCGAAAAAACAACACACTTGCATGAACTTAAACTGCGGAAAGTCAACACTCTTTTCAGGAAAGATAAACACACTTTTTGCAGTAAAATAAATCAAACATGCAAAAAAAACAACCACACTTACTAGAAGGAAACAACAAGAATTTGGGGCAACCCACTAAAGTGGATGCGGCAGGCTGTTACACCATGGGAATCCCATAGTGAATTCGTCTTTGCGTCTTAATGTTTCCCCTCCACCTTGTTGTGTACTGTAAAAAGATCCTATCTACTTGAACTTCTCTGTCTAAAAAATAAAAATGAGCAAAATACCAGCTTACCTTGGAGCAACTCCCCAGCAACGGCGCTAAAATGTTGGTCAATATTAATGTTACTTAATTAACCTCAATTTAATTATCAACCGAAGAATTGTAAACTTTGAGCTGCTACACTATTTGTGTAGGCAAGGTAGTTTTAATGCTCGTGCTTACAAGAATGCTAGTCTACTTTAAACAAATCAATGAAATGGATGAAACTATGGTTATTCTAAGGACTTCTAAGTCTGTTATACAGAAACAGAAATCAATTTGTCTACAACAACTTATAGCAAAAAGGTAACTATAGTAAGTTTTTGAAGCAAGCCTGATCTTCTAAAGAAACACTAACTACAGTAATACTTCACAACAATATTAAAATACAGTAGAACAACCTACTAAGGAATTAAACAAACCTTGAACTACAGCAATCTTATGCTAAAGTGTCTAAGGTTTACTTCCAAAACAATCAGCCTGCTAAGGGAAAGATTTATCTGTCAGATGCATATGCTCAATCGACCTCAATTAACCTTGTTTCCTATCTAAATTCCAACTATTAACTCTGCCAAGTTTAATACCTAAATTCACACAAACACTTCGGAAATCATTACTGAAGTAAAACCTATGACCTCTAACCTTGAATTGTCAACACACACAGTCTATCAAAGGAGAGCTTTCCTGGTTATTGTTATCTTAATGTACTCTGTTTTATTTTATGCACATTAATACACACAGAAAAAGATGCCGGAGTTATTCAAACAATACTCATTAATCAATATTAGGGCTGTGCGAGAAATATCCACTAGTTCTGGTTTGCATATGCACACTATGGAGCTGATGTTAATTCAAGAAAGCAACATTAACACACCCTATTTTATCAATGTCAAACAGCACAATTTCTTCCTCTTTAATTACTTATTTAAAGAACTATTTAACAAATCCCTATATGCTCTATATACTACAATCTTCAAACTCTCTACAGAAGATTACAAATGCTGTTCAAACCTAAAAAAATATCCTACAGCTCTGTAATCTCAAAAGTAAAAGACTGGACTGTTCATAAATTATTTTCATGCTGTAGCAAAAGGTTCTTCAACAGCTAGAATCGATTTCATTAACCAAATTGCCAATACTACCCTTCATACTGGAAATTGAAGAGAATACTTAAACCCACACCAGTCCTTAATTTATTTCACGGTCCTGTGAACAAGCAGAGCCTAAACTAATCCTGTAGCTATCACTATATCGCTATATGCTGGCAATAAAAACAATGTGAAAGCTCAGCCTACTTGTAATCTTTCATAAAGTAAAACTTGAATCAAAACATCACACGATTTAGAAATAACCCTAAATAATAATCATGGCCATTAATACACAGTCCACGCTGAAAACCAGAAAGGGTATTAAATAAAAACTGTTCCTGAATCTATTCAACAAGTTAAATCAATTGCAAATGACTAAAAATCTGCAGACATGCATATGAGTAAAACCACCAGCATTCTATAGAACAATATCAAAGAAATAGAAACGTTATCCTGCTATTGCAAACACACAATGTGAAATACCAAGGTTGGTGCTGAAGGGGGCCATCCCTCAACGCCTTCCAGTTCTAATTCGACACCTTAAAGGAGATAAACACCGCTTGTATTAATAAAATGAAGCATTACAATATTCTCTTAGCATCCCCTTCGTAGGGTTTCAAGAAGCCCTTTTATACTAAAGAAACAGACTAGAATCAATCATGAGACAGAGATTGATCCTCAAACAACTCTACAGTTAATTCGGCACACCTGAGCCAAATATGGGAGCTCGAATCCCTTTCAAATCTATACAACACTAAAACAAGAAAGCAACAGCTCCCCAATCAAAGATCGTCCCCAAAACAACACCTGGAAAGTCTGCGTAGGCATTTTGGAAGGCGATGAAAGCTCAGGAGATGCCGAAAATGTGGATCAAAGCCCCCAAATATGCTGGTGTAGCCAGCATGAACCTGCCCTGGAGCACCGAAAACCCTGCACAAAAGAAATAACGAGCCATCAGTTGACCGGATATATATATGTGGAGATTTAAAAAACCAATTTTATGCATAAAACAATATAAAATAACCAAAAAAATCACTTACCAAGCCTTTGTCCACATTGGTCTCCACAAAAGCATAACCATACAAATAAACATTAATAAACTAATTTATCATGTGGTTTTATAAGTTTTATGCTGGAAAATAATGTATTGGACAACCAATAATAGGAGACCAACACCTCCTTCCATCGACTTCAGATCATTTATTCTGTGATTGGAATCTAGAGTAATCATGAGTGCCTTGAGACTTGCAGTCATCAGTGGCAGGTTCTCTCACCATCGACAGTTTTTGGGAATACATCAATGTCCCCTGATCGATGGATTCTCTCAAGTGTTCTACCTCAACACATTTATTCACATTTGTTTGTTTGCACTCTAGTACCTTGATTCCCATTTTCATTATCAGTGGGTGATCTCGCGTTTGTTAACGATATACATCAATGACCGGTAATCAGACGATGGACTACTATGTTTGACCTCGACACCTCTATTCACATAGTAGGACATGTACTCATAGCGGTGGGTGTAGAAGACTTTCCAGATTGGTGGCATCTCTTATATGCTACCTCCTTGATCGTGCCAGTGTTCATGAGATTTCAGCTCTTGTGACTTGATTCCAGTGTATGTCAGATATTTCCAGCCACTATTGAGATCTTGATCTATTATATCTTCAACCATTATGGAGATCATGGTCCTTTGTATATCTTCATCATGGAGATTCTGATCTATGTATTTTGTACATGGTGATGACCACATAAGTGATATCATGTATTATGCCTATTCATGGCCATTGTACTCTTGTGTATCTGGGACTGCTATATGTATTTGCAGTTATGTGCAGAGTTGTATTAGTGTACTATGCTGATTGGGTGGCTGGTCTTCCATTTGGGATCTTTCATCACTCCACTTCTGGGATGGACTTATATGTATTTCGGCCATCATATGATCCCTCTAACCTCATACATTAGGGGGCATCTATTATAGCTGATTTCACCACTCCAGGTGAATCACACTTTGTATGGCCTTTCCCCTGTCTTTCTACAGACTCCTTAGACCCCATGGACCATTTTTTGTCCTTTGATGTTTCCTTGACCGTCCCTAAAAACATGTGAAAAATGATACACATGACTTTTAAACCTATGAGCGTGTATATACGCGGGTTTGACCACTAAAACCGCGTACATCGGGATGTGTACAAAATCCAAATTCTTTTGGAGTTTTCCTTGACATGGATCCGACTCATTTGACTCTCGGCCTTCCCTGCCTTGAGATCCCTCGGATTCGAACTTTCATTACCCCTTTGAAAATATATATAAGGAACCCCTTGGTAAATTGAAGGGAAAAAAAAGAAGAGAGAATTGAGAGAAAATAAACTATAGTCCATTGTTGCCAGAACTTATGCTTGAGTCTGCATGCCTTTGTCCCTTGGAGCACTAGTGTGTTCTTCCCAAGATTTCCTTTTGCTTGTGAGATTGCTATCGAGAGATGGAGGATTGAGGTGTCTGAGGCCTAAGTGGGGGATTCAGTTTCTCCAGTTCGCAGATGTACCGTCAAAGGTTGTATCTTGTAATCTCTGATTTATATTAATAGAAATATCTTTTCCTGTCCAATAATGTGTGTTTGAATGAATATTTTATCCATGGGATTATATCAAATGCTTGTACATTATTGATTATATATGTTAGAATATATCTAACACCATAATATATAGAAATATTGTATTGTTTACTTGTTGTTGAGGAAGTAATCTATCAATTCAAGCAGAAGTTGGAAAGCTTAATGGGGATCTACTTCAACCATCCAGAATAAGGTACGAGGTCTGATCCTTTAGTGTTAGACATTTAATTTCTATTGCATATTGGAAAGGATTTATTTTTGGAGTCAAGATATCTATTGTGGTACCCCAAACCATAGGAATTTCTCTCCGTAATAGGCTCTAGCTAGCCGTCAAAACAACTGCACCCATGCTCGTGGCACACCCACCACCTGACGCTGCATGGCCTCAGGCAGGTCCTCGACCTGCACCATTGGTACCCTGTGTGTCAGCCACATGAAGTTGGTATGAATGCTTTGGAGTGTCCGCTCCGCATCCACACCTGTAATGTCATCTCCTCTTCCCCTCCATCTATGACAAGGGAAGCCTTCAGGCCACTGTGGTCCTACATTTGCATGTATATGATAGGATGTCACTATGTGTTGTTACGAAAAAACATGTCTTTTTGATTCCATATATCAAAAAACAAAAAATAAGTAAATAAATAAAAAATCTTAAAAAGAGGGCTGGGATTCATTACCAATGTCACCGTATGCCGATCCTGGTGGTAATGGCATGTTGGGGTCTCCCTGAAAATTTATCCCCGCATAGGGGTAATCATCGATGGCAACTATCTGCCATTTCCACCATGGAAAGAAATCAGCTGGATAGGGGTTGGACACCCTACCTCCACCCAGTCTGCACATCGCATCTACCCAACGTCATTGGGCCGGATCTCGAACCCCATGAAGAGGAACGTCAACTCTAGGGCTCAATTCTGAAACACGCTCAAAGAAAAAGGTGCTTAGTATGCTACTGAATCTGAACTTCCGTACTCAGCCCTTTTTGCACTCAATGAGCTAGTGTTTAATGTTGCCCAGTAGTGCAGTGCTCCAATATTACACTGTGGGTCTCATGCACTCCACTGCATAGAACATCAAAGGCCACGAGGCCTGGTGGAGTGAAGCTAGCCCTGCTATCCTACCCAGTGTCAGTAGAATGGCCTTTAGGCCTAGCACCTGTATGGAGTTAGTTGGAATCTGACTCTTGACCTTCTCCGTGTTTGGATAACAATACACATCTATGTACTCATCTATGGTGAGGCCACCTTTGGGCCCACGAGATCATAGGTTCACCACTTCCCCTCATCGAGAAAGTCTAGTAATAAAGTATATGTCCTCCACTTCTATGGTGAGGTACATCCCATCAATCTAGAAAGACTCTGAGTCGGGATCCAAGTAGTCTACTAGCATCTGCAGCAGTCGTGGTTTGGCTCTTAATCCACCAAGACACCAAAACTTGTAGAGCCCGCATGCACTAGGAGCCTTATATCACCATGTACTGCTTCTTCTACATCCTTGTGCTCATGTTCACTCCATTCTAGAACCATCCTGGACATTGAATTCAAGTTTGAGTCATTAGAACACTTAAAAAACCTTGAACATGGCCTCATACGTAATGATTTTCTAAAAAGGCACATATGTACACGACTTTGAGGGATTTTTCAGCATATATCCATCCCTATACACAGAAAAATCTTTGATTTTTGTGTGGGCCATGGCACGTACTTTAGAATGGCCTAGAATCCTGATTTGACCATGGAAAATTAGAAAATTTGCATGAAATTAAAGAGTAGGGCATGGGTAATTACCTGGAAAAAACGGTAGTGGATTCCGCCAGCTGGATCTCACGGAATTTACTGTTGAAGTTCTGAGCTCAATTGGGTAAAAATTTCAAATGTTATATAATGTTTTGAATATTTTTACTATTTATAGAAATTTTTCAAATTTTTGAAAATTTTTACCCCCTTTTCTATAGTTTGGACCGTTTCTAATCCTTTCGGACCGTTTTTTACTAATATATGATGTAGGAGACCATTTTGAATGTTGTTTTGACCGTTGTGTTTACTCGTTCATGTCGATTTTAGGTATCATGTCTAAACTAGCATATAGCTTAGGTTTCACCATCGTTTGCATTTTGCATGACCATATAACCATAGGTACAAACCCATTCTATCTTGTCACAGAACCTTCTTGTTGTTTTAGAAGTGGCATGATTAGAATGGTAGAGCTTGACCTTACATGGGTGACCTAGTTATCTCCTTAATTGCATTTGGTACCCTTGACAACAATTTTGTCCTTTAGGGTGTGGAAGTCCGTTATATAGTATTGACATGACATTTTGCAAGAGCCTCATACTCCTCTTGATATTTTGTTGGCCTATTTCCCCTGAACTCCCTTATGTCAAGTTGTAATTTCATTGTCATGAGCTTTTCCTATCGTATTGAGCCTTATACCAGCTTCCCTGACTTTGAGTATCAGCCATATAGCCTGAGCTTGTCTCATGTCTAGCCACGCAGAGCCATTTTATATATCCTTTGTAGCTTGATTCCCTATTTTACCTGGAGGGGACTTTCCCCTGAGTGTCTCTATCCTACACATGTATCCTTGCATCGAGCATAGGTATGTTCCACTGCTTGGAACTAGTTAGTTTGCCTATTTGACACTCGTCTCCTCCTAGTCTGTAACTATAAAGCAATTTTATTATTTTTCAAGCTTTTCAAATATTTGAAAAAGTCCAAAAAAAAATTAAAAAATTAAAAAGTGGGACAAGGAAAGATGTTATCTTTGGCAGCAGTCGAGTCGTGTCACCTTCGAATAGAGAACTGTATATCACATCCATTGGTTGGGTTAATATTTTGACTTTAGGAGTTGTACTTGTTTATTTGTGTTTATCTCCACCAACTAGTTAAGCTTCCAGTCCCTATGGAGCCTCTGTCGATGCCTCCTGTGTCACAGAGATGTCCCAGTTTTTCATATCGAGTCTATGCTTCCTACATTGAGTCACCATTCACCATTATGCTCTTGTTCGAAGGAAGTTGAAACCTAAGTTAGCCATTCCTCAGTTATCTTGACTTTGCATGTCGGCCATTCCCAGTATAGTTACTGGTTTGTGCACCTTATGATCAAGTCCTTCCACGTTATACAGCTTTGCTGAGTACCTCGTGTTGGATGATGGGGGATTCCTTAATGCCCTCTTTCCAGTGGATTTCATCCCATTGAATTCAGATCATTTATTCTGGGATAGGAATCTAGAGTCATTTTTTAGTGCCTTGAGACTTGCAGTTGTCAATGGCAGGTTCTCTCACTATCGACAGCTCTTTGGGATTACATCGATGTCCCCTGATCGATGGATTCTCTCAAGTGTTTGACCTCAACATAGTTATTCACACTTGTTACTTTGCACTCTAGTACCTTGATTCCCATTTTCATTATCGGTGGGTGATCTAGCGTCTTTTAACGGTATACATCAATGACCGGTAACGAAATGATGGACTACTATGTTTGACCTCGACATCTCTATTCACATAGTAGGACATGTACTCGTAGCAGTTTGTGTAGAATAACTTCCATATTGGTGGCATCTCTTAAATTCTACCTCCTTTATCGTGCCATTGTTCATGAGATTTCAGCTCTGGTGAGTTGATTCCAGTGTATGTCAGACATTTCTAGCCATTATGGAGATCTTGGTCCATTATATATCTTTAGTCTTTATGGAGATCATTATCCTTTGTATATCTTCATCATGGAGATTCTGATCTATTTATATTGTACGTGGTGATTACCACATATGTCATAATGTATCATTCCTATTCATGGCCATTGTACTTTTATGTATCCAGGACTGCTATATGTATTTACAATTATATGCAGAGTTGTATCATTGTATAGTGCTGATTGGATGGATGGTTCTTCCACTGAATTCTTTATCACTTCATTTCTAAAATGGACTTACAATGTATTTCAACCATCGTATGACCCCTCTGACCTCACACATTAAGGGGCATCTGTTATAGCTGATTTTACCACACATGGTGAATCACACTTTTATGGCCTTCCCTATCCCTATGTAGACTCCTTAGACCCCATGGACCATTTTTGTTTCTTTGATATTTCCTTGATCATCCCTAAAAACATGCTTAATTTTCTATACGTGACTTTTAAACCCTTTATCGCGTATATACGCAGGTTTGACCTCTAAAACCGCGTACATAGGGGTGTGCGCAAAAGTCCAAATTCTTTTGGAGTTTTCCTTGATGTGGATTCAACTCACTGGTCTCCTGGACTTCCATATGCCTTGAGATCACTCGGATTCTACCTTTCATTACCCCATTGAAGAGCTATATAAGGAACCCTTTGGATACATTGAAGACATATGAGGAATTGAGAGAAAGAAAACTATAGTCCATTGTTGTCGGAACTTGTGCTTAGGCCTGCATCCCCTTTGTCCCTTGGAGCACTTTCGTGTTATTCCCAAGCTTGCCTTTTGCTTGTGAGATTGCTGTCGAGAGATGGAGGATTGAAGTGGTGGAGGCCTAAGTGGGGGACTCGGTTTCTTTGATTCGCATTTGTGCCCACAGAGGTTGTATTCATTGTAATCTCTGATTTTGTATTAATAGAAATATATTTTCCTGTCCAATAATGTGTTTTTTAATGAATATTTTATCCATGGATGATTTCAAATGCTTATATGTTATTGATTATATATGCTAGAGTAGAGCTAACACAATTATATATAGCATGCTTGTCTTGTTTATTAAATTTTGAGGAAGCAATTTATCAATTCAAGCTGGAGTTGTAAAGCTCAATGAGGATCTACAGTAACCATTCGGAATAAGGTATGAATCGAGATCCTTTAGTATTAGTTGTTTGATTTCTCTTGCATATAGGAAAGGATTGATTTCTGGAGTTAATCTGTCTGTTGTGGAACCCCAAGCCATAGGAATTTATCTCCGTAATAGTGAGCGATAGCGGAGTGGGTGAATAATGACCAGATGAGGGTTTTATGTGTGTGTGTGTGTGTGTGTGTGTGTGTTGTAGTGTCATATATCTGTCGATATCTATAGAAATGGTGGCACTGCACACTGATTACATAACAAAATATTCATTTTTGTTGTAATAATAAGAGAATTCCTTAGGTTGTTGTTGAAAGTATCGTTGATAAAAGGGTGTGTGCTCCTATGAGTATTATTGCATTGGTTTTTTAGTTTTAGTAGTTGATGCCCTACTCTGTTGATGCCCTGCACTTGGGTTTTTTCATTATCCTAAGAGGAGTACTTTGGATCTATTGGGAATGGTTATGACTACATGTAATGCATAGATCCCTAAATAAGGAATGCACCTACTATATATATTTAACATGTAGGTGGAATTAGTTTTTTTCTGGAAATGCATACTCCTACTCTATTTGAATGACACTGACTTGTTTTTGGTTTTTTGGGTTAACTAGTAATGTCATAACCTTCTGTAAAGAGTTAGTTGCATACTATATGTTTTCCCTGGATTGAGCATCCAATGTATTATCTCCTTGTGGGGAGGCTTGATCCTTGTTCTGGGTTGAACTGTCCCAGGCTTAATTGAGTGCATGTACAATACTTGCAGTTTTGAATGGGATTTGTAATTTCCACTACCAAGTTTCCCTAAAAAGTTTTAGTACAGTGAAAGGAAGAATAAGGAATGAAGGCTCTGGATTGTATAAAGGAGGAGATTTGAGCTGCAATATCGACGATCAGGATTGACCTCGAAATATCAACGATGTGGTGGAAGTTAAGTGGAAAGGCAGAGGAAAAAAAGAGCCAAAAATTCTAAGGTAAAGGGTATCTTTCCGCACCCAAGATTCCGTAGTGGATGGAGAAAGGTGGGAGGTGAAAAATAGAAAAAGAAATTAGGCCAAGCATTGGTTTCCATGATCCAAATTCTATCTACGGGAGGCAAAAGGCGGAAAGAGGAAGGTGAATAAATGAGGGTGTCGTTTTTTATGTTCCTGATTTCCAAAATCCTCAGTGAAAGGTGGAAAGGAGGAATGTAGAAGGAATAAATGATGATAAATGATTTTCATCACATGTTAATTTCTAATTCCCGCAGCAGAAGGCAGATTGGTGGAATGCAAAAGGAGGAAATGTGGATAAATGATTTCCATCGCATGTTAAGTTTGTAATTCTTGTAGTCCATAGTGAAAGGAGAAAATGTGTATAAATGATTCTATCTCATGTTAATTTTTTTTAATTCCCACAGTCCACAACACAAGGCAGAATGCGGAATGTGGAAGGTGGAAATGTGGATAAATTATTCTAGCGTTTATTAAGTTTCTTATTTTTGTAGTCCACAATGAAAGGCATAAAGATAGAATGAAGAATAAATAATGGGGTGAGATGAATCGGTTGTAGAGCTTTTGATTCCTGCACCCCACAATAGAAGCCTGAATGCAGAAAGTAGAAAGGCAGGAAATCACACTAGTGTTTTGCAGAATTCTGCATGTTGCAAGCCACATTGACGAATATGGAAATCGAAAGTCAAAAAGGACAGTTTCAATGGAGAAACAACTCTTTTGGTTGCAGAAGTGGATTTAATTACAGAAATCCACATAAATTATTGTGGTGGAAGTAAAATCGTGGTTATGTTGTCGACAATACTCTTGAAAACCACTAACCTGTCGAAAACGAACTTGGGATTTTAGTGAGGGAGTGAGAGATAGCAGAGTGGGTGAATAATGACTAGATGAGGGTTATATATATGTCGTAGTGTCATATATCCATCGATATCTATAGTGATGGTGGCACTGCACACTAATTACATAAAAAAATAGTGTCTAGCATGTGCATTAAATACATGACTTCGGAGATTATGAACTACAAGAAGTCCATAAGGAGTCCAAGGGACTGAAGCTAAGAATAAGTAAATACATACCTTATGGATTTGCATTGCAGTCACAGTCTGAATCCATTACTCCCTGCAGGGAAGAATATATTTTTTGTATATGTAAAAATAAGTAGTAAATAAATAATAAAGAGGCTACAACAAAGAAGGAGAAGGGGATGCCACCTGCAAAAATCATATCACAAATGTGTTTGGTCTATAGAATATCCAAGATACCCACGTTTCCAAGTTTGGAATCTCTTCCTTAAAGGAAATTCACAAGTATAAGGGAGATGGAAGGATTGTACAGGAACAACTCCTTACCACAACGAGAGTTGCACCAGAGTTGGAAAGCTCCACCATTCAGAGAGGGTAAAAAATAAGAGATGAGCGCGTGATCGTGAAGGGAGGCCCATGTATTTAAGAGGTCCTTCATCTAGGCTAACGTTCATGGAGGGATGTCATTTTATCCTCATGTAGGTATCCATGTGGCCTTCATGCAGATGGTTTAAGATAAGGGCGTAATAGGTATAGTTTCAAAGTCATTCCAATTTAAATTTCTTTATATATTTTTTTGTCTAAATTGTTATCAATGCTTTAAATTTAGGAATATATTAAATTTTAATTATTTAAAATTCTATTTATATTGTTATATATATATACA
>LPNX010588190.1:165384-189012 GCA_001517045.1 Pseudotsuga menziesii
AAATTTATGTAAATGAACTTAAATCGAGTTATTAAATTTAATTCAATTGTTTAAATTGGATAAACTAATTGATATATATACATATAGGTAGTAATCAAATATGATTATTTTAGATGTATTTAAATTGTTGAAATAAGAACTAATGATTGTATTAATTAATTAAATATAGGTTATTATGAGGTATATGACAAATTATTAAATTAGCCTTTTGATTGAACCCTATAGAAAATCTCGTAATTTTAAAGTTTAAGTCAAATTCAATACCAAGATAGGACTACTTAGATTATCTACCTTGTAAAAATGAAATAGTAGATTCGATACCAGGTGGCTTCACAGTGGCCTAATCAAAACGCCTCGAAGATATTGAACTTTTTAAAGAGACCCATATCACATGTTTTCCCAAATGTTGAAATTCTATTATGGAAAGGAGGCTTATTAGGAGAAACTATATGGGATGATATGATTTAGGAACAGGTGGAATGCCAATGGAAACAAGAATATCTAATAACCCTACTAGATATAATAATGTAGATTTGGAATATAAGAGAATGATTATCAATCAATATTATAATATGACATGGATTAAAGGCGTTAACAAAAGGAATTAGACATAAGAGAAGAAAAACAAAGATCTGTATATATAAATATAGGTTGCAGTTTAGTGGACACGAGTATTGATTTAGATGATACATGGGTGATAATAGGTATGGATACGAAGACAAATACAATTGTGGAAATCATTAATATTAACTATGAGTAAATGTTATGCAATGAGATCCCATATATATCATAAAAAGAGCAGAAATAGAAAATAAGAGAGTAATCCACACCTGAAATATGAATAGCAGAGATAAATATCAATCCTCTTCGAGGGAGGAACCTCCTTACATAATGTACAAGACAAGATAAGATGATATGATGCTAAAATTAGAATATCTCCTTCCTATATATAGGATATACTAGTGTACAATAACAACTAATAAACCCACTATAGACCCCTATCCTAGATAACTAATATGTAATGTCCAACAATATAGGGGCTAATGTGATACACTATATGGTGTAATGTGTCATCAATAAGGGCTTATCATGCCCCTTCCCTTCAAAAAGTGTTTTCCTCAATGATGAAGTAGTTATGGATGCTGCTGTATAAAGGACTCATCTTCTAATGTTGAATCTTTTGTGGGTAAGTTCTTCGATTTAATGAGATACTCTGAAATTGATCAATTTCAAAGCTCTCTAGTTCATATTTCAGTAATTTATTTAGGCTCCAATATGAATTTTCCTTCCTCATCAAGTTCTGGTCACATCGTTTGAGCTGGTAGCTTGTCGCCATCGAGACTTCTGTCCACCTTTGGCTTGGAATGAAAAGTGGTTGTAGGAGACCAGGGGTCTTAATCGTTTCCACTGTATTTTGTTGGAAAATGAAACATTCTGCCACAAATTTTTGAATGTTGGTTTTAAGACCATCCCAAGAAAAATATTTATTTACCCTGTGGTAGGTTTTGAAGAAACCTAAGTGCCCTCCTATTGGTGAAGAGTGGAGTTCAGAAAGTACCTTTTGCTTGAGCTGAAAACTCATACCAAGATATAAGGGATCCTTGTACCATAGAAAGTCATCTTTCTACCTAATAGTATTAGTGGCATTGGGATCTTGTTGCAGCTTTTAAATAAATGTCCATATTTTTTCGTCATTTTTCCATTCGTCATTTGGTTCGTCCATTGAATCTGGTTGGATGATCGAAATAGCATAGAGTAATGCTTCAACATCCTCATCTTTCCTTGAGAGTGCATCTACGACAACATTTTTCTTCCCCTTTGTTACAAAGAGAAATTCCAATCACTTTGGTTACGACAACAAACAACTTGACTCTAGAAATCAATCATTTCCTATATGCAAGAGAAACCAAATATCTAACACTAAAGGATCTCGATTCATACCTTATTCCGAACGGTTGATGTAGATCCCTGTTGAGCTTTCCAACTCCATCTTGAATTGATAAATTGCTTCCTCAACATTCAATAAACAAGACAAGCATGCTATATATAATCCTGTTAGATCTACTCTAGCATATATAATCAATAACATATAAGGATTTGAAATCATCCATGGATCGAATATTTATTCAAATACACATTATTGGACAAGAAAAAGATATTTCTATTAATATAAAACAGAGATTACAATAGAGACAACCTCTATCGGCATGTTTGCGAATCAGAGCAACTGAGTCCCCCACTTGGGCCTCCACCACTTCAATCCTCCATCTCTTGATAGCAAGCTCACAAGAAAAATGCAAGCTTGGGAAGAACACAAAAGTACTACAAGGGAAAAAGGGATGCAGACTCAAGTACAAGCTCTGACAACAAGGACTATAGTTTTCTTGCTCTCAATTCCTCATGCCTTCAATGTATCCAAAGGGTTCCTTATATAGCTCTTAAATGGGGTAATGAAAAGTCAAATCCGAGTGATCTCAAGGCATATGGAAGGCTAGGAGACAAGTGAGTCGAATCCACATCAAGGAAAAATCCAAAAGAATTTGGCCTTTTACACACATCCCAATGTACGTGGTTTTAGGGGTCAGACCTGCGTATATACACAAAAAAGGGTTTAAAAGTCACGTATGGCAATTTTTACATGTTTTTAGGGATGATCTTGGAAACATAAAAAGTAAAAAAATGGTCCATGGGGTCTAAGGAGTCTACAGAGGGATAGGGAAGGCCATAAAAATGTGATTCACCATGTGTGGTAAAATCAGCTATAACAAATGCCCCCTAATGTGTGAGGTCAGAGGGGTCATACAATGGCTGAAATACATTATAAGTCCATCCCAAAAGTGAAGTGATGAAGAACCCAGTGGAAAAATGAGCCATCCAATCAACACTATACAATGATACAACACTACACTTAACTGCAAATAGATATAGCAGTCCTGGATACATAAGAGTACAATGGCCATGAATAGGCATGATACAATATAACATATGTGGTCATTGCCACGTACAACATAAATAGATCAGAATCTTTATGATGAATATATATAAAGGATCATGATCTCCATGAAGACTGAAGATATATAATGGATCAAGATCTCCATAATGGCTGGAAATGTCTGACATATACTAGAATCAAGTCACGAGAGCTAAAATCTCATGAACACTGGCGCGATCAAGGAGGTAGCATATAAGAGATGCCACCAATCTAGAAGGTCTTCTACACAAACCACTATGAGTACATGTCCTACTATGTGAAGAGAGGTGTCGAGATCGAACATAGTAGTCCATCATCTGTTTATCGGTCATTGATGTATACCGTTAATAGACGCGAGATCACCCACAAATAATGAAAATGGGAATCAAGGTACTAGAGTGAAAACTAACAAGTGTGAATAAATATATTGAGGTCGAACACTTGAGAGAATCCATCGATCAAGGGACATTGATGTATTCCCAAAAACTGTCGATGGTGAGAGAACCTGCCATTGATGAATGCAAGTCTCAAGGCACTCAAACATGACTCTAGATTCCTATCCCAGAATAAATGATCTGAAGTCGATGGGATGAATTCACTGGAAGGAGGGCATTAAAGCATCATGCATCATCCAACATGAGGTACTCATCCAAGCTGTATAATGTTGAAGGAATCAATCATAAGGTGCACAAACTAGTAACTGTACTAGGAATGGCCGACATGGAAAGTCAAGATAACTCAGGAATGGCCGACTCAAGTTTCAACTTCCTTTGAACAAGAGCATAAAGGTGAATGGTGACTGAATGTAGGTAGCATAGACTCGATATACAAAACTAGGACAACTCTATGACACAGGAGGCATCGATAGAGGCTCCATAGGGATTGGAAGCTTAACCAATCGGTGGAGATAAACTCAGAGAAACGAGTACAGCTCCAACAGATGTGATATACTATGCTTTGTTTGAAGGTGACACGACTCAACTACTACCAAAGATAACATCTTTTTTTGTCCAACTTTTTGATTTTTTAAATTTTTTTTGGACTTTTTCAAATATTTGAAAAGCTTGAGAAAGAATAAAATCACTTTAAAGTTACAGACGAGGAGGATACAAGTGTCAAATGGGAAAATAAACTAGTTCCAAGCAGTGGAACATACCTATGCTCAATGCAAGGACACATGTGTAGGATAACGACACTTGGGGGAAAGTCCCCTCCCAGTAAAAATAGGGAATCAAGCTACAAAGGATATACAAAATGGCTCTATGTGGCTAGAGATGAGACAAGCTTGGGCTATATTTATGATACTCAAAGTCAGGGAAGCCCGCATAAGGCTCAATGAGGCAGGAAAAGCTCATGATAATCCAATTACAGCTTGACATAAGGGAGTCTTGAGGAAACAGGCCAGCAAAAGATCAAGGGGAGTATGAGGCTCTTGAAAAATGTCATGGCAATACTATACAATGGACTCCCACATCCTAAAAGACAAGCTGTTGGCATGGGCACCAAATGCAAACAAGGAGCTAACTAGGGTATCCATGTAAGTTCAAGCTCTACCATTCACATCATGTCACTTCTAAAACAACATGAAGGTTTCGTGACAAGATAGAATGGGTTCGTACCTAAGGTTATAATGAAATGGTCATAAGGTCATGCAAAATAAAAATGGAGGTGAAACCTAACCTATATTCTAGTTTAAACATCATACCTGAGATCAGCATGAACGGGTCAAAACAATGGTCAAAACGACGTTCAAAACGGTCTCCTACATCATATATTAGTAAAAAACAGTCCAAAGAGGTCAGAAACAGTCTAGAACTATAGAAAGGGTGTAAAAATTTTCAAAAATTTGAAAATTTTCTATAAATAGTAAAAAATTCAAAACATTATATAACATTTGAAATTTTTACCCAATTGAGCTGAGAACTTCAAACGCGAATTCCGAGAGATCCATCCGGCGTAATCCGACATCGTTTTTTCTAGGTAACTTCCCATGCCCTACTCTTTCATTTACATGCAAATTTTTCAATTTTCCATGGTCCAATTTGATTTCTAGTCCATCTTAAATTATCCGCCTTGGCCCACGTAAAAATCGAGGATTTTTCTGTGTATAGGGCTGGATATACGCGGAAAAATGCACCAAAGTCACGTACATACATGGTTGTTTAGCAAACTGTCGCGTATGCGGCCGCGTTCAAGTTTTTATAAGACATCTAATGACCCAAAATTGAAGTAAATGTGTAGGATGGTTCTAGAATGGAGGGAACAAGAGCACAGGGATGTAGAAGAAGCAATACGAGGCGATCTAATGGCACAACAGGCTCTTCATGCATGCGAGATCTACAAGTTTTGGTGTCTTGGTGGCTTAAGGGCCAAACCAAGACTATTGCAGATGCTAGTAGACTACTGGGATCTTGACTCAGAGTCATTCCAGATCGACAAGATGTCCCTGACCATAGAAGTCAAGGACACATACTTCATTACTGGATTGTCCTGACAGGGGGAAGTGGTGAACCTACGTTCTCGCAGGCTCGAAGGTGGCCTCACCATAGATGAGTACATAGTAGTGTATTCTTATCCAGACATGGAGAAGGTCCGAAGTCACATCCCAACTAACTCCATACAAGTGCTAGGCATAAAGGCCATACTACTAACACTCGGCAGGATAACAGGGCTATCCTCACTCCACTAGCCCTCGCAACCCCTGATGTTCTATGGAGTGGAGTGCATGAGACCCACGGTTTATGATTGGAGCACTATTCTATTGAGCAACATGAAGCACCAGCTTAGTGAGTGCAGGATGGGAAGGGTACGAAACATTGGTTTCAGTAGTATACTGAGCACGTTCTTCTTTGAGCATGCTCCAGGATGGAGCCCTAGAGTTGACGTTCCTCTTCACGGGGTTCGCAATCTAGCCCAACGACATTGGGCGGATGCGATGTGAAGACTGGGTGGAGGCAGGGTGTCCAACCCCTATCCAGCAGATTTCTTTCCATGGTGGCGGTGACAGATAGTTGCCATCGATGATTGACCCTATGCGAGGATATATTTTTGGGGAGATCCCGACATGCCTCTACCACCAGGATCAGCATATCGTGACATTGGTAACAAATCCCAACCCTCTTTTTAGTTTTGTGAATTATTTAATTTTTTTGTGTTTTTTGATATATATAGATTCAAAAGACATGTTTTTGTGTGACAACACATAGTGACATTCTATAATATGTATGTAGATGTAGGACCAAGTGGCCTAAACGCTTCCCTCATCATAGATAGAGGGGAAGAGGAGATGGCATTCTGGGTGTGGATGTGGAGCGGACGCTCCGAAGAATTCATATGAAATTTGTGTGGCTAACACATAGGGTACCCATGGTGCAGGTCAAGGATTTGCCTAAGGCCATGCAGCGTCAGGTGGTGGGTGTGCCACGAGCATGGGTGCATTTGTTTTGACAGCTAGCTAGAGCCGTTGTGACATTCCATGATCAGAACCCTCCTCCTCCTCCCCAGGCTTAGATACCTGGGAATGATACATTTTGTACTACTTTGTATTTATGTTTTGGTGGCTCAAAAGCCCCATTTTTTTATTATGACACTTATGTATTATCACATTTTGGATGTTTAATGAAAAACTTTTATGATGATCGGTTTATTTATTTACATGTGTAAAAATGTATGTTTATGATGAGCTTATTATTTGTGAAACAAATGCCAATCTAACACATAGTTAGCATATGAGTTAGCAACTTGATTATAAATTCTTGGAACATTTATGTATGTTATGTTGTCAAACTGTCATTCTAACAATCTCACATGTAAGAATCTTTGTAATAATGTTGGATCTCTAACATGATACAAGCCATTAAGCTGTGACACTACTAACTCTGAATCAAGATGTACCTCAAGAGATAGAACACCATGTAAAATGGAATCCTATAGAAGCTCGATAATGACACTATATTCAGCAACATTGTTTGAAGAGGGCCATAAACATACACCTCCTAAAGACAATACCTGACCTGTAGGAGTATAAATCACCCAAGGAGTAGAGGCTGAGTGTTGAGTGTGGCAGCTAGTACCATCCAAGAATCCTATATAGATGGAAGACTCCATTGACATCTTCCATAAGAAGCAAAAGCTAATCAACAAACCTGATCACCATAAGGAAAACCTAACTATGCAAAATATTGTATAATAATATACAATAGTCAGGCCTGGCTATTAATCATGCACAGTACTTTATAAGATAGAGCCCATTTCTAGGCTCTGCCAAGGTTGTCCCTGCGTAATGTACTAACTCATATGCACCCTTCTCTAACACACATTTAACAACATAAGGACCATGCCACATGGGGTTAAATTTTCCTTCCCCCAAGGGTTCTTTAGCTTGATCCCACAAAAGGACAAAATATACTTCACTAAAATTCCTTAGAGGGATAGATTTTTCATATTGGACCTTAACGCAACACTTATTCACTTCTAGAGCCACCAAGGCATCTCAGCGCTACTCATCAAGATGCTCTAAGTGGACCAAACATTCCTCCAATGGGGAATTGTCTAGTAAGAGCTCTATGGCTAGATTCAAAGAAGGGTTTTTGCACTCAACCAACAATATATACTCCACTCCATGTACAAGCTAATACGGAGAAAAAATGGTGGCAGTCTTAACTGTGGTCCTATAAGCCCACAAAGCAAGATATAACATGATATGCCAATTGGTCTTGCTTTGTGCGATGGTTCGTTGGAGAAGGGATTTGAGTGATTTGTTCAGTGATTCAACATGTACATTCGGTTGAGGGTAGTAAGAATAAGAATGCTCCTTCTTATACCCTAACTTTGAGGCTAACTCTTCCATCATTCGATTCTGAAAGTGCCTACCATGGTCAATGAAAAGTTCTTTCGAAATACCAAACCAAGTAATGATCTGGTTGAATATGAAATGTACGGCTGTCTCACTGTCGAATTTAACCATGGGCATAGCCTTAGCCCATTTCATGAAATAGTCAACAGCAAAGATAATATGATGATTCTCCCCAACTGAAGCTGGGTTGCAATCCATGAAATCAATCCCCCACTTAGTGAAGGGATCGGCAATGATAATTGGATGTAACGGGGCAGGGGCAAGAAAGGGTGGCACTTCATGACTGCATTAACACAATCCTTAAAGATCGATGGCCATAAATAACTGGCTCTCAAAATTTTTTGGGCTATAGAAATCCCAGATAAATGACCACCACACGCCCCTCCATGGCAATCATTTAGCACAATCTCAACCTCCTCATGAGTTAAACAATGACGTAAAATGGAATCTACCCCATGGCAGTATAATGTGTTATCCACTATGAGGTAATTCTTGGATACGTGACGTAACCATCGTCGTTCACCCCATGAAAGGTGAGTAGGGACCTTCAATTTTTGTAAATATATGATAGTATCCCCATACCATGGATCCAAAGTTGAGATCAAGAAAATGTGCTCATCGACAAACGTATCTTCACAAACTTCATCCTCCTCCTCACTTGGGAAATTAGATATAATCTCCGCAAAAATCAACAATTTCTTAGATTTTGTCGAAAAAAACTCGAGATCGGATTCTTGCAAGATGACGATCCACTTATTATACTTTCCCCCTATCATCCTTCTAGTGAGGACAAACTGAAATGGATTGACGTGGGCTACCACCAAGTTCTGGCAAAGGAGAATATAGTGTCTCAATCTTTGAACCACATCAATGATAGCTAAGGAAAGCTTCTCCACATGGGAATAATGGATCTCCACATCTATAAGGTTTCAGCTCAAATAATATATGGTATGCTCCTGGAGCTCCTCATCTTCCTGAACCAAAACCATACCAATCGTCTCCATGGACGTGACCACATAAAGTAAAAATTCATGGCTATAGTAGGGTGGACTAATCACCGGGGCCAATGCTAAGGCTCTCTTAAGCACATCAAAGGACTCCTCAGCTCGCTTATCCCAGCAAAAGGTAGGGTCCTTCTTCAAAAGACACATAAATCCTCTAGTCAAATTGGAAAAGTTAATGACGAATCTCCATAAGAAGTTTTCCATGCCTTTCAAACATTGAAGATGTCTAATGTTTCTCGGGGGAGAGACAATTGAAGTATTCCCTCAATACTCAAAGGGTCGACTCTTATACCCTCCTTGGAGACAATGAACCCTAATAAGCAACCAGACTTCACACAAAAAATGCACTTATGAGGATTTAATCTGACCAAGTAATGGAGGCACCTTTCGAACACTAATCTCAAATGGTAGGAATGACGCATCCTCTGACAAGAATGAGCATCAAGGTCATCCAAAAAAAATTCAATAATCAATTTGAGATCATGAAAGATCAAGGTCATAGCCCACTGAAAAGTGGCTCTGGCATTTTTAAGACCGAAAGGAATTTTTCGATATGCAAAGGTACCCCAAGGACAAATAAAGGTAGTCTTATGTTGGTCCTCAGGTTTGATCTGTATCTGATTGTATCCGGAAAAGCTGTCCATAAAGGAAAATACCTCGCTTCTCGCACACTCATCCAAAATTTGATCAATAAATGGTGTGGGAAAATTATCCTTAGGACAGGCATGATTCAAGTCATGGAAATCTGTGCATATACAGATGATTCCTTCTTTCTTATCAACCGGAACAGGATTTGAAACCCACTCCATCAAGGGAACGGGATAGATAAAACTGGCATTCAACAATTTTTCTATCTCAGCCTTAATCGCGGGTACTTTTCTAAGATTCACTGCACGCAAGCATTGTCGAACAGGCTTGGCATTGGGATAAGTTTTAATTTCATGCTCAACAATGCAAGGGTTGATACCTGGCATTTCCTCGTATCACAAAGCAAATACATCATGAAACCCATTGAAAAACTTAGTATACTCTTGAATCTCAACATGGGAACATTCTGCCCCAATATAGACATTCTCAATCTTGCCAGGATCGTGAGAGATATTGATGGGAATGGTAGGAGATATATTCACCATGTTTCCATCAGCCATCAAAACAGGAGAGCTTAACAGAAGCACGGGACTACCAATTCTCTCACTAAGAATCTCCCTAAAGTCTTCACAATCCAAATGGTCAAGATCAAGAAGAATGTAACATCTATGATGCAACTCTTCCCAAGGTGGCTCAACTCTAGACATAGCCTCAATAATAGCTTCATCTGATGGAAAAACAATATCAAGGTAGTCATGTCTGTGAGAAGACTCAGCTGCCCATGTAGGAATCACATATGGGTCCTCCTCCTCCGTCCGTGAAGAGGAAGGACTAGGTTCTACAACACATTCAAGTTAGCTTGATATGTTATCATAATTGCATGCAATGGCACATCCATTCCGATGGGCTCACTCAAAGTACTTGGTGTAGGAAGAATCCAAGGATATTCCATATGAGTGGTACAAAAATACACCAAATGCAATGACGATGAAGCCTCCCTGAAAGTAGACCCAATCATAAGAATAGGTGTAGGACAACTAAATGATCCCATAAGGGATGGGTACATGCCAACACCCACACTCCCAGTTACTGACTGAGAGTGTGTGACAATCAGGACAGAAGCTCCCAAAGATGTGGTAACACACGGATTCTTGAATGACATTTGATCAATCGTAACTATCTTCCCATTAAATGGAAAGCATACAACTCAAAATAGAGAAGAAGCTATGGATTGTATACTATACATCCAATTCATACCTAGTAACAGATTGTAGTCAAGGAGCGCATCAACCACCTTGACCTCGATTGCGACAGTCTTCCCTCCCAAATGGACCCTAAGAGAAGGAAGAATGCCATGCGGTCGAAATCATCTACCATTAAACAAAGTCAACATGGTAGCAGATTTAGACAACTTGGGGGAACCCAAACCCTTCCAACATGCCAAAGACATCACAGAAGTAGCAACACCTTCCCCAATCACAGTGCATTTGACGGTCTTGTTAAGACATTCTACATGAATCAAGAGAGACACATAGTAAGGAAAGCGAGGCTGTAATATCACGGTTTCAAATTTGATGATAGAGGAAGAATTATAATCATTAACACCAAGAGCTGAAAGAAAATCCTTCATTTGCGAAGGACAAATATGAAGTACTTCGAGTG
The DNA here is from genome assembly GCA_001517045.1 of Pseudotsuga menziesii. Classification (NCBI taxonomy): domain Eukaryota; kingdom Viridiplantae; phylum Streptophyta; class Pinopsida; order Pinales; family Pinaceae; genus Pseudotsuga; species Pseudotsuga menziesii. Next base: position 176,465 of record LPNX010588190.1, read on the forward strand.
CAGACATTGCACAAGGAGTGTGGCCCAAATCCTCGACAATAGAATAGTTTTGGGCGGCTTGAGCATTAGGATTGTGCCCCAAATGCTTAAGGAATCCCTTAGGAATGCAAGGTGCAACTTCAGGTTTATCTGTAGGGTTTTCAATATGCAAAGGACTCCCAAGTGGAGCAAGTTCCTTTCCAAGGTCAGGTTGTGACGAACCATAATCCTTCGCACGTGTCACAACCTTAGTAGCACGCACTATATTGATGCAACCATGACCATTACTAGCTTCCAGCGTATCTTGATCTCCACCAAATTGATCATGCGTCCTCGAGTTCATATTTTTATTATGAGGTAAAGGGTTAGTCAGCACAGCTGGGCCCTGCGCTATGAACCTCGAGGCTTCTTCTATCCAAGGGCACAAGTGAGTGAGGTGGTCATCCTTACACAACTTGCAAGGAAACTTAACCTTACGTTTAGGCTGCTTGTCCCCCCCCAACATTTCAAGTGTTCTTGTCATTAGAATTGGCATTTTTATTCCTATTTCCACCCTTACAATTGTTTTTACCCTTCTTCTTATTCCTTTCGGGTTGCTGGTTACCCTTTTGGTCCGACGATTGCACTGAAACCACACTCGCCATTTGGGTGGGTTGAGATGAAGGCATCGCTTGTCCCAAGGTAGATTGGTTGATAGATAATTGACTCACTTGTTTGACAATTGAATCCACAAGTTTGGTACTTGTACAACCAACAATGCGATCGGCATGTGGTCCAGGTTTGATCTTAGGGTCAAAACTAGAACACAGAGCGTTAGGAATGATCTTATATAACAAACTGGATTTAGCATAAATCAAATCCAATTCCTGCGCCCTAAAAATGGCTTGTTCCTTGTTCAGAACTCTGGATGTAGAAACATCCTTCACTATATAAGGTAGTAATGATTTAAGGAACCATTCGAGGAGAAACTCTGGCAGTATGAAGGCTTTAATCAATCTCTTCCATCTACGCCACTCATGGATATGATCCAAGATATGTGTGGCTTTGTCTTTCTGAAATATCGACAAGAGTTCTGTACCAATTTCATAACGCACTGGTAGCTAGAAGTGGTTGACAAAATTCATAGCTAGGTCATCGAACAAAACAAATGCCCCCCTAGGTAACTCTATGTACCATTTCATTGCAGGCCTTGTAAGGGTGTGTTGAAATAGCCTTAAATGGATCAAATATTCATGTAAGGAATTAGAAGAGCACCAAAGGTGAAATGTAGTAACATGTTCACTAGGATCTTCTCCTGGTTTTCCCTCGAATTTGGGGATTTTATAGGGAAGCTTCGTAGGGACAGCCGGCTAAGCCAAGTCATAAGATACCAGATCATTCATTAGTCTCAACAAGTTAGGAAAATTTAACATTGCGAGGAAAGGGATCCTAGGTTGAACAGGTCTATGAGACGCTCCCTAATAATTTTGGTTCACATAGGACTGATTACCGTAACCACCATGGCCATGGCCATAGTATCCTCCTCATGTTTGACCCATGTAGGGTGGCATGGAAGCACCATAATGTTGTGTACCTTGACTATTTGGGGCTACAAAGCCATAATTCATGGAGTAAGCGGGTTGTTGATACCCATACCCATAAGGTGAATAACTCTGTGCATACTGTGGTCCATAATATGGTTCATAAGAGGTCCCATGAGATGTCACATGAGAAACTCCATAGGTAGGAATAAACATTCCAGAAGTAGGAATATGACCTCCAGAAGTAGGAATACGACCTCCCAAGACAAGAGAAGGTACTTGACTCTGAGACACAACTACACAAGTAGCAGTAGTGCACACATGACTCATAGCAACATTGTAGCCCAAAGGACCACGTGAATGATGGGGAGGAATAGCATTTGAAGAAAAAGGAATAGAGGATGAAGGGACATGTGAAACTATGTAAGTGGTATTCCCTACCGTCACTCATCTTGGTTCTAGTATCCAAATAGGACTACTAACACCAGGTCTAGGACAAACATGAGATGTAGCCTCCACATCCAGGATGGAGGGTGCAATGTGACTCGTGCTCCCAAATCTCTCTGCATGGAAAGGAATGGGAATGCCCTCAGGCATAGTGCTAGGATCAAATTCTGACTCAGCATGATGTGCCAGATCGTGTGCAAGAATACTAGACATGCCATAACTAACATAACTAGTGCTCACAGGTTCATGATGAGTCTCGTCACCCAGCATCTAATACTGGCGACTTGTGAACGAGGGATCATACGTGGAGTGTGTAGATACATCATGTGAAGGAGAAAGCCTAGAGTGTGTAGGTATATCAGGTGAAGTATTATACACAGGAGTAGGATCTTCTTCCCCAACCTCTTGAGGTGGAGAATACAACTTAGGAATTTCATCTTCATGATCTCCCATTGTGTGTCAATCAATGTGAGAAGTAGTCCACTTGGACTGTCTGTTTCTCTCTCCCAAAGGAGGAGGAGATGTAGAAGGAATAAGTCCTACTAAATGATGAGAACGGTGGGGTACCTCACTTGAATCCATAATGACTCAAAAAATAAAAAATACTCTCTAATTACGCAAACCCTAAGCAAGCTAACATGCACAAAGCATACACCAATATAATCTAAATCCAATCACAAGCCAAAAAGGGTAGGATATGTGAGCTCCTGAATGAAGCAGGTATGTCTCACCTAGGAGAGGCTTGAGACTCCCATACACAATAAGCAGAGGTTTGTAACCAATTTTTGTGGCCCTCAGCTTCAACACATATAGAGACTGTGCTGTCCAACCCCAACCTGGCATAGACACCTGCAAAATAACCCCTACAAAGTACCCCCTCAATAGCCTAGCTAAGACAACTAAGGTCACCTCAATATAATCAATGCTCAGGTGGATAGTCATATGCAGGATTGATCGTATGGGTAGGGTAGCAAAGCCCAAAACTCTCGAAAGAGCCCCTAGATATGATTACAATCCAGGAAATATCTCCGGTGCTACTCAATTATGACTAGGGGTCATCCCAGTCAATAACCGTGCACACTACCTCGTGCTTAAATCCCTTGTAAGAGGAGGATCCTGAGAAACACTAATTATACCAAGGAATTTCACACTCTCAACTGGACAAATACATACATGTTGTTGTTTAGTGGTCTTGGAAAATTTACTCACAATGAACTATTCCAAGACCCTAAAACCTGATCTTGTTGGTGTACCCTATCAAAGAAAATAGTATAATCCATTTTAATTAAGCGTTAATTTGATTTGGCTTTATTACTCAAAAAATGTAGATGATCGTGCAACCAATGGTGTTATGATGCAACATGAAGTAAAATGCACACCTAACAATCAATGCAAATTCATTACAATGCTGAATGAAAAACAGGGCATGCTACTACGTGAAGTGCAAAATTTTCTTCAAATGACAAATGCAATCATTCCTATATGAAATCCTGACTAATACTTCTCTAAGCATATCTAGTGCAAGTACCATGCAAAATGCAAAGTGCATGCATAATGATGGAAAGAAGCAAATATTTTTGGATTTTTTGAATAAAAATGAGATAGCAAAGAAAAAGAATGATTCTACCACCCCCAGACTCTGCAAGCATAATCAAATAGCACTCACGCAAAGTACTAAGGTAAAATAACTCTAATGCACTAATCCCAAGACAAAAAATAAAAAATGCAATTACAAGAACATTCTTAAAAAAAATTACCCTAAAAAATGTGTCTCTGGTTAGAAATAGAGGTGTATACAGACTCTAGCAGTATCAAAGAAGACTCAGCAATCATCAAAATTCACCCAACAACAATTAATCTTCCTCTAAAAGGAAAAACTCAAGGCATGCGCAACTGTATGCATAAAACCCGCGTATGTACGTGGATATATCAGTCAAAACCGCATGTATATGCGACTGTGAGTTAAAAACTCGCGTACAGGAAGAAAAATGTATAAAAATGAAGGCAAGTAGATAAGTTGAGACAAAATTCACACCAATCAGACACTACTAGGAAAACATGCCCCCATACCCGACTCAGAAACAGAGAAATCAGAGCAATTCAAGAACATTGAATGTCGATAAAAACCCTTAAAGGACAGTTACTAGGAACTCCCCAGTGGAGTCACCAATTCTGTTACGGAGAGAAAATCCTATGTCTTGGGGTACCACAATAGACAACTTGAATCCATAAATCAATCCTTTCCTATATGCAAGAGAAACCAAATATTTAACACTAAAAGATATCGATTCATAACTTATTCTGGACGATTGATGTAGATCCCCGTTAAGCTTTCCAACTCCAGCTTGAATTGATAAATTGCTTCCTCAACATTCAATAAACAAGACAAGCATGCTATATATAATCATGTTAGATCTACTCTAGCATATATAATCAATAACGTATAAGCATTTTGTTAGTTTTTCAACATTAAGCTAGCATTATGTTAAGATCTTTACTGAGAGAATAACAATTATAACAATAACACATAAGCACATCACAAGAGACAAGAGACACAAAGATTTTTCCTCGGGGAAACCATAAAGGAGAAAACCTTGCAACTTCCTCAGAGATAGAATCAGCACCAAAACAATAAAAGCCCCAAAGTAGTAGTCTTCTTCTTCTGTCTAGTCCCAGTGTATTTCCTTCCTCACTAATGCTCCACACTTGAGTGAGTGAAAGATCTGTATGATAAATAGAAAGTCTGACTCTCTATTTATATTCTTCCATTCACTTGAAGTGCACTCAATCATGTTGGCCTCACTTAACAATTACTTACTAGAGCTGACATCTCTATGAGTGTCTAATAACCCTAGTGCCCCGAAACTGTGGGGACTTTAACAATGACTTATTTACATTATTGATCCTCCCGATGGGAACATCGAGGCAAGACAACATGACTCAAATACATAATAGAAACATCCCAAAATAAACATCGGGTTACAATACATAAGATACATAGATGAATACATTCCAAAGTTACAAATACATCAACACTCCCTCTTAACTAGGAAGGTATTCTTTTGACACAATTTTCAGTACTGGTATTCTTCTCTGTATCAACTAGATCATCTTCATCTTTAAGTCATCTTAATCATCGGATTTGGATCATCTCTCGATATGGATCATCATGGGACATCATCACTAGATCTAGATCATCTCTCGATCTGGATCATCACTGGCTCTCATCACTGGATCTGGATCATCACTGCTGGATCATCATGACTGGATCTAGATTATCACTCGATCTGGATCATCACTGGATATCATCACTAGATCTGGATCATCACTAGTGCTATCTCATGATTCTTCTCATCACAGGAAGTTCTACACAACCATCCCTTTTTCATGCTAGTTGTATGCCTAGCCTCCATGTAGGTCTTTCACCCAGCACTTACATCTGATCTACTCGTCAGAAAGGCACACCAAGCACTCACGTTTGATGATGTAGGAACCAATCCTATAATCATATCATAAAGGCCCAGCACTCACATTCACCAGCATGATAGGAACTCAAACTACTATCATCTATGAAATGGCTCAGCACTTACAACCACCAGCATGATAGGAACTCAAACTACTATCATCTATGGAAAGGCACAGCACTCACATCCACCAGCATGGTATGAACTCAAACTACTAACATCTGTGGAAAGGCTCATCACTTACAATCACCAGCATGGTACGAACTCAAACTACTACCATCTATGAAAAGGCACATCACTTACAATCACTAGCATGGTACGAACTGAAACTACTACCATCTGTGAAAAGGCACAACACTTATAGTCACCAGCATGATAGGAACTCAAAATACTATCATCTGTGAAATGGATCAGCACTTACAACCACCAGCATGATAGGAACTCAAACTACTATCATCTGTGGAAAGGCCACTACACTTACATTTGAGTATGTGGGAACATATCCCTCAATCACATCAGAAAGGCTCTCATTCCTAGATTGAGGATCCCTAGTACCTCACTAGGTAGCTCCATTCAAAGAATGGTGGTAGCCCTTATATCTGACACTAAGTCAGAATGGCTTACAACTCATATCTGACATGGGAGGAACCTAATTCTTTAGCCATGACAAAATGGCTTCATCCCTTACATCTGATCAAGTGGGAACACATCCCTCTGTCACATTAGAATGGCCATGCACTCATATCTAATCATGTGAGAACAAATCTCACGATCATATTAGAACGGCCCTCAGTCATAAACTGAGTTTTCCTGGTACCTCACCAGGAAGCTCCATTCCAAGAATGGCAATAGCCCTTATATCTTATCATGTAGGAACTAATACTACAGTCATATCAAAATGGCTTAGCACTCACATCTGTCATGGAAGGAACCGATCCTCTCACCATGACAGAATGGCTCAGCCCTTATATCTGAACTGCTTGTCAGAATGGCTATGGATCTCAGCACTCATATCAGTCATGGAGGGAACCAATACTCTCACCATGATGGAATGGCTCAACCCTTACATCTGACCATGGAAGGAACCAATCCTCTCACCATGTCAGAATGGATATGGGTCTCATCACTTTCTCTTGGAGGGAACCTCGATCTGGAGAACACCAAGTCTCCCCCTGAAGTACTCGAACTTCATCCTAGCCAATGGCTTCGTCAATACATGAGCTATTTGTTCCTCCATTGCAACATACTGGAGCTTCACTACTCCTCTCTGCACCATATCCCTGATATAGTGATACTTGATCTCGATATGCTTCGACTTTTCATGGAACATTGGATTCTCTAACAACTTCATGCAACTCTGGTTGTCACAATGTATAGAAGTAGCATCCAACTAGAGATCAAATATATCAGACAGTAGCTTCCGTAGCCATACTGCCTCACAACTAGCTGAACAAGCTGCGACATACTCTGCTTCACCTGTACTTAGTGCCACACAGGATTGCTTCCTACTAAACCAAGAGATAACACCTGATCCCATACTCAAGCAACATCCCAAAGTACTCTTCCTGTCGATGGCACTGCCTACCCAATCTGAATCAACATAACCCTCTAGGTTAATCTTTTGATTTGCATCATACTTGAGCCCATAATCAACTGTACCCTTCAGGTACCTCAGAATATGCTTTGTAGCAGTCAATTGAACTCTTCTCGGATCTGTCAAATACTAGCTCAAGGTGTTCACAACAAAGCAAATGTATGGTCTCATGTTCGTCAGGTACATCAATAACCCAATTATCTGACGTTACATCGTAGCATCAACCGACTCTGATGAGGCATCACTCAATAGCTTCAGGTTAGATGCCATAGGTGTGGCCATAACTTTGTAGTCCATCATCCCAAACCTCTTCAGAATCTCTACTGCTTACTTCCCTTGTCCAAGGAAGATTCCATCTGTACTTTGCCACACCTCCATACCTAGAAAGTAATGCATCATCCCCAAATCCTTCATTTCGAACTCAACAGCAAGCTTTCTCTTCGTATCAGCAATCAACCCATCTGTTCCTATCACAAATAGACCATCTACATACAGTAGGAGCATCATTGGGTTGCCATATTCAACCTTGTAGTAAAGGTTGGAATCTGCTTTACTCTTGGTAAAGCCCAAACTGGATAGAAAGCTGTCAATTCTGTCGTACTAGGTCCTGGTTGCCTGTTTCAAACCGTACAGGGATTTCTTCAATCTGCATGCATGAGACTCTCTGTCATGTGTCTCAAAACCGAGTGGCTGTTCTACATATACTTCCTCTTCCACTACACCATTCAAGAAAGCAGTCTTGACATCCATTTGGTGTATCTTCCATTTCATCACTGCAGCTAGAGCAAGTACTGATCTGATGGAAGTGTATCTGGCTACAGGTGCAAAGGTTTCTTCATAGTCTATTCCTTGTTTTTGAGAGAAACCCTGAGCTACAAATCTTGCCTTATACTTTTCAATGCTACCGTCTGCAGCATGCTTGATCTTGTAGATCCATTTGGAAGTTACAATGGACTTCCCTTCTAGTCTTGGGACAACATCCCAAACATCATTCTTCATGATCAATTGGTATTCTTCGATCATGGCATCCTTCCATTATTTTTGTTTTGCTACTTCTTCATAACTAGAAGGTTCTTTATCAATGAAATCACATAGTAAAGCTACATACCCGGAATTAGATCTGGTTCTCTTTATTTCTCTGTGATCTTCTTCTGGAGCCCCATATCTTTCCACACCTTGGATAAGTTCACGTAACCAAGCAGGTTTCCTCTTATGAGGATTCTTTTCCAGAGGTGGATCTATAGGTCTTTGTGGTTCTTTGAACTCTTGATCTTCTTCTTGAGCTTCTTCATTCATGATTGTATCATGAATTTTGGGTGCTTCTACTTCTGCTTCTTCATGTTCTTCAGCAGGTCTCTTTCTGGATTTGTTGTAAGCTGTGTCTTCATCAAATGTCACATCCCTGCTGATGTCAATCTTCTTGTATCCTAGAAAATAGATTCTGTAATCCTTTGAGCTTTCAAAGTATCCCACAAATATGCCCTTCTTTCCTGAAGGATCTAATTTTGTTCTCTTCTCTTTTGGAATGTGTATGTACACGGGACAACTGAATATTCTGAGATGGCTGACTTCTGGTTTCTTGCCAGAGAAGAGTTCTTCATGAGTCTTGTTCTTGAGTACTCTATGTGGAGTACGGTTCTGTACATACACCGTTGTTCTGGTAGCTTCAGCCCAAAGATGCATAGGAAGGTCTTTATCATGAAGCATTGCTCTTGCAGCTTCCATGATGGTCATGTTCTTCCGTTCCACAATTCCATTCTATTGTGGATTATAAGGAGTGGACAACTCCCTCTTAATCCCTAATTCTTTACATAGCTCTTTGAATTAATTTGAAGTGAATTCTAAGCCATTATCTGATCCAAGAGTCTTGATCTTCTTTTCAGTATGGTTCTCGATCAAGGCTTTGAATTCCTTGAACTTGCTGAATACTTCATCTTTGTTCTTCATAAAGTAAATACATGTTTTTCTAGAAAAATCATCAATAAAAGAAACAAAGTATGCATACCCGCTTAGTGAGTTTTATGACATAGGACCGCATACATTTGAGTGAATGATTTCTAAAATACCTTTGGCTTTGCTTTCACTGCTAGGAAATGCCTTCTTTGTATTCTTCCCTTTTGCACATCCTTTGCAAACTCCATCATGTTTTGCTTGGAATTCTGGAAGACCTTCAACAGCTTTGCTTGCAATAGGTAGTGCTATCTAATGCACATGTGCAAGCCTCCTATACCAAAGTTCATTTGGCTCTACTGTGTCATGGATCAAGGCTTGTTCTGGATGGCCCTTCAATTTGTACAAGCCTCCTTCTTGTTCTCCAATCACTACCGCATCATCAATAGTCTTTCCTTTTGGCCACATGATGACTTGACCATCTATGGATGCAACCCGCATTCCTTTTGCATCGAATGCTGAAATGGATAGAAGGTTATTCTTGAGTCCTGGAACAAACAATACTTCTTTCATTGTTAGAGACTTACCAAAGTCTAGCTTGTATGAAGATTCCGCACTACCTTTTATTGGATATTGGTAGTCATCTCCTAGTTTCACCTTGTGAGGTGATTCATGTTCTGACAGTCTTACAAAAGATTCCTTGAATCCGTCATATGTTTGGAAGCCCCACTGTCTATAATCCAATGATCACTACCATGACTAATGTTACCTGTGAGAGCGGAGATTAGAACATATTCATCCTCGCTTGAAGAATCTTCACTTTCATATCTGGATCTCTTCTTGGATGATTCATCATCCTCTGCAGCATGAGCATGATGTCTTCTTTTGTTCCCCTTCTTCTTATGAGAGTGAGTCTTGTTCTTAGGAAAGTATTTTGCAAAGTTTCCTCTTTCATCACATGTATAACATCTCAATCTAGATAGATACTTTTTAGGATGAGAGCTCTTACCTTTGGAGAAATGAGGATTTCTTCTTCCCTTCTTGGAGTGTACTATGAGGGCTTGATCTTCATTTCCCGTCTTCTCTTCTTGGGCTGTTATTCGAGCTTCTTCTTGAGAACATTCTTCCCATAGTCTACTGAACTTGATTAACTTCTTTCTAGCACAGATTCCTTGAATGAAATCATCCCATGACCTAGGGAGGCCATTCAAAGTAGTCATCACAATCTTTGCATTTTCCACTTATTCATCAATAGCTTCTAATTGTTCCTTGATCTGAGAAACCTTTGTGAAGTAAGACTGGATAGTTTTTGCATTCTGAATCTTCACATTCTTCAGTTGGTTCCTCAGGGTCATCTTCCGGTTGATGTTCTTTCCTTCAAACAATTTGGTTAGGGCATCAAACATAGCTTTAGGTGTCTTGAGAGAGGACACCTGTGGGATAAGATGATCCTTAATAGAATCAGCGATGATCCTCTTTGCCATAACCATATTCTTCTTATGTAAGGATTTTGCCTCATCTCCCTCTGGAACTGGAACCTCCTCCTGAATGTAGGAGTCTAATTAATTCTCTTCCAGGACCAGGGAGATCCTATGCTTCTAGGCTTGGAAGTTTTCAGCTCCCTCAAGCTTTTCATCAAGCTTGGTATGATGAGACATATTTAAATGAGAACCTCAAATGGAAATACAAAAGATTTTAGATCTTACCAGGTTCAATATGTCGGATCTGAAACTTGAGCTGAAATCCTGCAGAGCTGGTTCAATAGTAAATTAGGGTTTTTCTTTTCTGGAGTTCTGTCCACCCAAATGCCTTGAAATTTGTTCCTAACTTCTATTTTGGGGAGGAGATCAATCCAGGCCTGGGCTCATTGAAAAATTCCTCTTTTGTAAAAAGCCCTAATTTCTGACCCCAGTGATAGCTCCAAAACTGAAAAACCTCAGAATTGGATTCTGTTTCGACAAAAAGATGCGCCCTAAGGAGGAGAGTTGTTACACCTTACTTTTGCTGAAAATATATGGAGGAGGGTCCACAAACTAGGAATCCCTAGTTCTCGTAGCTGCACAGTGTCTTCTTCTCAGGTTAGCTCTGATACCATGTTAGTTTTTCAACATTAAGCTAGCATTATGTTAGGATCTTTATTGAGAGAATAACAAGTACATCAATAACACATAAGCACATCACAAGAGACCAGAGACACAAAGAGTTTTCCTTGGGGAAACCATAAAGGAGAAAACCTCGCAACTTCCTCAGAGATAGAATCAGCACCAAAACAGTAAAATCCCCAAAGCAGTAGTCTTCTTCTGTCTAGTCCCAGTGTATTTCCTTCCTCACTAATGCGCCACACTTGAGTGAGTGAATGATGTGTATGAATAATAGAGACTCTCACTCTCTATTTATATTCTTCTGTTCACTTGAAGTGCACTCAATCATGTCAGCCTCACTTAACAATTACTTACTAGAGCCGACATCTCTATGAGTGTTTAATAACCCTAGTTCCCCAAAACTATGGGGACTTTAACAATGACTTGTTTACATTATTGATCCTTCCGATCGGAACATCGGGGAAAGACAACATGACTCAAATACACAATAGAAACATCCTGGAATAAACATCGGGTTACAACACATAAGATACATAGATGAATACATTCCGAAGTTACAAATACATCAACACATTTGAAATCATCCATGGATCAAATATTCATTCAAATGCACATTATTGGATAGGAAAAGATATTTCGATTAATATAAAATAGAGATTACAATAGAGACAACCTCTATCCGCACATCTGCAAATAAAAGAAACTGAGTCCCCCACTTTGGCCTCCACCACTTCAATCCTCCATCTCTCGATAGAAAGCTCACAAGCAAAAGGAAATCTTGGGAAGAACACAATAGTACTCCAAGGGAAAAAGGGATGCAGACTCAAGTATAAGCTCTGGCAACAATGGACCATAGTTTTCTTGCTCTCAATTCCTCATGCCTTCAATGTATCTGTAGAAATTCAGGCCTGCAGTAGATTAATTTCACCCACAACAATTAACAATTGATCATGCAAAATTATCAACAATGGATACTGAATATGGAGCTGTAACACTAAATTATATTAACTGAGTGTACAATAGCCAACCCTGTAATAACATAGGCTACTGAATATATAGAATACATGAGCAAATCAAATGCATAAGGAAGCATCCAAATATAGCATAAAGCAGGCTTATCCAAAATAGGCAAATCCCCCATAGGTGTAAAAAGCTGATCCCAAATCTATCAAGGACCCCACGAATTAGCAAGGGCGCATAGGCAAGCTAAAGAGTGGTCAAATGGCAGCTCATACATGCTTTTGCATGGAGGAAAGAGTGGAGGATGAAAGGGGAATAAAACAGGTTCACCTCACCTAGTCTATCTTTCCTTATGTGCTTTAAAAACTGAAAAAGCAGTCAACAAAGCAGAAAAAGCAGAAGGGCGCCTAGGAGGCCAGGAATAAAGCAGATTTGATTCCTAAGGCTTTCCCAAGTGCTCCATGAGTCAAAGATGGCAATTTTGACCTCTATGGATAGGCAATTAACAACTTGCACATGGTGGGACCCATGAACTAGGAAAATAAGACAAAATAAATGAAATAATGTCTAAGTGGGTAAATACTATGGGTTT
>LPNX010588190.1:197744-280503 GCA_001517045.1 Pseudotsuga menziesii
ATGACTTGGCAAACTTGGTCTCCTCCCCTAGCCCAATCTGCTCCAAATTGGAGAGGTTATGCCCATGGTAATCAAACATATCAGCAGGCCTATTTGCAGCCATACCAACAACCTTCAGCCTATCCCCAGTACCAGCAGCAACAAGTCCAAACTCCTTCTTATCAAGCCCCATCTTACCAAGTCCCATCTTTCCAACAACCCAATATGGCTCCTCAATTGGGTCCACCACCTCAACAGCTTCAATTGCCATCCAATCAGCCTCCACCTCGGCCTACACAACTACCAGCTCAGCCCATTCCAAATCCAAACAATAAAACAGAAAGACCTATGTACAATGTTGATGATGGAATGACACTTCCTTATTCAGTTCCTCCATTGCAAAATATTACTTTAAGATCTGGGAAAACCCTAAAAAAAGAATCTCCTGTTATTGTAGAAGAACAAACAGAAAATGAGAAAAATACAAAAAAATTAAATATAGAAAAACCTCAATCAGAAAATCAGAGTCAAAAAGGAAAAACTTTAGTATCTTATGAACCTCCTTTCCCAGAAAGGTTGGTCAAAGAAAAACCTTCAATTTCCTTACCTAACTTTGATGTTCTGAATGAGTTAAAAGATGCATATGTCAAAATTCCTTTACTGCAGGCTATAAAAGATATTCCAATTTTCACTAAAGCAGTAAAATAATTATGTCTAAATAAAAGGAAAAAGGATCCATCTAAAATACAAGTGGTAGGCAATCTTGCAGGTCTAATGTCTAACACTATTTTTATTGAGAAATATATGGATCCTGGGATTCCAATGGTTACTATTACTATCAATACTTTTTCAATACCAAAGACATTGATTGACTTAGGTGCTGCAATTAATGTGATGACACTTGAAACAATGCAATACCTCCGTTTGACGAATCTTAGACCAACAACAACAGTCTTGGAGTTAGCTTATAGGTCTAAGATCACACCTGAAGGAGTATTAGAGGATATCTCTGTTTCTTTAGACTCTTGGGAGTACCCTGTCGATTTCATAGTACTCCAGCCAAAGTCTAACCTAGGAGGTCATCCATTGATCCTTGGCAGACCTTGGTTGGCCACAGCAGATGCCTTTATAGGTTGTAGGTCAGGTAGCATGCTTATTTCACATGGGATATAAAGAAAACAAATCACACTCTACCCTTCTGCCCAAAGACCCTCAACCTTAGATCAGTTGTCTTGGATTACTGAAACTAAAGAACAAGAAGAAGAAATAATTCAGCCTATTCTGAGTATCAACCAGTTCTATGACTTTCAGGAAGCAAATAATGAAGACTTGTTAGATTATTTTATTGCTGAACCTGACATTTCTGAAGAATTAAGAGATATACACTATGCTACAGCAAATCAGGTTTTGGGTTATAATTTTCAGGAAAATTGCACAATACACTCTCTAGCATTAGCACTTCATGATTTTCTCAATGTTAACTCAATCACAGATATTCAGAGTAAGACAATTGAAATTAGTCCAGGCAAAAGTTTAAATATAAGTGCACATCTTACTTCATCACAAGAAGAACAATTGATTAAATTACTGAATACACATTCACATGCATTTGCTTGGGAGTACACTGATATGCCTGGTATTCCTCATGAAACATGTACTCACCATATCTATACAGATGATAGTATTAAACCTCTTAGACAACCACAACGCAGAATGAATCCTATATTAAAAGAAATAGTCAAAGAAGAACTACAAAAGTTGTTAAAAGTAGGGTTTATCTACCCCATTTCCGACAGCCAATGGGTCTCCCCCTTGGTTGTTGTCCCTAAAAAGAATGGTAAATGGTGCATATGTGTGGATTATAGGGAATTAAATAAAGCAACATTAAAATACTACTTCCCATTGCCCTTCATTGATCAGGTGTTGGATACCCTAGCTGGCAAAGAGTACTTTTCATTTTTAGATGGTTTCAGTGGTTATAATCAGATCAGTATTGCAACAGAAGACCAGGATAAAACCACCTTTACATGTCCTTGGGGCACCTATTCCTATAAGGTTTTACCTTTTGGCTTATGTAATGCCCCAGCTACCTTCCAGAGGGCGGTCCTGGCCATCTTTGCCGATTTATGATGATGACTGAAGGAATAGTCCTAGGACATCACATTTCTGCATCTGGTATAAAAGTTGATCCTGCTAAAATACAAGTAATTGAAAATTTATTTGAACCAGCAACTCAAACAAATGTAAGAAGCTTTTTAAAGTACGCAGGCTATTATCATAGATTTATTGCAAATTTCAGTAAAATAGCTCTGCCATTGTTCAAACTGCTTTCTAAAGATGTGAATTTTAATTGGGATATTGATTGTCAAATTGCATTTCAGACACTAAAGGAGAAACTCTCAACTGCACCCATTTTAAGAGGACCAAATTGGGAATTACCTTTTCATATTTCCACCGATGCCTCTGCTACTGCCATAGGGGCTTCATTAGGCTAGAAAGAACATACTTTAACTTATGCAATCTACTTTATAAGTAAAAATCTGACACCTGCAGAGTTAAACTATACAGTTACAAAAAAGGAAATGTTGGCCGTAGTACATGCTGTAAATAAGTTTCGTCATTACACAACTGGTTATGAGATTTTTGTCCATACAGATCATTCAGCCTTACGGTATCTAATGAATAAGTCTATCACTAATGGTCGAATTACTAGATGGTTATTATTAATGCAGGAATTCAACATCACTGTTCTAGATCGACCAGGACGAGAAAATCAAGTGGCAGACTTCCTGTCTCGTTTACACAATACTGGTGAGATTTTTCCTGTTTTTGATAATTTTCCTGATGAACACCTGTTTGCAATTTCTGTTATCACTCCATGGTATGCTGACATTGCCAATTACTTATCATCAAGCCAATTACCACCATCTATGACCTCTAAAGAAAAGAAAAAGATTATTAAACAAAGTGCTAGGCATACATGGGTTAATTGTGATCTCTTTTATACAGGATATGATTTAATTATAAGACGATGTGTACGACAGGATGAAATCTTAGATATTTTAAAAGCATGTCATGACGAACCATGTGGTGGTCATTTTGCAGATAAAAGGACAGCATACAAGATACTCAATTTGGGTTATTATTGGCCTACTATCTTCAAGGATGCTAAGAGGTATGTGAGAAGTTGTGATACTTGCCAATGGATGGGCCGGCCAGTCCGGTCTGATGAAATGCCACTCCATCCCCAAGTCCTCATTGAACCATTTGAGAAGTGGGCCCTTGACTTCATTGGTCCAATTAATCCACCATCACAAGGGAAGAAGTACATTCTGGTCTGCACGGACTATGTTACTAAATGGGTAGAGGCCAAGCCTTTACCAAGAGATACGGAGCAAACTGTGGTAAATTTCCTTTTTGAAGAGATTTTTGTTAGATTTTGGGTGCCTAGGGAAATTGTGACTGATCAAGGTGCCCAATTTACTTCCAAATTAGTGCAAGAGATAGCAGAAAAATATAATATCAAGCACAGAAAGTCCACTCCTTACCATCCACAAGCCAATGGCCAAGTGGAATCTACAAATAAAACCCTAGAAGGCATCATCACCAAGACTGTTCAGATGCATAGGAAGGATTGGTCAACAAATATTACTAAAGCTTTATGGGCATACCGGATCACATGGAAAAACAGTACTGGTTTTTCTCCTTACCAACTTGTCTACGGTAAGCAAGTCCTCCTCCCTATAGAAGTTCAAATTCATACATTCAAGTTGGCAGCAGATTTGGGCATGGATCTTTCTGAGGCTCAGAAAGAAAGATTACTCCAGTTGAACCAGTTAGATGAGATCAGACAGGCTGCCATAGAACACAACACTCTGATCCAACAGCAGCGGGCTCAATGGCATGACAAATTTATCAAAAAGAAACAATTTCATGCTGGTGACTGGGCATTATTATTTGACTCCAAATTTAAAGATTTCAAGGCTAAATTTACTACTCATTGGCTTGGTCCATATGATATTGTTGATGTCTATGATAATGGGTCAGTCAAACTTAAAACTATAGATGATGAAGCACATCAATTTGTGGTCAATGGCCACCGCCTCAAGCTGTACAACAGACCTATCAATAGGACAGAATTCATACAACAACTTTCACAGCAAAAGGAAATACAAGTGTTGGATAAACACATTAGTGTTTTTCCTTCACCTACTCCTTAGCTGTTTTGATACAGTCAACAAATAAACAAAAAAAAATAAAAATTAAAAATAAAAATTAAAAAAAAATATATATATATATAAAAAAAGGAAGTTTAGCTGTGAAAACCAGTTTGCTAGCACAGTATAAACTTGCATTTTCTCTGGAAAACCAGGCTTGCCTGGCCATTGAAAATTCACAAAAATAAAGTCTTTTTCCAAATTCCTGTTTTGTTTTACAAATAATGAAGATCCTGTTTGACTTGAGGACAAGTCAAAAATTAGGCCTGTGAGGGGGATAAACTGTTCATGCTTCTTTAAAAACCCTCCAAGTCTTTTTCACAAGCAAAAGATTATGATTTTTCATCAACAGAAAGGACCTGATTACCAGCAATTTTATTAGCAGAAGGGACCTGATTACCAGACCTATTACCAGCAATTCAGGAGATTTTTAAAGGCAGAGGGCCTTGATTTGTGGTAAGGCAGAAAAGATCTACAAAAAGACCTGATTTTCAGTGAAAATGAAGGAAATTGAGACAGCAGCAGATAGTAGACATCAGAAGGACAATCAGAATACAAACCAATTTCACACTGGCAGCAAGCTCATCAAAGGAACATCAAGCAAGTCTGTAAGAATTTATGGTTTTTATGTTTAAAAAGTTTTCAAAATTCTTTTTGTTTTTAAGTGATGACATCTTACCAATTATGCCAAGCTTGACTGCCCATACTGCCATTATTCTGATAAGTCTCTACCAGCTCCTTATTTACCTTTCATTAGTCTCTGCCAGTACCTCATTTAGTCTCTGTCAAGCACTTCACTTAGTCTCTATCAGCATTTCATTTTTCATCTCTGCCAGCACTTCATTTTCCACCTTAGGGGTCAGAATGGTTGTTAGGATCAAACCCAAGGGATATTTTACATGGTCAACATATATACTGCATTTTATAGAACATAAATTGCATTCTACAGGAAGTATATTGCATACTACAGGCAGAATTTCAATTTGGTTTAAGGATAAACAAGGTCTCTTCTCAGCAAAAGTGAAATATGGATATAAAAGAATTTCAAGAGTCTTCTTTGTATATGTATATAATGCATCATACATTGGTTAACTTGAAAGAAGACAGGGCAAATATACATCTTCAGCACAGTTTTTATGAAAGGAAAAGGTTTATTTAAAAAAAAAAAAAAAATCTCTTTTATATAGCCTGTTTATTAAACATTAGATATATGGTAAACTAAAGTATATATAATGCCAATTTGTTTATTAAATATTGGGCACATAAAGAGATTGATATATTATCAAAACCTTACTTCTATTCTCTGTCTTAAGTAAATAATCAAATGAGAATACCATTTCATGAAATGATGAAAAATAAAACGTGGAATGATGCCCACGACAGCCCATAGATGAAGTCGATTTTTGCATTATATACCACGACTTGGTCATTCTCTTAGAAGCCGAGTCCAATTGTTGCTCTGCAAAATCGATTGATGTATGAATGTAATTGACAGTGAAAAAGGCCGTGAGCTACAGGATGTTTTAATATACCATTTGCTGAAGACAATTGACAGTGGAAAGAGGCCGTAGTTCAAATTGCTGACGATAATTGCGCAAGAAAGGAGGCAGCCAGTGAAAGAGAAATCGTGGATACACCAATCTTTGAGAGAATTGTACAGGAAGAAGTAAAAATGGTTACACCAGAGAAGAGGTAAGCTTAAACCCTTTTTCTTTGCTAGATACTCTGTGTTATACCAGCAAAAACTTCACAAGTTCAGAGTATTACTGTGGCAAAGGAGGATAGAAACAAAGTTAAAGGTTGAAAGGCTCTAGTTTTCAATTTAAAATCGAAATGTCAGCTAGATTGGAACCAGCAACATTTAATCCAAATGATATCCATGAAAGTTTCCTTGAAATTTTTGCAAATAAACAATGGATCAATTTCTTTGAAAAATTTAATGGGCACAATGAGCAGACTAGCTTAGCTTTTGCTGAGACCTTCGATGGAGAAAGAGCTAGAGTAGGGAACTTGCAAATTAGACTGTCAGAAGACATTCTAGCTCAAGTCACTGGTTTGCCACAGCAGGGTGAAAGGTTCTTCAAAACCAAACAGTTTAAAGAGAAGGTCTGGATGCCATTTTTATGTAGGTCTAGAGCAGGATCAGTCAATTGGAAAAAGGGTATACCAAGAAGTTGGCTAGTCCATCCATGGGATGAGATAGTTTATATCATTCAGAAGTTTGTTACATGTGAAGGCAGGTTTAGCATTGTTTACCTTTATCATATTAAGTTGCTACAACATCTGAAAGGGGAATGCGAAATCAATATGCCTTATTTTCTACTACAGAGCCTGACTAAAATGGCCAAAGCTGTCCAAAGGCGTTCAAAGGATAAGGTAACTAGTCTTTTTCAATGTGGTCTTATTAAAATGATTATCCAGTATGAATTACACAAGCAGAATCTGACTTGGACAGAATTCCTAGCTCATAATCAATTTGAAAATCAAGAAGAGTTGCTTGAAGAAGATGCAAAGGAAGATGAACTATTGATGTTAACCTACCCTAAGGCAACAAGCTCAAAACCGCCTTAGGGGAAAAAGAAGAAGAAAGAGGTATTGCTAATAACAGATGATGAGGACAACTCTGAGGCAACAAGCCCAAAATAGCCTCAGAGAAAGATACAAACTCGAAGTGTGAAGAAGAAAGAAAAACAATATCAAAAACAGGATCATCTCTTCACCACTTATCAGAGAAAGTCAAGAAAATACAAGCAAGTTCAGAGCCAATCAGCATTGGAGGATGAGGAACATGTACAGACCTTGGGGAGTCCAAGAGAAGATTTAGCAGCTGAAACAGTACAGGATATTCTAGATCCTGATGAGATAATCAGGCAAACTAAGAAGATTAACCTCTTCTTTGACCAGCAGGAAAAAGAAAAAGAAAAGCAGTTCAAACAAGAATTGCCCAAAGATTCAAATTCTCTCTTCTCAGAACAGCAGGCTATGGAAGAGGAAAAAGAGCATTCAGCACAAGAGCATGGAGAATTGGGTGCAACTTCTGAGCAGCTTCCAATCAAGATGAAGAAAAAGAAAGCTTCCAAAAACAGTAAGGAGATCAAGAGACTGAAACTTGAGCTAAAAGAACTTGAACAAAAGAATGAGAAATTAAGGGAAGTTAATTGGAAACTAAAGGTTCAGAGAACACGTATCACTAAGCAAACCTATAGATGGTACAAGCAAAGGAAAGTTTACAAGGCTAAGTATGAAAGGTTGAAGATTCTCTATGCATCTCGGGCATCAACAGATGCCTCATCACAGACTGAAGACTAAAGGCAGGATAATCAGCAGTAAATTTTGGTTTTGAACAGGGTCAAAGTTTTTGGCATGAGGACATGCTACAGTTTCCTCTTGGGGGAGATGTTGGGCACTGTTTTTGACCCCTTTTTGCCTCTTAGATAACCTTCGTTTCCTTCATAAAACCTCCATTTTGAGTAGAAAGCTTTAAAGTTCATCTATAAACCTTGGTTAAAGAGGTATAATGTCATTTGCTTATTAATAAATTGAGTTTTGTGATTTTTTAGGCATTTTAACTAGGATTTTTACTTAGACTATGGGATGTACTAACTTCCCGTATTACCTCCAAAGTTGAGTAATTGCAGGACAGTTAGGAGGGAAACGGAAGATCAAGAATGGATCCTTAATGTCCACAGATGGATGAACATACAACAGTCAAGTGAAGTGGCTTGTGCAAATGTCGAGTCAATTAGAGTCAAAGATGGCCACCTGTTCTGCATTCAACACAAAAGAAGGAACACTGCTGATTTTATGGAACTCCACGATTCTGAAGATGATCTCGTTAGCTCTTAGCATTAATTAGATGCAGGTTTATAGAAATTACAGTTTGATTTAGAATCTGTATAAATCATTTGCAAGACAATGAGAAACATCATCACGATTTTGAAGAGGAATGCACTTGTGCTTCCAAACTGCGTGGTATCTCTGTGTAAACGATTTTCTGGTGAATGAATATCAAATTTTAGTTCTGTAAATCTTTCATTGTGCGTGGAGCAAGGCTTTGGAGGGCCCCCATCGTTGAGCTCTCGCACTTTTACATTGCCGGTGTATTGATTTGATAATTGCAGCGATTTCATTTTGGTGCAAGTCCTTTAATCGAGCCATTGGTATGTGTTTTCTGGTAGATTTAGTTTATAGATTGCAAAACAAATTCAGTTAAGTGTTCAATTGATTTTATTAATGCTCTGTTCTTTCAATTCATGGTTTAAATTACAAATTCTATCATGCTGTATATCACTGGCAACATTGGGTAAACACTGTTCTTCATTGGTTAAATGCTGAGGATATCAAATGGTTCAGACCACGACCTCTGTGTATTGTTAAATGCTGTTTATCTAATAGTGAAATGATAAAGGACATTTACAATTTATGAATGTTGTCTTGTAAGAGATCTTGATTGGTAATTTTCTTTCAGCGCTGGTAGAATTCTGCAGTTTGATCCTAGGGTTATAAATTTGTTGTTTAATTACTTTTTACTTCAGTCTTTTATGCTTTCACAAATCAATTACTGTATGCTTAAAAGGAAACAAACGAAGTCACCCTTGTAAGAGGATTTTGTCTCTGTGAACTGCAGTATTTTAGTTTCTGTCAGTAGATTCAATTACAGATAGTTAAATTCTAAATGAGTCCAGCTTCTATGTCCTAAACTTGGATGTGTCTCAAAGTTCACAAACCCAGATTGATTTTAAATTCAAGTTCTGATTAATACTGATAGATCAGAGCCCAACACACCCCCCCTTAAGCTATACTCAAGAGGCGTTAGAAAACATAAAATGCATAAAAATGCTAGGGCCCTGGAAAATAAGGCCATAGTTCACCCTGTACAATAAATTAACTGCTTAATAAACCAAGGAAATGGGGAAAACCTCATGGGAAAAATACCACCCCTCAAACCAAGCAGTAAATCAAGAATTGGTTCTTCTATGCAACAACATCCTAAGACTGTGCATATGAACCTCTGAATCCAAACTAAATGAATATTTTTGGAGGAATCTTCCACTTTGGAATAATAACAATGCACTCAATTGAATCAGAAATATAAACAGCTGCATGGTGAAAACTGGACCCATGTAGAGTAGCTGAAATAATCTGAAGAGAGAGCAAAGGTTCTTGAGGATTTGAACCATGTGTAGAACACTCAGGAAAATTATATGTTGCAGCCTTGAACAGAAAACCATGAGTGGTAAAATCAGCCCCAAATATTAGGAGCAACTGTCCAAGCGGATGCAGAATGTCTTCCTCTTTACTAGATCTGTGAGGAGATGAGCATGTCACCAAAGGTAGAGAAGCCCTGAGATTGTGGAGAGCGTATGCTTGAGCTCCATAATCTGATATAGTTTCTGAAATATCTAATGAATCACATAATAAAATATCAGCAACCTCATATGAGGAAACTAACACCAAATCCCCATCAGCGGTTATGAAGAGAAAGTGCGGTACTTGATTTTCACACCAGAATTGGTGAGACCAGCTACAAGCATGAGTGAAAGCTCCTGGATTTGAAAATATGAACCAAATAATATCATATCAGAAAGTAAATCAGATATAAATAAGTTCACAACATATCCAAATCTATGAAATTAAATCAAATCCATAGCAGCAGTTTTGTAGGAGACTTGCGGTACTTGTTTCTTCACACCGTTGATGAGAACAACTACAAGCAGTACTGAAGGTTTATGAACCTGAAATTTTGAACCAAGAAATATCAGATCAGATACAAATAAGATCATATCAGATCCAATAAGGTTCATATCAGATCCAAAATTATGGTCAACCGAGACGGTGGATGCACAGTTGTCTTTTTCTTCAAAATTCTAGATTTTGGTGCATCCAATCTTGAAGGATTTTGATGGAAGATATAGATCATGGGGAGTGAATTTGTCACTCTTATAATCTGATATTTCTTCCAAAATATCCAATTTTTTACATATTTTCACACCAGCAGCAACAATAGAGGGAGAAAAATCAAATTTCTCTTCACTTTCGGAAGCAATTACTAGTAAATTTTGCACAGAATTCAAAGGAAAATCACCAGTGAATGTTTGCATGGAAATGCAGCAATATTTTTATTCAATATCAGAGATTCAAATGTCTTCTTCTGTTTCATAAATATGAGGAGATGAGATATCAGAGATCTCATGAACTTCCGGAGCATCAGGAGAAGGAGTCACTGCATGGAGACTTTCTTCAATTCGAATTGAATGTGTAGAAGATTCTGCTTCATCTTCATCCTGAACAACTTCATCAGAGAGAGTAGAAGCCAATCCTTTTGAGTAAAGAACTCTTGTGGTGCTAGATGTGATCTACAAAGTGCTATTATGATCCTCATTGTGCTTGCCAAAGTTTCTATCCAATTTTTCCCAGAGATCCTTTAGGTATTCAATAGAACCAACAAGGTAGCACAAGCTAGGAAGAAGGGCCATACATATTGCTCCAAAATCTCTATCACTGTCATTTATCCATTCATTATCATTACCATAAGACTCTTTTCCAAGTCCAATAGACACCTCATAGAGACCTTGTCTCTTCAGAGATGCAATCATCTTCAACTTCCATTCCGAGTAGCTTGTGAATGGGGTGAGAAGAGGGATTGATGAGTCCATTCCAAGTTGTACCTGTTAACACCTACAAATCAAAACAAAAGGGGAATTGTAAGTTTGGAAAGCCTGGACATTTTAGGCTTTAATCACACCCAGCATAGTCAATAAAGCAAGCTTGATCAACAAGTTCTTTACTTGGGGTATTAAGTGGTAAGCCTTGGCTTCTGGTGCAGTACTGGATTTTTGAGCTATTGCTCAATTTTCATGCAGAAATATGTCAAAAAGCTTTTTTTTGAAAGATAGAGCTTCGTCCCATTGTAAGCTCTGATACCATATTAATCTTTTCTTTGATCTAGGAACAAAGTATCAATCTCATCAAACATTAATCAACAAATAACTCATGAAATGGTGTAATCGGTCTACAGGAATAGTAG
The DNA here is from genome assembly GCA_001517045.1 of Pseudotsuga menziesii. Classification (NCBI taxonomy): domain Eukaryota; kingdom Viridiplantae; phylum Streptophyta; class Pinopsida; order Pinales; family Pinaceae; genus Pseudotsuga; species Pseudotsuga menziesii. The sequence continues at coordinate 208,968 of LPNX010588190.1, forward strand.
CCGCTCTGTATTCACATAAAGAATGAATGATTACAATTACAATGAATGAAGAGACAATTTGAATTCCTTAGGTGGTCATTCGAATTGAATAAGTGAGTCTAGATTAACTGATTGTAAGCCATGGTTCACACTCAGTTAACCACTGATCAAAACCCTAATTGACTCAACTAACCCTAACTAAAGTTGGAGTGTAATAAATGACTAAGTCTCAACTAAAAGAGATTAGACACATGTCATAGCTCACCAACCATCAAGAGGTAGCACTACACTGACTCCAATGAACCCTGATGAGGTTAACTGAAGTTGAACTGCACATCAGAAGTTGTTGGAGGCGCCCCTGGTTACTCCAGTTCATTAAATAATCATTAAATAATATATTTAATGAGAGGGGGAACCTTAACTAACCAATTTAACTGATTGTAACCACAGTTAGCAATTAGGTGCATTAATATCACTCAAATCACCCCCGAAGTGCTCCAGTTAGCCTCCCCAAATGTAGGAGAAGGCTAAGTTAACTTCATTGACTGAAGGTAAGCATGGGTGTGACTAGATGATGTCAATTAATGTCAATTATACTTAGCATAGTGGTTTAACTAGGACAATTTGACCAAAAAGAGTGTGTATGGTGGTAAATTTCTCCAACGGTAGTACCCTATCAACATGGTGAACATGTTCTTCCCAAGACTTACTATAGATTAGTATATCATCAAAGAATACCAACACAAATTTTCTAAGGAAAGGCTTGAAAATAGAATTCATTAAACCTTTAAATGTGGACAGTGCATTTGTTAGACAAAATGGCATGATAAAAAATTCATAGTTACCTACATGAGTTCCGAATGCTATTTTGGGGATGTCTTCATCCTTCATTCGAATCTCATGATACCTGGAACGAAGATCTAACTTTGTGAAGACAACTGCTCCATGTAATTCGTCTAACAATTCATCAATGCGAGAATGGGAAACTTATCTTTAATGGTGATTTTGTTGAGCTCTCTATAATGAGGATACATACACCATGATCCATCTAGCTTGCATACCATTACCACTGGTGTAGAGTAAGAACTTTGGCTAGGCCTAATTATGCCAGCCTCTAACATTTCATTTACCATATGCTCAATTTCACTCCTTTAGCTATAGGGATATTGGTAAGGTATAATTTTAGGAGGAACACTTCTTGGAATTAAGTGGATAGCATTATCAAGGTCATGAATAGGTCGAAGACTTTTCAGAATATCTTCAAATACCTTGGAATGCTTATTAATGACCCTTTGGAGATCTGGGGAGATAGGGACTTTTGAGGTTTGAACATCTAATGAGCATAATTGTGCAAATATATGTTGATTCCCCCTTTTTAACAACTTTGTCATACAATTAGATCTTATCACCTCGATTGGTTTTCCTGTGATACCATTTAACTCATATTCTTTACCTTCCCATGAAAATTTCATGAAAATTTTTCTAAAATTAAAAGCCACTGTTCCCAATGATTGTAACCATTGGACACCCAAGACAACATCTACACCACCCATTGGGATAGAAATCATTAGACTATTCAAAACATATCCCCCCATAGCTATATTGATATTATGGCATTTCCCTGAGCAATTTATAGTTCCTCCATATATAATCATTACTTGAAATTATGGTGTTGGATAAACAAAGCAATTAAGAACTTTGGTTAATTTATAGTGAATGAAATTATGAGTACTACTAGAATCAATCAACACTGCTACCTTCTTCTTTTTGATGTATCATTCTGTCTTGAGAGTTTGAGGAGTGCTAATTCCAGCCAATGCATGACAAGATATGGTGGGAGCAATTTTTCTGAAGTATCCTCTTCTATTTCTTCTGAGGTCACCTCTTCTTGAGATGCTTCCTATTATTTTGGTTCTTATTCTTCACAGTCTATGTAGAATAATTCCTTCTCATTGAAATTATGTCCCTTATTATACTTGTTGTCACAGTTAAAGCATAATCCTTTTTCTCTTCTTTCATCTAGTTGTTTGGGTGCCAACCTTTGTGGTATCTTATAAGAAGGACCATTATTTTCTCTATATGTGTTGGAGAAGGCCTTTCTAGTATTCATTGCCATATTTTTTCTTTCAACCTTCCTTTCCATAATGAAATCCTTCTCTAGAGAGGATGGTTCAAAGAGACGCACCTCATGTTGGATGTTATCTTTCAAGGTTCCAATAAAGAGATCTAACAAATTATCTTCTGAAATATTCTTGACTCTGAGACTTAGATGCTGAAATTGTTTGATGTGATATGTAATTAAACCTTTTTGCTTGATATTTACAAATTGACTGATAAAGGTGCTTCTATTTATATCCCCATAATGTGCAATCAATTCTTTGGTGAATATAGAACAAGAGATAATAGACTCCTATTTACGGTCACAAAGCCATTGGTACCATAAAAAATAATTAGTTTTAAAATACAAAAATGAAATAGTTACCTTTTGCATGATGGGAACTTGGTGTAGATCAAATAATTGCTCCATCTGAAAAATCCATGTGATTGGATCCTTGCCCTAAAAATTTTGCATGTCAATCTTGTGGATAATGTAGTTTCTTGGACCTAAATTGAGCCTATGATGTTGTAGTGAATCATCAACTTTTTAGGACTCCAAATTCCTACTCTCCAATTATTTTTCAATTTTCTTCAGATGTTATTGGAATAAGTCATCTTGTTCCTCTTTATCCTCTTCTTCTGTAGAGGAACAAAGTTATGTTTGATATCCTTGATAAACTCCTTCAAGTATTGGAGATATTCTTTACTAGCCATGCCTTTTAGATCTTCTTTACTAGCCATCCCTTTGAGATCCTCTTTAGCAGCCATATTCTTTTTAAATTTAGCAAAGTCAACAATTATTACATTTTATTTAATCATATCATCCAACTTGGACACTCTAAAAGAAATGTCTTCCATTTCCTCATAGTTCGGGGATGAACCCTCTGGGGGTTTGAGTGGAGTGTGATGTTTTCCACTTCCTTTTGGTGGAATTTTTAACAATATCACACCCTATGGTTTACCACAAATATATCCTTCTACTAAAATCTATTCAAATCCAAAATGGCATACCTTTTTTAATCATTGATTGGGAGGTTGTTTTAGGGTCGACTTGTAACTGAGGTAAAATTTGAATTTCAACTTTTATGAGGATGAAAATTTGTCCTGTAGTACCTTTATTTGTCCTCTTTCCAATGCCCCAGGTGTGACATAATTTGGATGATCCAACAAAGAGTTATTGAACATATACCAAAACCTCTTATTTTTGGCCTATCGAGAAGAGCAAAATTGTATTGTATGCCACGTGTCCACTGTTTTGTTTCTGTATCTGAATCTTCTACCACAGATACCCTAGTATGTATTATTTCATATTCAAATTCTCCCACTCCTTCTAGATCTTGTATTCCTCATATATGACCTTTTTCCCAATAGAAATTGTTTTATACTAGCTATAGGACTAGTAAAAAACCCTAGATTCATCCGAAGTTATCTCCGAAACTGTAATGTATCAAGATCTTATTTTTTTATTAAAGATATTTCAGCCTATTTTGGAAGAAGTTTTTTAATTTAGATCTATGATTCCTTGTAGAAAAAAAAATTAGTGAATGTGCCACGATGACTCGTTTTGCAGCAGCTAATCCCGATGGAAGGGATCTGATACCAAATGTTATGCAACCAAATCCCAGATATAGCATAAAAAGAGCAGAAATAAAAAATAAGAGAGTAATCCATGCCTAAAAGATGAATATCGGAGATAAATATCAATCCTCTATGAGGGAGGAACCTCCTCACACAATGTACAAGACAAGATAAGATGATATGATCATAAAATGAGAATATCTCCTTCCTATATATAGGAGATACTAGTGTACAATAACAACTAATAAACCCACTATAGACCCCAAGCCTATATAACTAATATGTAATGCCCCACAATATAGGGGGTAATGTGACACACTATAATGGTTTAATGTGTCATCAATAAGGGCTTAACAGTAAAGATAGAAGAAGCAAACAATAAGTGCACCCGGTAACCAAAACTGATTAGGGGTATAGGATAAAGTATTATTAAATGGAGTAATAAATAAAGTATGTGCATATGAGCCATGAAATGGTGAATGTGAACATTAAAATGATACAATCAGTAAAGGATATCATTTTCAACTAATATGCGAGTAATGTAATGTAAAACACTATGCAATATAGGGTAATTTGCTTAATTACAAACTAAAAATAATACTACAAGAGGAGAACCTATAAAGTGGATTTTATCAACAAATAGCATCTAATGAATGTGAATGAAATAACATGCATCAATACATGAGATCTGGGACTGGTATCGAAGGTATAAAATGGAAATATTGTCATATTAGTTATTAGTATATCTTATAGTGTAAAAAAATTAGATAACACCTACCTACGTGTCATGCAAATGTCTAGTGGGACAAATTTATCTTGGGATATTCTAACTCATCGCGTGTAGATATTATGTGTCAGTATTTTCCCTCACTATTTTTACCATAACATATTATGCATCAAACACTTGACCTATGACAACCCCACATCTAACTACAACACAATTTTGACCATTTTCAAGCTTTAGTTTGATGCATTTATGACTTCTTTTCTTTTGAGCTAGATTCAAATATTCCTAATTTTTTTGTCCTCGTGGCTAAGAATCCTTGACTTCTAGATGCTATTTATCCCCTTCACTCTTATTCAGCTTCCTACTAGCCCTTACAAAATGACCCTATTGAGCACCACAACTTTCCCAAGTCTTAGAAATTGGGGCCCCTTTATTAATTTTGAAGCCTTATTTGCTTCATAAAGACGAATCATTTCTTATGTAGTTAAGAGGGAATGGTGATTATATTGGCTCATATTACTTAGTTTCTATTGTCTATGTTCATGGACATATGTTGCAAGATTCTCTTTGAAAACCTTTGATGCATTAAGAATTGTTCCTCAGTTGCTATTCTTCTACAAAGTTATGATATTGTACATTCATTTAATAACTGAATATTATTTGCATGTAGCTATGGTCAAACAATCAAGTTATGAAATATCTCACTTTGATAACTATATATATAGAATAATATTGTCCTTCCATAAAATAGGAAAGGAGCTAAGTTGTTGAGATTGTGAGTCTCACTACATGGATTTCAAATTTAAACTCAATACCACAAGCACCAGAGACCACTCCTATACAAAAAAAATGTTAAATTTTACATCAAGCATGACTAAAATGGAAATCGAGTAATGTTCCATGGTATGAATAACTATTCCTCACATGGATCCATGGGTTACATGTTTATATGACATAGAATCACTGTTACACTGACATATTTCACTCTTGATCCATGTGTCAACCCTTTGCCTAATCCCCAATTTTCTCTCTAGTAAAGTTGAATGAGATTGAGTTTTTTCCTGCCTTTTTTCCCTCTCTAGGAAGGTTGGTGCCCTTATCCTTCATGCTAGGAGCACCAACGATGCTTTTATCCTTCATGCTAGGTGTGCCACTGATTGGCGCTCTGTCTCTCACTGCTAGGAGCACCGACAATGCTTTTCCCCTTCCTACTAAGAGATCTAGTCATGTTTAGAGGGAAAAAATGAATATTTCATATCCTTCTTGAAGGCGAATGAGGTGGAGCTCTATCCCTATTATCTAGGTGAGGTGGAATTTGGTTCCTAACCTATAGGGAAGATCCCTTTGATCCCTCCTCCTAATCCTCAACCTATTCTATCCCTTTAGCCTTATAAATTCAACCTTCTCTCCATTTGGAAGAGAGGAAGTTCTATGGTACTTTTATGGCTTACTATCTTGCTTTGGAGGTTTGGATTTGGCTTGGATTATTGAATGGAATATTGCAGTGTTAAGGCTAGGTTGTGATGTTCCTTCTCATTGTAATTCTATGTATCTCCTTGATTACATTAATACAAATCTCTTTCCATAAACGTTGTTGTGTTGATGATGTTTAGAGCCTTCTTCCTTAACTGTTATCTTAGATCAATTATATGTTTGGATACGCATATGCTATTTGCTTGTTTCCACATGCTTTATAGGGCTTTGCAGCTGTAGATCTAAAGATTCTGGAGATTGGATCAATAGAGAGAATAGGATCTGTGAATATCAGGCAAGTGATCTATCTGTTTCTTTGCATTTTTGATTGATCTAGGAAATTAGATTGTATTATGTATTTGATTGTTCTAGATTCACTTTGACTAGGGAGATCTAGCTTGATTCCAATTTATAACAATCATAGCTCACTAAACTAAAGTTTTCAACATAAATATGAACACACAATATCATCTTACTTTGAAAGTTTAAGACTTCATGATGGACATGGCCATGTCACATTCCTTTAAAAGTTCAAACCTCATGCAATCATGACCATATCACATTCCCAAGTAAGTTTAAAAATTGTGATACTAATGACTAAGTCACACTCTTATAAACTTACAAACTTCATGGTTCATGTGGAATTATCATAACTACACCAAATTTTGAGTTCTTGGGAGAAATGAATATTGTTCACACGTGAGTCAATAATTTTAAAGGTAAGAATAGATTTTCCAATATGTCTCTGTAATATCCCAAATTTTTGGACATAATACTTATGGGTGTAAGTCCCATTTTTTATGATGTTTTTTTTATTTTTTATTTCGTATATTGGGCATAAGGCCCCACTACCTATGAAACCGATGATTTGTTTGATATAATGGGAGTAATCCAATTTCATATGTTTTATGTATACAAATTCATGTGTTGGGAATGGACCCTAGAGCACATGATTGATGAGATGTTTTGTGTTGAGCAAGAAGCTCTGGAGCACATGAGTATTTGATGTTTGTGTTGAGCAAGAAGCTCTGGAGAACATGAGTATTTGATGTTTTGTGTTGAACAAGGACCTCTAGAGCACATGAGTATTTGATGTTTGTGTTGATCAAGAAGCTATGGAGCACATGAGTATTTGATGTTTTGTGTTGAGTGAGGAGCTATGGAGCGCATGAGTATTGGACATTTTTTGTTGAGTGAAAAGCTCTGGAGTACATGAGTTTTTAATGTTGTGTTGAGCAGGAATTTCTGAAGCACATGAAAAGATAAGAATTGGAAGTGTTGGGCATAAGCCCTAGAGCATTCTAAGTTGATGTTGAGTATAAGCTGTAGAACATCAGATCCTTGTCCATTGTATCCCTAGGTGTATCCTACAAATACAGGCTAGCATTAGTGTTGAGTGAGGAGCTATGGAATCGCACTACGTTTGTAACTCCCTATTTTTAGCGTTGAGTATGGGCTCTCAGTAAGTGCTAGGAGTTACTTGAAAATTAATATGTTGAGTGAAAACGACTCTTATAAAATATTGATCTTATCTCACTTATTTTTAAGTGACTAAATGAAATTTCAAATTTATGTATCTCATCAAAGCACTCAAGAACTACCAAGTTATACAAGGGAATCCAATATGAAAGGAGGTTTAGAGTTTCCTAACCCAGTTGACCTAACCCCTACCTGAAGGCCTCATTGAATAAATTGACTAAGCTAAAAGAAAGGTTTCATATGAATAGGGATCATGCTATATGATACCTAAAGTTAAAAGGTTAACAAATGGTATATATATATAAATATATAATTTATACATGATATGTATAAAAGAGTAAGCATAGTAATAATACTAGTAACTATAAGTAATAATGAAAGGATCCACAATGTTATTATTATTGCTAATGATAATTAAATATTAAATGCCTACAAGAGTCAAAGTAGGAACTAGTCAAAAGTTCCTAAGTTAAATTTAAATAAATATTAAAATTTCCTAAATTAAATAAAAAGGGTTATTTCAAGAAATAAAATGATTCTTGATTTAGTTTCCCCTTTTCCTGAAAAGCCTGTCTATAAAAACCCAAGCCAAAGAGAGGCTTGGGGATCTTTACATTATTCCAAAATTCTACCTGATGTTATTCAAGAGATTTCTTGGAGAACATTTTTCCTAAGAGGAAAAAGGAAACTGATACAAAACCTGATATCCCAGATAGGGAAACCTTACCTTAGGAGATCTAAGCTACTTGCATGTTGGAACTATCTCAGGGGGATCCAGATTGAAACCAGGAATGGTTCTAGGTCATGGTTGAGTGGAACGTGGCAGTTCCCAAGTTATTCAGTTATCTGAACAAAGGTCAAATCTGTCTATGTACTTGTTAATGTTGGGTATTTGAGTATGCAATATTTTCATCTATGAAAATAGCTTCCACTTACAGGTATGAGAGTCTTGATTTTTCCCTTGCAATTTACACAGGTTTTATCATTAAATGAGGAGACTAAATTTAGAATGGATAATTAGTATATGTTTGCTATAGCTAAGTTATTCTCTGCATTACTGCTTGTTCAGGCCTGGAAAATCCCAAGTAACAATAGTATGGATTCTCCCCAATAAAAGTTCCCAATTATCTCTCTATTGTTTGATATGGAGAATCCATCTAGTGTATGGTCTGTCTACCATATGTAAAGTAATGAATAAATCCTGTTTTACCAGTTGCGGCCCGGTCCACCGTTTAAGTGTATTTTTTGTTTTATTTTATATATGATGTGCAAGTGCCTAATCTAACTGCAATTGATAGAGACAACAAAGAGTTCATAATGGGATGCGTAGGTTCTTACATCTCGTCATATTACCCCTTTTGCTTCTAAATCATAACCAAATAACAACTATGCTAAGCTAACTAGTTTTATCTAACCTATCCCCAGGGAGCAAGATTATGTCTAATGATGAGTAATGTACTATAATACATGCATAGAGAATATTACAAGTAGTTGTTCATAATTCAGAATACATGAATACACAGAAAAAGATAAATAAAGAGATAGCTCATTGTTAGTTAAGAAATTCATCACTCAATATACTGCATAAGTTTCATCAGAAATAATAGGAAAATCATTCATAACGTAGAAGTAATTCATAAGTTAGAACAATCTCACAGTTTGTAGGATAAGATGAAAAAGAAACAATTCAACATTCAACCAATCTACAACATGCATTTGAAACTTCACATCCCCTTCTCCAGCAGAAAAAAAATAGCCTTTTCTATTATAAAAGGAAGTAGTTCTTCTTACAATAAAATTTACAAAGAGATAGCATCGAAAAGTCCCTTCTCTATCGACTTGATCTATATTTAAAAAATTCCAAATGTCTCTTGGTATTCCTTGCCCTTTGGGCTTCTTTTACAAATCAGTTACAAAATGGACTTTGTCTCCTAGTGAGTTCCCTAATTTAGGAAAATATAATATTACAAAAATGTATCAATAAAACAAACATGCTAAGTGGGCCCAGCCACCTCATTAATGAAATGCTTCCATATATTAGCATCTTTCACTATAGTTTCAAACTCTGATGGCTCTAGGAATCTAAGAGTGACCTCATGCTTCGGAACTTGGGAATTTATATTTTCCATTCTAGCTGGAATCAATCGAAGTTTATCTTCCAATAGATGGTTTCCCACTGCTTCCTGGGTTATTACTATTCTCAACACTTTCTCATCTAAACTTTTGATTAGTTGAATACCCAGTTCATCCTCCTGCCATCTGACCTGTAATTGTTTTAAGTATTCTTCATGCTCAGGTAATTTGTTTAACCTCTTGTTTATAGTTGTTTGACAATGGTTGTATGTTGTAAGCACCTTTCTAGAGAACTCTATGCAAAAAAATTCAGTCCTCATGGCGGCCTTTACCAGTTCTTCCATAGTTTTATTCCCAAATTCTATCAACTCATACTCGAGCTTTACTCTTTCTGAGTCTTTGATTGGTGCATTTTTGGAGGTTCCTTTGTTGTTTCCAACAAAGTTAAATTCCCTTGAAGAATTTCCAGGATATCCTGGGTCTTCTCTATAAAATGGGAAGTTGTACTCACAATCTCCCCCAATCTAGCTTCCACTTACCAGATTTTCAACATCTCATTGGCTACTTGGAGCTGCATCTGATAAAAAAAATCTGAGCATGAGGGAATGCTTTGTCAATGGCTCAATATCCATTCTTTACTCATTTGATACTTTTAGTAAAACCTTGAATGAATCCTTTTGAGCCTCCAATGCTACTATTTGGGTTTCGTAATGCTTATCTTTCTCCTTAGCAATAGTCTTCTGCAGTTCCAATTCTGCAACCTTGTTTTCCAAACTTCCTTTCTCCTTACTCAACTCTGCATTGGATTATTTTAAATTGTCCCTTTCCTCTTCTTATAATTTAGTGTCCGTGTTGCAGCCTCTCAAAATATGATAAGGTAGCTTCCTATTTTCTTTTGGATTCTCTACTTACCTTTTTCTCTTTCCTCAACACCTCCTTCATCTTGACCATCTTTCCTTTATACCGGTGAATTTTTTCTAGAAGCCTATCTACAATGTGAGCATTGGAATGGGAATTTGCAATTCCCACAGAAGCCAATTGCTTTGGGCATTCTTCCACATTATTCATAACTATCGTCTTTGTTACTGTGGTCACTAGTGGATGAGTCCCCACCTTTAAGGTTTTTTCTGTCCTCCATGCAATGGACTTTGTTTTAGGATAAAAATGAATGTATTCTAAACACACCACATCATATTATCTAGATGGTATGAATGGTACAAGCCCCATTTCAGCTATGGGCACTTGTCCCCCAATAAGGATGCTACCGGATGTGGATGGCAAGTTCTCTTGATCATCCCGAACAGGGCTTTGCTATGAACCTCCACCACTAGGAACTTCTTCATTGCTATGACTTTTCCCTTTGGTAGACCCTTCTATATCCTGATTTTCTTGCTCAGTGCTTGAATTTCCTTCATCCATGGCCTTTTCTAGCTCTAACATTTTCTTCAAAATGGCTTCTTTTCTATTCTGTTTGGGAGCTTCTTCTTTATCTCTCTATGCATCTTCTGCCAACAAATTCTTTGCCCTTGCTACAAGCCTCTGAGTACTTTCTTCTTGTGCCTTCTTAGTAGTTTCTTCTTTTCATTCATCTGGTTTTGGGTTGTTACTGCTACTCCCCTTGACCCCAGATACTTTTCTCTTCAACCACTTGCTTATAGCTGCCATAATGTAGACATTTATGAGCACATGTTCCTATTTATCTACATAGTCAGCATACTCATAATTCACCTTCTAAGTTGCTTTATGAGCTGCCACCTTTCCTTGAGAGTTGGTTATGTGGAAAATCACTTCTCCAAAATTAAATATCTCCATCTCTTTAACAAAATATGGAGCACTCTTTACCCCATTAAACTTGTAGCTTCCTACATAGAAAGGTACAGGTGGAAATACAACTTTCTTTATATCAAATAAATGATTTCCAAAACCATCTAGGAATACTTTTCTAACTACCTCGTTAACCACTATGTAGTCTGTTGCATACTGGGGTAGCAATGAGGGTGCTTTGGTGCCTCCATACATTCTCAGATAAGTGTCATCTTTGGTGAGAAAATAATCTCCATATTCTTCTCTGGATTCTATAGCTCCTTTTGACAGGCATGGACAGTCTTCTAAAAACATTAATTTCTATAGTGATCTGATGAATTTTTCACATATCAGTTGCTAGTGGTTATGATATTTATGGGATCCCAAAATATGATATGCAACATATATAGGGTCTCTCCTCTCCTTCCACACACAGTTAAGCTTCTCAAACCTGTGTCTAAACAGTATGCAATTTATCAAAAAATATGACATGAAAAACTCTGATTTTCCCTTTGTATGGCCTTCCTGAGCTTCCTTGAAACATTTGGCCAAGTTCCTAGTAGCTATATATACCCAGTTAAAAATTTTCCCCTCCATAGCTACATACTACATGAGGGGAATCCATCCAAAATTATATGTCTTTCCATTAGCCCTGCCATACATCCTGCTTATCATTAACACTATTTTCCTAAATGGGGTTCTAAGATGGGATGTCTCATATTCTCCTGACTGTTTATGTCTGAAAGTATTCCCCTCAGCCACCATTCCCTTTGTTGTGGTTGTATAGTCGAACTTCAGACTCTTGACCCATTCTGTTGTTATACTTATTTCTGTTTCTCGTAGACTACATGGTTGTGAAATAAATGTAGGTGTGAATGATGCAATAGGCTTTCCCTCCTCATTATTTATTATCATTCCTACAATGTCTATTTTGGGTAGTATCCAACCAATGACTTCTGCACAAGGAAACAGCTATGGCGTAGTGGCTATTTTGGTTAACCCAGACCTCAAAATGTTCTGGTACAGAGCTATATCTCTGAATCCAACTTCTGGCACTTTTATTTTAACCGGCATAGGATATATCTAGCCCCATTTCATCTCAGGCTCTTCTCCTATAACTGATTTAGTGTTGTCATACACTATCCCAGTCTTCACTACTGGTGGGACTTCCAGAACCTCTATGTCAGAATCACTTTTAGCAATTCTAAGCTTCTTCCTTCCCTTCTTTGGCATGGTTTCGGTAGTAAACAGTACCTGAAAAAATGGACTTGTCTTAGCCTTCATATTTGAAACCATGATGATCAATGTAAGTGAAACAAAAACATATGTATACATTACCGCAACATAAAAAACTAAAGTTTCCTTACCGTGTTAGTTTCATCCATTAAATTCAGCAATAAAAAGCATGGGCCAGGGTTACGACTAGAACAACTATGTAGAATACAGGAAACACTATTGAAAACCCTTTCACTCTTCCCCCATTTATCAGAAAAAAACCCCCACTTGGCCCTAGACACTCTCTCTTACAAACGCAACAATGCTTCGAAGAAACAAAATGGCAGCGAGGCCCTAGGGTAAAACCCATGCCACAAAATCCATGGTCAATACCTAAGGATTTTCCACCTATGGGATCTACATAGAAAAAGGAAACTGCAGCCCATACCAATGCCCATGTGTGAGTGATCAACTAGCTTCATAAGGGTGCAATGCTTTGCATCTTGAGAAATCATAACTAACCTAGTCAACTGGGTGAAAAATGCCTCTAAACATGCATAACACTTGGGTTACTACTAAGGAAATCATAACTATGATGACCCGACCTAAAATAACATGGGAACCAAAACCCCATTATATACCCGGCCAAAATCCTAACCCACCATCGACGACAGACAACTTACAAACCTCACAAATCAATCACTCGGAAAAACGATTATAAACCTACTTATTTGGTCATAAAATTCACCATGCATCTGAGGATGACTAACAAGCATGAGCCATGTGAGCTCCACTGAAGAATCCATGGAGTAAGCTTCAAACAGAAAGCGTTCTCCATATTCCAACCGACTCCTTAAAAAAATGGTAAAATACTTCGAGTTGGGAAAATAGATAGGCTTTTCAAGCTTTAATTTCCAATTAAACCTTACACGTGCGAACCCCAAACACCCTTGGCATCAAACACTCATGGGATGGAACACATAAGTCATCATGGGTAACTCCCCAACACAGCGGCTCGAACATCCAACTCCATTTGCAATGGCAGCTCACAATTCATAATCCCCCCGCAATCTCCTTGCAACTCAGCAATAAAAATCACATCAGAGTGAAAACACAAGTGTACCTACAACGGCGGCTCTAAGATCACAAACCCTCCACAACAGCGGGTCCTACTAGAATTGGATGTTTAATGAAAAATTCCTCCACTGTAGCAGTAGTGCATCAAATATCATTTCTGCATCAAATCTTCATAACCTCCCATCATAGTGGGTCAAAATGGAAGATACTTCCACCGTAGTGGCTCCCAGAGGTCAAATAAAAAAAAGCGCAAATTTCACCTCCGTAGTGGGTGTGACCTACAAAGATTTCCATCGTAGCATGATTAAAAGGACGTTGGAGCATAAAAGAAAACATGTGGCATAGAGGCTCTTGAATTTAAAAACAACTCACCATAGCGGCTCAAAGCTAAAGAAATTCCCTCCGTAGCAGCCCGTAGTAGAAGAAAAACTCTACTATAGCGACTCAAAATTAGGGAAACACCTGCCGTAGTGGCTTCAAAAGCAAGAAGAGTCCAAGGTAGTGGCTCGAAACCAGGAAACCATCTGCTACTGTGGGACAAAATAAATTTTTTCCCTTAGTGAAAAATGAGACTATTGGAAAGTTTATGAATTTCATAAAAGCCAAAGGCTGGAAATCAAAATTAATCAAACCAAGGAGAAAAAATAAGATTTTCAAAGGGGGCCAAAATATTCCTGAAAATATTTTGGGAAACGTTGCAGCAGCAATAATCCGTGACTAACTGGAAAACACAGATCTCTGAACAACTGACATTTGAAACATCGAAACGGCTTTAAAGTATCATGTTAAAACAATTTACTAGATTTCTTTAAGATGCATAGATTTTTCTAGAATACAATATTTATGAGCTTTAAGAGTTATTATAGACCAATGGGATAGGGGAACGAGGCTTCCAAAGTCTTGAGAACTCTTTTGAGGCCAAGATATGAATTTTATTTTACTTCATCCTTCGGATGGCTTCCAACCTCGACACCACAGGATTGTAACAGGGTGTGAAGAAATATATTTGTTTGTTCCTCATTCCCATGCCTTTTGCATTATTTTGATGCTTTTGGAATTTTTTATTCAAGGATTTTTTTCTTTATTTGAAATTTGGCTTAGGTTCTTCCATCCATAGTGTCCTTTTGTGTGATATATATTTGCTTTCAGCTAATGGATGGAGAAGAACCTTTGAGCAATCTTATCCAAACTGATTTTATTTAGTATGTCCTTTTGATGCATGCTTTCCTTCTAAGAGACTTGAATCTTTTATCCTTTTGGCTTTTAGTTGTGGCATGGGATAATTTCAATACCATACAACTGCTCACCTTGCTTCCTTTTCATGGGTCTTTTTCTATTAGCTTCCTAGGACAGACTTTCATGTGAAGTGAATGGAGCCTCAAAATAGTATTCTGGACTTTTCTAACATTAATTATTTTATAGGATTAAATAGGACTTCAATGTGTTCATAATATATTCACATAATCTGCTAATATTAAAGGATCTTTAAGCATGATGTATGTGCAAATAGCATGCAATCTTTGGCGAAAAGATTTTTTAGTTTATCTAGAACTCTATTGAACTCCAAAACCAAAGGTCGTGCTACTTTATTTAAAACATAAAGTAAGGCAAACAAAATTCAAGGCATCGGAATCTAAAAATAAAATTGAAAATCAAGCAGAACTAATGTAAGGAAAAAAAAACTTAAATCAAAGGATTTATTTATGTACAAAGAAAAATCACAAATTATTAAGAAAAATATGGTTTGAGAACTAACCTATTGACAGGAAAGTTTTCTTCCCACCCTTGTAAGTCTTGCAATTTATAGTTTGAGGGGCCTAACTTCTCTACAATCCGAAAAGGGCCTATCCATCATTGCTGAAATTTAGTGTGATTTCCCTTATCATCATGAGGGTGATCCCATTTAAGAACCAAATCACCTACCTCAAATTCCTTCTTTTTGTCTTTGTGCTTATAAAACCATCTCTTCACTATTTCCTGCTAATGTTTAAACCTCTTTCTTGATTTGGATATAGACTCCTCCAACTTTAGCAAATTTTTTATTCAAATTTGCAAGACCTCATTGTCAGTTCCTCTAGAGGCCTGGGCTAGTTGGGAGGATGGCAACAAAATGTTGGGAGGAAGAATGGCTTCTTTACTATAGACTACAGTGTAAGGTGACACACCTAAGGAATTCTTGGTTGTGACTCTATCATCCCAGAGTGCATTAGGAAAAGCTATGTGCCAACTCCTTTGATTTTCTATGATTGTTTTCTTCAAAATTCTAATGAGATTTTTATTTGTAGATTTTACTAGACCATTACCTTGTGGATAGTAGTTAACATAATAATGTAACTTAATCCCTTTCTCATTTGAAAATGAATTCAATATAATAGATGAAAAATATAAAGCATTACAAAAAACCAAGGACATTGGAACCCCAAACCTAGTCATAATATGATCTTGCAAGAAATCCATAATTACATGTTCATTCACCTTTCGAAATGGAATGGCCTCTACCCATCTGGTGAAGTAGTCTGTTGATGTCAGAATGTACTTTTTCTGCAATGACTAATTTGGATTGATTTCTCTAATAATATCAATCCCCCATTGCTCAAATGGTTCAAAAATAACAAGTGATTTTAATGGTCCTGCTACCTTTTCTTCTCTTCCTCCACTTCTTTGACAAGTATCAGACTTCTTAACATAAGCGTCAGAATCCTTGAAAATATTCGGCTAGTAATACCTAGCTCTCAAAATTTTATTTGCGCTAGTATCAACTCAGAAATGACCACCGACATGGCCATTATGTAGCTCTATAACAACCTTAGCTGCATCTTCGCATTCCAAGCATCTGAGGAAAACTCCATCATAGTTTTTCCTGAACAAGACTCCATCAATAATCTGAGGTGAGGATGAATTTAATTGTAATGCTCTCCTTTGCTTGGAGTTCTAATGTTTAGGAAAGTATCCTTGTTGAAGATAATGAACCAGATATCTGTACTAGGATTGTGGAGCTGTAAATAAAGGACATAAATCAACCATCTGTAACTTAGTTTCATTTTCCCAACTGTTATCTTCATTTCCCTGACTCTCAGCCATAAATTTGCAGAGTCCTTTCCCTTTGACTATGGCTACTGGTTTTAAATCTAAGTCGTACTCATGTAAGGTTGTTACTGAGTTGCCTCTTCTTTCTCCTAACTCTTTCTGTACAAAAAGGGATCATACTGGTGGGTGTGGAACTATCACTTTGGTAAGGTTCTTCACTATATATGGCCTAAATTGCCTTAAAAACTACATAAGATTTCTTATCAACGGTGGGATAATTCAATTCATCCCCTTATAGACTAATGGTCATGAACGATATGGGGTACTCATCTCCCCCTTCTTCTTTCTACGTAAGCACCGCTGCTAATGAATAATCTGAAGCAAAAGTGCACAAGATAAAGTCCTTTTCAAAGTTGGGACTTTTAAGTGATGGTGCATGGGCTATTGATGTTTTGATCTTGTTAAATGCACCCTTCTCTGCATCAGTCCACTTGAATTGAACACTTTGCTTGACCATTTGTTGCAAAGGTTTGACTATTTGAGCAAAGTGTGGCACAAACCTTCGCACAAAATTTATTGTCCCCATAAAAGGTTGCATTCCCTTTTTATTATGGGGTAAAGAGATATGTTCTATTGCTTTAATCCTATCTAGGTCTATTGAGATCCCTTTCATTGAAATTATGTGACCCAATAGCTTTCCTTATGTAACTATGAACACACATTTCATTGGATTTAAAGAAAATCCTTACTTTCGACAGCGTTCGAAAATCTGTTTCAAATGAAGCACATGTTTTTCTCTTTTCTTATAAAATATCATAACATAATCCAAATAGACCACTACACTTCGGCCAATCAGACCACAGAAATCTATATCCATAGCCCATTGGAAAGTTTCTCCAGCGTTGATGAGTCAAAAGGGAAATCTTCGGTATCAAAAAGTCCCCCACTTGGTTCCGAAGGTGGTATTTAGTCTATCTTCCTCTGCTACTAACACCTGATTGTAACCTAAGAATCCATCTGGTAGAGAAAACAACTCAGAGCCTGAGACCATTTTTAATATTTGTTCCATGGGTGGGACATGGTAATTGTCTTTACCAGATGCACGGTTTAAGTTTATGAAATCAACACAAAGTTTTATCTCACCGGACTTCTTTCTTACTGGCACCAAATTTGAAACCCATTCTAAGTGTATAACCTTGAATATGATATTAGCATCAAGAATTGTTTTAACCTCACTTTTAATTAGAGGTTCCAATTTGGGGTGCATTTTCCTCAGAGGCTACCGGAAAGGCTTGACTCCAACTTTGATAGGAATGAAATGTTGTATAATTTTGGTGTCATAAGTTTTGAGGTCTTCATATGTCCAAGAAAAGATATCTTTGTATTTCCTGAACAAGCTGATAAATTTACTCCTTTTCTCCGGGTGAACAACACTTCCCCATGTTCACATACTTGGGGTCAGCCTCTGACCCTAGATTTATCAGTTCGAATTGCAAAGATGAACTGTGTGTATTGACATTTGTTGGTCTTATAAACTTGGTGTCTAGATAGAACATTTTTTCTAACATCCTGACTCCTTTGGGAATAAAATTACCATCTTGGAGGTTTGCTTGATGTTCTTCATCAACTATTATGGCTCCTTTGAAGGTTTCATCATTTGTTAGACATTCCAAAATTTGTTGATCATCATCGAACACCCTCAGATTGGTGATATTGTTTGGAACGGAAGGGCTAAAAAATAGTTCAATTGAACATCTATTATTTGTGGGTACCAAACTTGCAACTGAAGTAGCTAACAGATCAGATGCTACATTATTTAATATAAGAATTGAAGTGATATTGAATGCATCAAAGTTTGTTAGTAAATCCCATACTTCATTTTGAGAATCCTTCAAATGTGGCAATATGCAATGAATTTTGTTTCGGACTTGTTTAACAATGATTTCAGAATCCCCATACACTTTTAAGTTTTTTACATTTAATTTCATTGCCTTTTTTAGTCCCTCGACTAATGCCTCATACTCAACTATATTATTAGTGCATGTAAATTCTAATCTATAGGAAAGGAAATATTTATTATTTTTTTCAGGATCCATCAGGCCATAGCCATCTCCTGATCCTTCCAAGGTTTTGGAACCATCAAAATAAAGAATCCAAAATTTATTTTCTACCCCTACTGAATTAGAACTACTATCTACATTTGAGGCTAACTCTACTATATTACAATCGATATTATCAGCCCATGAAAACTGAAGGATAAAGGGTCAGATATCGGATGTGTCACTGGCTTCTTCAACTTGGTAATTTCCTAATTCAAGCTCAACAAAATAGTTCCCCAAAACAAAGTTCATTGGTTCATTATTCCCCTCCAACTGCGTTACGTTGTGTTTCATTTGAGGTTCTCTCAACGCCTTTATCTGATTTTTGCAACCTTTGTAGCGCAACCACAAATGTGTCCAGTCAAAGGCAAAATAACCTTCTGATTTGGCTGACTAGTCCTGACTCAAAACAAAACCATATGCGTCTTGTATGTCTGCCACCACAATATCTATACACTAGCACACCCTCTCATCTGCTGAGAAACATATCAGGGCATCCTCCATTTCTTTTATTACTTCAACTATGGTCCTATCAAATTGGACAACCTATGCTGTAGTTGGATTGGGTTGACCATTTATCTATTCAAAGACTGAAAGTGGCACAACATTCATTGATGCTTCGGAGTCCACCAAACAGTTCTGCACATTGTAATTGAAGATTTCGAAAGTAAGTAGAAATGTTGTTGTTCTATATTTAGACTTCCCTCCTATACTTTCTTCACCAATGTCTTCCTCAATATGGTTATCATTCTGGGGTTCTATTATAGGCGTCTCAAGTGCTTTCAGAAACTTCTCCTTTTGTTGGGGTAAGTTTCACATTTCAAAGAAAGAGATGTTTTCCTTAGTATTCTTAATATATTATATTATGTCGTAACCTATTTCATGCTCTATGGAATTATTCTTGACATTTTCCACTTTGTTTTCTACATATTTCTCAGGCATATTGACCATCTTTGGGTTCTGACTTGTAATGACAAATTCTGGTATATTGATAGTCTGAGTATTGTTTTTTATCTTCTTCATGTTCTCCTGAAGTTTCTTTATTTTGGGAATTATTGTGTTATCTTCTTTCAATGGGCCCTGACTCCTTGTTGTAAAAAAAAAAATTTATATTTTTTCTTCTTCAATACATTCTCCATCCTCTATATTTAACAGGGGTGTACAATCCCATAAATCCAAAGTGTCTTCTTCTTGTGTCTTTGTGGGTTTTTGATCCTTCTCTCCTCCTTCCATAGTTTCTGTTAACTTGGAATCTAGTAACTGATTCATCACTAAAGTCATCGAATTTATCCACTATGGGTAGTTATTTTGTAGAATGAAGCTGCTGATGGAAAGTACAAAAATTGTCAATCCCCACTTCAGTTAAATTCATAGCAAAAAGACTATGAGAGGGAGGTTTGGATGTACTGTTGTCATCTCTCTTTTTGTAATAAGGTTTAAATTGGTTTTTGGACTCCTTCTCCTTTTCCATGTCAATTATTTTATTTGAAAGTTTCTGCACCATTTTGACTACACCATCTAAATCTTGTGACCGCCTATCTTTAGGTTTAGTTAACAACAAAGGCTTTCTATTTCCAAAAGTTTTTTCTTCTAATGGTACAGGGTATTGGTCTATACTCCCCATTTCAGCTTCCACCTTCTCAAATTCTTCATAAGTTTCACTAAGGTGGGATTAACTGATCTCTTGACAAACATAGCCAGGTTGGGACCGAGAGCTGAAGTGTAATACTCAATTAAGGCGTTCTCAGCAATTTTTATATCTGCATCAAAATTATTCATATAGGTAGCAAAACTCTAAGTGAAATTATGCACATTTTCTTTCTTTTCTTTTCTAAGGGAAAACAACCCTTTCATTAAAGCAACATGGGTTCTTTGGAGTCCATATTTGTTTCTAAACAATCTCTCAAAGGTATTCCAATTTGGTATTGAGTTTCCCCATAGAGAAAAATACCATGACATTGCTTTACCTTTGAGAGTGTGACGGAACAATCTGCAGACTACGTCTTCATGCTCTGTTGCTTGTTATCCTTCTAAATCTAGATAAAAACTTTCCAAATGATCATCCACAAGAATTCCCTCATTCGGTTCAAACTTGGGCAATTCCTTATCAAAATTATCATGCCATAGCATGTAATGGAGGAGTAAGGTTTAGAGGGGATCTAGCCCTCCAAGCGGGTGGTGGAGGAGGTTGATTTGCATTCACATTTTCCATGATTGTAGGTTGATATTGAGGTGGATACTAGACGGGCATTTTGAAAAGTGAGCAGTGAAGGGAATCTAGTTCTAATTGATTTATAAGTTCCGCAATCTCCTTCAAGGCTGTTTCTACCAGCTCTTCAAAGTCTTCCACTAACAATGAATCTTCACAGTAAGGACGGTCTTTCTTACGAAATTTTTCTTCTAGGCAAGTCAAAAATAGTGGGTAACCCCCCAATCTTCTTTTCATATTCCCTCGTGATTCTCCCTAAATCATCAAACAACTTGTTATATACTTAATAGAAATACTCTGTGACCTTTTCTTCAGGACTAGGTCTTTGAGGGAAACTAGTTTCGGAACTCTAACCGGTAGAGTATTCTCGAGAAAACAAATTTTATCAGCCAGCCATGCATTAGAGGCCCTCCTTTTGGCGAAAAAACTATTAAGTCCTGGAAAATCCTAGGTAACAATAGTAGAGATTCTCCCCAATAAACATTCCCAATTAGCTTGCTATTGTTTGATATAGGGAATCCATCTGGTATATGGTCCGACTTGTTAGGATATTTAGACACTTAGGAGTTAGTTAAGATCAACTTGTGTAATATATTCGTTAGGTAAAAGTGTGTTTCTTTAGTATGCATTAGTATGCATTTGTAAATATTCTAATCTGACGGTCACGATATGTTCTAGACATAGAGTGATCTGACGGTTCAACTTCTCTTAGATCATACCTACCATTGATCTAAGGATTAATACCCAATTGGTCTATGATCTCTATTTAAAGAGCATAGAGGGTCATTGGTTAGTTGATCGATTATGAGAAGCTCATGTAACTTTCTTTCTTTTGCATAATAAATTGCTCCAAGTAGCTATTTGGATGGGGACGTGGACTGTTTCCCTCTCGAGGGTTTTAACCACGTGACAAACATTGGTGTATTGATCTGTCATCTTTTTATGTGAAGCAATTGTTCTTGGTGTTCGGTCCTTTGGGAGTACCTTGTGTACCCTACATGGTATCAGAGCTTTTATGAAGAGCCGCTTTCGGTTTTGATCAAGATCTGGAACCGGTGTTGCTGAAACTTTGAAAGGGTTTCTGGTTTTAGATTTTCTATACATTTGTGGCCTATGGGAGTTATTCCATTGCGTCCAAAGTGTCGTTTCCATTGGGAAATAGTTTTCATTTCACCGAAAACCGCTTCCGTTTGTTCCAGAAACACCCATTTCGGCAAATCTGAAGGTATAATGTTACAGTGACGTATTTGTTTTATTTTTTTTAAATCTCTCATATTTTATTAGTCTTATAAATAGATATTTTTGTTTTAGTCTCAGACTGTTGCCTTCCCTGGCTGCATATGCTCTTTGCTGTACACCTTGCGCGATCGCGGTGAATCAGAAACAGTGAGGGAAAGATTTGTTTCTTATCTTCTCGGCTACGTATTCTCTTTGTCATGCACCTTGTGCGATCACAGCAAATCAGAAACAGCGAGAAAACTTGAAAACGTAGACTTTCCGGGTAAGCTAACCAAGATCTAACCCCATTGTGTGGAAAAAGTTTGTTTTGTTTCTGTTTTTCGTTTTTTTGTGATTTGCAGAAAAAGAAAGCAAGCACGGAAAACGAGAGAGAAGAGTAAAAAAAAAAACAAAAGCCCCCTTCCTCTTCCCATAGTTTTACGTACCTTTTAAACTTAGCTCACTTGGTCCAAAGTTGCTTTACACCTTGATAAGTCTTGAGTTCAAGTCTTATCAAGCTACTTTTAGTGCATGCAATTTCTATTTTCAAGTTACTTTATTGTAAAAGTGCATCTCACATTAATAAAATAAAATAAAAGTGAGTCACTTAAGTCTTTTAATTTCACTATTTAAAAGTCACATTATTGTAAAAGTGAACATCACTTATTCTACAAAAGTGATTCACTTCAAAGCAACTTTATTGTAAAAGTGAACATCACTTATTCTACAAAAGTGATTCACTTCAAAGCAACTTTATTGTAAAAGTGATTGTCAAAGGTTGATTTTGAGAAGAGGGGGCTTCTTTTTTTTAGTTGGTCAAGTTAATATCTGCCACCTCACTATTGAGGACATCTTCAACATTTTCTTTGATCAAGCATAACTTCATCATCCAGAATCCGTTTTAAGTGCCGTTTTTTTTTAAAACCGCATATTTTTTTGAGCTCTTTACATTTATATAGTTATTTTCTATTATTTTAGCCATTATTTTATAGTATGGCTGCCCCTTATGATATTATACTTACAAGTTGTAACTATTTCTCATGGAAATCTCGTATGGAGGATGTTCTACAAAGTAGGGGACTTTTCAGGATAACCTCAAGGAAAGAAACAGAACCCATTGATGATGATAATAAAATTAAATGGGAAAATATATGTGATAAAGCTCATGGATTGATTGGGATGTCAATATCTACTGATTTGCGATTCCACATATCTGGCATTGATGAACCTGATAAATCTTGGGAAAAGTTGGAATCTGTGTTTGGTAAACACAATGAAATTTGGGGTCATCAACTTGAGAATGAGTTGCTTTCCTTGAATCCAAATGATTTTTCATGCATTCAAGACTATTTATCTAAGTATAAAACTCTTAGAATCTTATGTGCAGAATGCAAGATTAAGAAAGAAGACAAACAATGTATTTATCATATTCTTTCCAAACTTGGACCTGCATATTATGTTTTTGTATCTACATTCTACTCCATGAAAGAATCCTTGAATACATCTAGCTATCAATAGCCTAGACTTGAATCCTTTTGTGATTCCTTAATTATAGACCAAGATAAGCTCATTCATCTTGGAATCATTAACAATGCAGATACATCTGGGAAAGCCTTATTGTCCCAACAGAAAGAAAAGTCCAAGCCTCCCAAGAAATAGAATTTTCGTAATAATAAGAAAAACAACAAGGGTCCCAAACCCTCTCAGTCAGCTCCTCCTTTAAAAAATGAAAAAGGATCCAAGCAAAAAGGAAAGAAGACTGAGCGTCATTGCAATTTTTGTGGGAAATATAATCATGATGAATCTAAATGTTTTAAGAAGATGGCAGCCTTGGAAGCAGCAATGAAGAAGCACCACATCATCCTAGATTCATCTTCAGAATCTACCTCTCATGGACATGCACTTTGTGCTTCTGGTTACTCTTATAATACATCTTCTTCTTCATCATTTCCACATGGAAGATTGTAAACCAGCCCCTTATCCCTTCCAGTCTGGAGTCAAACTTTATACCACTTGTACTTTCCCTCAAGTAGATGCCACCTTGTATCGTCAGCTTGTTGGTAGTATTTTATACTTGACTCATTCTCGTCTTGACCTTTCCTTTGCCTTTGGTCATGTTTCCCGTTACATGCAAACTCCTCATGAAATTCAATGGAAAGCAGCAAAAAGAATACTTCAATATATTCGAGGTACAATTCAGTTTGGGATTCATTACAGTATAGGGGGGAAACCTTTGTTTGTTGGTTTCACTGATTCAGATTGGGCTGGTGATCCTGATGATTGAAAGTCTACTGCAGGTTATGTTTTCAGTCTGGGATCTGGACCTGTCACTTGGGCTTGTAAGAAACAACAAGCTCTTGCTCTTTCTTCAACAGAAGCAGAATATCGAACTGCAGTTAATGCCAGTCAGGAAGCTTTATGGCTTTGACAAATCCTTTCAGAGTTTGGATTCAAGCAGCAGCAGCCTACTCCACTTTGGTGCGATAATCAAAGTGCCATCAAGCTTGCCAAAGATCCAGCTATACATCAGCGTAGCAAACAGATTGAGCTACACATGCACTTCATCATAAATCTTGTTCATGATCGTGTTATTGAAGTGCTCTGTTGTCCTACAGATGATCAAGTTGCAGACATCTTCACCAAGTCTCTTACAGAAGCGAAGTTTTCTAAACTTCGGTCTATGTTAGGAGTTCAGGAATGTGTCCTTAAGGGGGGATAGGCTCTAATGCCTCCTTCCTTCTCCTAATAGTGTCACTTTTGTAAATCCTTCAATCCTATCCCAAGTTGTTCTTAAGGGGGGATGTTAGGATATTTAGACACTTAGGAGTTAGTTAATATCAACTTGTGTAATATATCCATCAGGTAAAAGTGTGTTTCTTTAGTATGCATTAGTATGCATTTGTAAATATTCCAATCCAATGGTCATGATATGTTCTAGACATAGAGTGATCTGACGGTTCAACTTCTCTTAGATCATACCTACCATTGATCCATGGCTTAACACCTGATTGGTCTATGATCTCTATTTAAAGAGCATAGTGGGTCCTTGGCTAGTTGATCGATTATGAGAAGCTCATGTAACTTTCTTTCTTTTGCATAATAAATTGCTCCAAGTAGCTATTTGGCTGGGGCCGTGGTCTGTTTCCCTCTCGAGGGTTTTAACCACGTGACAAACATTGGTGTATTGATCTATGATCTATTTATGTGAAGCAGTTGTTCTTGGTGTTCGGTCCTTTGGGAGTACCTTGTGTACCCTAACAGGACTACCATAGGTAAAGTAACGGTTAAAGCTTGTTTTACTGGTTGCGGCCCAGTCCACCGCTTAAGTGTATTTTTTGTTTTATTTTATATATGATGTGCAATTTCCTAATCTAAGTGCAATTTATAGAGACAACAAGGAGTTCACAATGTGATGTGCAGGTTCTCACCTCTCCTCTTATTACCCCTTTTGCTTCTAAATCATAAACAAATAACAACTATGCTAAGCTAATTAATTCTATCTAACCTATCCCTAGGGAGAAAGATTATGTATAATGATGAGTAATGTACTGTACTACATGCATATATAATATTATAGGTAGTTGTTCATAATTCAGAATACATTAATACAGAGAGAAAGATAAAC
The DNA here is from genome assembly GCA_001517045.1 of Pseudotsuga menziesii. Lineage (NCBI taxonomy): Eukaryota > Viridiplantae > Streptophyta > Pinopsida > Pinales > Pinaceae > Pseudotsuga > Pseudotsuga menziesii. Next base: position 234,647 of record LPNX010588190.1, read on the forward strand.
ACAAAGATAGCTCATTGTTAGTTAAAACATTCATCGCTCAATATACTGCATAAGTTTCATCAGAAATAACAGGAAAATAATACATAACATAGAAGTAATTCATAAGTTAGAATGATCTCATAGTTTGTAGGATAAGCTGAAACAGAAACAATTCAACATTCAACTAATCTACAACATGCATTTGAAACTTCACATCCCCTTCTCCAGCAGAAAAAAATACCCTTCTTTATTATAAAAGGAAGTAGTTCTTCTTACAATAAACTTTACAAAGAGATAGCATGGAAAATTCCCTCCTCTATCAAATTGATCTATATTTATACAATTTCAATGTCTCTGAGTCTTCCTTTCCCTTTGGGCTTCTTTTACAAATCAGTTACAAAAAAGCGTTTGTCTCCTAGTGACTTCGCCAATTTAGGAAAATATAATATTGCAAAAATGTATTAATAAAACGAACATGCTAAGTGGGCCCAACCACCTCCTTAATGAAATACTTCCATATATTAGCATCTGTCACTATAGGAATCTAAGAGTGACCTCATGCTTGGAATCTTGGGATTTTATATTTTTCATTCTAGCTGGAATCAATCGAAATTCATATTCCAATAGATGGTTTCTCACTGCTGCCTCAGCTATTACCATTCTCAACCCTTTCTCATCTAAACTTTTGATCAAATGAATACCCACTTCATCTTCCTGCCATCCAACCTGCAATTGTCTTAAGTATTCTTCATGCTCAGGTAATTCATCTAACATCTTCTTTGTAGATGTTTGGAAATGGTTGTATGGTGTAAGCACCTTTCTACAAAACTTTGTGCAAACACCTTTAGTCCTCCAGGCGGCATTTAACAGTTCTTTCACAGTTTTATTCCTGAATTCTATCAACTCATACTCTAGCTTTACTCTTTTTGAGTCTTTGATTTTTTCATTTGTGGGAGGTTCTTTGGTTTTTTCCAACCAATTTAAACACCCTTGAATAATTTCTAGGATATTCTGGGTCTTGTCTATAAAATGGGAAGCTATACTCAGAATCCCCCCCAACCTAACTTCCACTTGTCAGACTTTCAACCTCTCATTGGCTATTTGGAGCTGCATCTGATAATAATAAAAATTCTGAGCATGAGGGAATGCTTTGTCAATGGCTCAATATCCATTCTTTACTCATTTTCTACTTTTAATTAAACTTCCAATGAATCCTTTTGAGCCTCCAATTCTGCTACTTCGGTTTCATAATGCTTGGCTTTCTCCTCAACAGTAGTCTTCTATAGTTCCATTTCTTCAACCTTGTTTTCCAAACATCCTTTCTCCTTACTCAACTTTGCATTGTATGACTTTAAAATATCCCTTTCTTCTTCTATAATTTGGTGTCTCTATTGCAACCTCTCAAAATATGATAAGGTAGCTTCATATTTTCTTTTGGATTCTCTACCTACCTTTTCTTCTTTCCTCAAAACCTCCTTCATCTTGGCCATCTTTCCTTTATAGTGGTCAATGTTTTATAGAAGCTTGTCTACATTGGGAGAATTGGCATAGGAATTTGCAATGCCCATAGAAGCCAATTTCTTTGGGTATTCTTCCACATTCTTCATAACCGTCCTCTCTGTTACCGTGGTCACTAGTGGATGAGTCCCCATTGTTAAGGTTTTCTCTGTCATCCATGTAATGTAATTTTTTTTAGAATCAAAACGAATGTCTTCTAAACATGCCATGTCCTTTTCTAGCTCTTCTTCTTTTCCTTCATCTAGTTTTGGATTGCTACTGCTATTCCCCTTGGCCCCATATGCTTGTCTCTTCAACTGATTGCTCACAGCTGCCATACTGTAGACACTTATGAACACATGTTCTTCTTTATCTACCTAGTCATAATACTCATAATTCACCTTATGATTTTCTTTATCATCTGCCACCTTTCCTTCAGAGTCGTTTCTGTGGAATCTCACTTCTTTGAAATGAAATATCTCCATCTCTTTAACAAAATCTAGAGCACTCTTTACCCCATTAAACTTGTAGCTTCCTACATAGAAAGGTACAGGTGGGAATAAAACTTTCTTTATATCAAATAAATGATTTCAAAACCATCTAGGAATACTTTTCTAACTACCTCCTTAAGCACTATGTAGTCTATTGCATACTTGGGCAGCAATGAGGGTGCTTTGGTGCCTCCATATATTCTCAAATAAGTGCCATCTTTGGTGAGAAAATAATCTCCATATTCTTTTATGGATTCTACAGTTCCTTCTAATATGCATGGACAATATTCTAAAAATATTAATTTATATAATGGTCTATTGAATTCTTCACATATCAGCTGGTAGTGGTTATAATATTTAAGGGTTCCCAAAATATGGTATGCAACATATATATGGGCCCTCCCCTCCTTCCACACACAGTTAAGCTTCCCAAACCTGTGTCTAAATAGCATGCAATCTATCAAAAACGATGACATGAAAAAATCTGATTTTCTCTGTTTATGGGCTTCCTGAGCTTCCTTGATACATTTGGCCAAGTTACTAGTATCTATATGTTCCTAGTTAAAAATTTTCTCCTCCATAGCTACATAACACATGAGGGGAATCCATCCAAAATTATATGTCTTTCAATCAGCCCTGCTATACACCCTACTTATCATGAATGCTATTATCCTAAATGGGGTTTCAAAATCGGTTGTCTCATATTCTCGTGACTATTTATGTTTGAAATTCTTCCCCTCAGCCACCATTTCCTTTGTTGTTGCTGTATAGTCAAACTTCAGACTCTTGACACATTTTGTTGTTACACTTATTTATGCTTCGGGTAGACTATATGCATTTGAAATAAATGCAGGTGTGAATGATGGAATAGGCTTGCCCTCCTCATTATTTATTATCATTCCTATAGTGTCTACTTTGGGAAGAAACCAACCAATGACTTCTGCATAGGGAAACAACTCTAACCTAGTGGCTATTTTGGTTAAGTCATACCTCAAAATGTTCTCGTATACAGCTAGATCTCCTAGTCCAGCTTCTTGCACTTTTCTTTCAACCAGCATAGGATAGATCTGGACCCTTTAGCTCAGTATTTGCTCCTATAATCACTTTAGTGTCATCGTACACTATCTTAGTATTCACCGTTGGTGGGACTTCAACAACCTCTATGTTGGAATCGCTTTAAACAATTCTAAGCTTCTTCCTTCACTTCTTTGGCATGGTTTCGGCAGTAAATAGTACCTGTAAAAACAGACTTGTCCTAGCCTTAATATTTGAAACCATCATGATCAATGTAAGCGAAACAAAAACATATGTATACATTACTACAGTATAAATACCTAAAGTTTCCTTACCTTGTTAGTTTCATCCATTAAAACTAGCAATACAAAGCATGGGTTAGCGTTACGGCTAGAAAAACTACGTGAGATATGGGAAACACTATTGAAAACCCCTGTGCTCTCTCTTATAGACACAACAAAGCTTCAAAGAAACAAAATGGCGGTGAGACCCTAGGGTAAAACCCATGCCACAAAATCCATGGTCGATACCTAAGGATTTTCCACCTATGGACTCTGCATAGAAAAAGGAAACCACACCCCATACGAATGCTCATGCGTGAGTGGCTGACTGGCTTCATACTGGCACAATGCTTGGATTCTTGATAACTCATCACTAACCTAGGCGACTAGGTGAAAAATGCCTCTGAACATGCATAAGACTTGGGTTACTACCAAGGAAAGCATAAACTGTGACGGCCCGACCTAAAAGAACACAAGAACAAAATCCCCTTTATAACCCAGCCAAAAACCTAACCCACCATCGACGGCGGACAACTTACAAACCTCACAAATAAATCACTAGGAAAGAGGATTATCAAACTACCTGTCCAATCAAAAAATTCACCACACAACTAAGGATGACTAACGAACACGAGCCACATGAGCTCCACCGAAGAATCCATGTAGTAAGATTCAAATGGAAAGTGTTCTCTAGATTCCATCTGACTCTGTAAAAACAAATGGTAAAAAAATTCGAATTGGGAAAATAAATAGGCATTTCGAGATTTAATTTCCAACTAAACCTTACATGTGCAAACCAAAAACACCCTTGGCATCAAACACTCATGGGCTAGAACACATAATTCATCATGGGAAACTCCTCGACACAGCGGCTTGAACATCCAACTCCATCCGCAATAGCGGCTCACAATTCATAATTCCCCCTCAATCTCCTTATGGCTCGGTGATAAAAATCACATCGGAGAGAAAACACAAGTGTACCCACAACAACGGCTCCAATATCACAAACCCTCCACAACAACAGGTCCTACTAGAATTGGATGTTTAACAAGAAATGCTTTTGCCGTAGCAGCAGTGCACCAAAAACCATCCCCGCATCAAATATGCATAACCTCCCATTGTAGCAGGTCAAAATTGAAGAAACTGCCACTGTAGTGGCTCCTAGAGGTCAAATAAAAAAAAACACAAATTTCTCTGCCGTAGCAGGCACGAATTATGAATATTTTCACCGTAGTGGGAGTAAAAGGAAGTCGATGCATAAAAGAAAACACCCACCATAGCGGCTCTCGAATTGAAAAACAACTCACCACAATAGCTTGAAGGTAAAGAAAGGCCTTCCATAGTATCCCTCAGTCAGAGAACAAATCCACTCTAGTGACTCGAAACTAGGGAAACACCTGCCGTAGCAGCTTGAAAACCAAGAAGAGTTTGCCTTAGAGGCTCGAAACCGGGAAACCATCCACTACTGTGGGACAAAATAACTTTTTTCCCTTAGTGAAAAATGAAACTTTTGGAAACTTTATGAGGGTTAGAAAATCCAAAGGCTAGAAATCAAAATTAATCAAACTGAGGAGAAAAACTAAGATTTTCAAAGGGGGCCCAAAATATTCCCAAAAATATTTTGTGAAATGTTGCACCAGCAACACTTCTTTATTCACTTACATGTTAAATTCATCATTCTCTAAAAGATGTATTTCTTTTAACATAGGTAAGGTTATTTTATCTACTCAAACATGATATTATAGTTAGGAAAATATATCTTATTCATATTTATAATGATAGACTATCACCCTTAGTTTTATCCGTAGGAGGGATTGGTCTATTTTTTTTGTCTGCATTTTATTTCATTAATTACAGGTTGATTTCAGTCTTCTATGACAGAGGTATTTCTCTGAATAGAGTCCATATTATTAAATGAGTTATATTTCTTGCTTATTATTTCAAGTTCAAAACACAAAAATAATACAAGAGATTTTGTACCTAAGCCTTATTAACCCTAACTGATAAAACTTATAAACCAAACAACCTTTTAAAAACTAACTTTATATCTTTTCTCCGTTGGCAAATTTCATATTTCCAGCAGGGTTGTATTGATTATAACTATCAAAACTATTACCTATAGCCTTAGCATAAAGTCCATGGATAAAATTATAATTTAATTATCATTGATGAAACTTTGAATAAAATAACGAAACAAAAGATATACAAAGTTAAACTATTATTAGAAACCTACTAAATATCATAAAAAAAAGTCCAAAACAATAAATTCCACTTTAAAAACTTTACCCACATCATATACCAGCCTTCAAGACATATCAACGTCTATAGGAACAATTATTATTAAACATTAGTCATGCTATCGACTATCAAAATAAGAATCAACCATAAACTTAATAGCAAATTCCTTATTGAAATAACAAATCCATTTAAAGGTTTCAGGATCGAATCTTGTTGGCACTTCTGCCAAAATAACTCTATGCATACAACATTAAACCACAAACCCATGTCGCCCAGGATCAAATCCCATGGTCTCATGTCGTTAAAAACAAATTTTTTATCAAGCCACGACAGCGTCGAATCCTGTAGGATTCGACTGGATAATTTTAACAAATGCTGCAAAGATTTACAAATTTCCACATAAATTAAAAGCAATTACTACAATCAAACTAAATTGCGTAAAGGAATAAAAATCAACACTTTACATAGGCTACACATTTCACTTAAGGGTTGGAATTGCAGCTATCAAATCTCGAACCCAAAACCCAACATTAATCCCTAATCCAAATCATTACTCTGTCAACGTTCCACAATAATATAAACAAAATATACATGTTGCGTTCTTCATCAAGGCTCATGGCTTAGAAGTAAACAAAACCCATTAACATAATCTATGTAAAAAGAACCACAACCTGTGCTATCCTAGTGAGGTCATACACATTTTTGCAACCATAATTCCAATTTTACGACCATCAACATAAATAACCATAGGCCTGTAAACTTAAATCATAAATTACCATTGAAATAACATTCACCAGTAAGAAATTATACACAGTCGCAAGTCGACAAAGGTGCCCTTGAGAGAAATGATTCTTCCATAAGTAAACTCATCATTTAAAATAAAATAAAAAATGTAGAACTCCCATTAAAACACAAAATCCAACGTTTAAAGTTATAAACATCAAAACAATTACAGACATGGCCGAAGGCCCATATTTCAAATAATATTTACATACACATCCCTCGATGCTCTTTAAACAAAAGCAGTCCCATACAGTCGTGTTGACGGGCATATTCGACTAAGCCCGCAACGGGGGAAAACGACCCAGTCCGGGATCCTTAGAGCAGGCTCCAAGCTGTTTGGAATAGTCGCTCCCGACAGATTTAAAGGCTGTGTTGGCCTGGGATCCTAGAAATACTAATGGTTACAATTAATGCTACTGATAATCAGTGTTAGCCCTATGCTTATAATTACAAGGATTAATCCAATTTATATATTACAAGAATCAAACTGTCAAAATAAAACAATTAACCCTAATTACATGAATAGAACATAACCTAGCCAAGATCAGTATCCTACTGGATGATGTTATAGTTATAAACAAATGTACAGTAATTACAAAAAGGATAATCTGAATGTAATTAAAGAAAAGATCTGACTTAAGAAGGTTCTTCAGATAGTACAAAAAGCAGAAAATAAATAAAATATAATTCTGATCTAATACCTATCCTGATCAGGAGCAATAATTAATTTAACCTGTAATTGACTGATGTTAATAAAGATACTGTATGTAAACCTTTGTTGATATTTAAAAACATTCAAATATTGCAAATTCATACATGCATCGTTACATATAATGTAACAATAATACCAATTATTAACTACAGAACATGACATACCAACGCAGTCAAACACAGGAACAGCTGATACCTGATAAATAACATTTGCAGAATTCATCAAGGAAATTATCACAAACATTCATGATATAGGGGAGTGAATGGCAAAACTGAAAGATATTATAAACCACATATAAAGTTTTAAAACTGTAAATGTATGTAAAACATCACCAGTCCAAACGCTGTAGTTACTGACAGCTAACTGCCTAGAAACACAGATAGAACGAACCAGCAGTTTTGTTCTTGCTTCCCCAGAGTATCGACCCCTAACAATTTTACTATCAGCCCCTTAAATACATTGTAAATTTCCCAAAATACCACTAAGAGCTAATAATAACCAACATTACAATCCCTAAAAGATATCACATAAAAACGACAAGTGGAACATGTCGTTTTTTATGCATACGCACAACTATTCCATCCATCACATGGGATCGGGGACATAAGCAAAATAACGACACCTGTAAAACAGTCCTTCCAATATCGATTTGTCTCCATATACAACGGGATCATCCATATAACCGAAATCCTCAAAATTGGGGGCAAAACAAACTTCATGATACTATCTGCGATACAAAACAAAAGAAACATAATCAACATATAATTAAAATAAAGACAAATAAAATCATTAACAAACAAATTCGAAATAATCAAATACCTGAACATAATCATCAAAACAGCAAACCTGATATCACAATATCATATTACCAAACACTACAGATTGACTGGGGCATTAAAAACTTGTATATTAACTCCACTGGACTGACTCGGAGATGGAGCCTTAAATTGCATAAGAGCGATCTGAGCATTGAGCTCCCGCAACTTTTCCTCACTCTTTTCATTCTCGTCCTGCAACTTAAGAACCCTCCTTATCAGTTTGTTTTTATGATTCTTGAGTCGTAAAAGATGTTGATCACTTACATCAACTTTTGCCTTTACTTTCACATTATCAGCTCTCAATAAATCCTGACTCGCAACTATTTCGTTCATCTTGTCTTTCATTCGACGAACCTTGTCTAACAGACAACTAATGAACAGAGGATGAATAGTTTCCCCAATTCCACGAGGAACAGCTGAGGTTGTTTTAACAGACATCTCTTTTACCACAGGATCAGCCGTGCAATCACCTAGAACTTCCTGAACCTTCTTATCCACTGCTGGATGACTATCACGATCAAGGGTAACATCAATGTCAGGCTCAACAGGATAAACCTCTACAGACAGAGAAGGATTTTCAGAGATATCATCAACAGTCACAGGGTGACTTTGACCAGCTAGATCAGCAACAAACTCACGATTAACCATATCATCATCAACAAGTGGAGGAGTAACGTTTTCCTCATCATCAATTACAACCGTTTCGACTGGAGACTTAATATTCCCAGGGTTTTGTGCCATCTTGGCTTTCGCCATACTCCTGGTTAGCCTTCTAGTCAGCTGGGATTTGGATAATTTCCCTCGACGGTTTCCAAATTTATCACTATTGTTTGATGGAGTGACAAGTGACAGAGCTGAGACCTTCTTTACACGCCTAGACTCTGGAGATGTATGAGGAGTGTTCATTGGATCACTCATAGGTGCTTGAGAGGGTTCCACACTCTTAAGACTAGGGTTTGATATAGGTTTACTCAGAGAGGCCGAACTTGAATCTTTATGTTTGCTACAGTCATCGGGACTGTCAAACATACAATGACAAAGCCCTGAAAAACCATTCGATTCTATAAACTGCTCCCATGAGCGACCCGAATTTACCAATTCATTCTCAACCAACATACGGACTAGGCTGTGGTGAAACAAACTGTCGCTTACATGTTTTGGTCCCTTCTTTATGGCGTTTGACATTTTAAACAAACTGTGCAGAAGATAGTAAGGGAGATTAATAGGAAACCCTATGAAGACAGCCATTAAATGAAGATGGTATACATATGCCGATGACAACCGACCTTCGCAGGTTAAATACCTGTGAATTAAATCAAGCACGGGGCGCCAGTCTTTCAAGAAATACTTACGTGCAACTCCTGTCCGAAAGGAAATTTCTTGAGTCGGGTTCTTCAGTAATGATCTCCATTCCGTAATCTCCATTTTCTGATACTTAAACCACCGCTGCCCAGACAAAGGAAAACCCGTTGCACTTGCAATCGACCTCTCATCCACCCGAAAGCACAAATCACCAACTTCTGCTTGGTAGTTTACCAGGGACAAAGCAAATACTCTGGTAACTTCTGGATTAGAATCAGAAAACTTCTCAAAGAATGGCAGCCACCCGACATCTTTAACCTTTCGCAAAAGCCCAGGGTTCGAATTCAACGGGGTTAATTCATAGGGTTCGACTCTCACGACAGGGGCCATCACTGATTGTTTATAAATGCGAAACCATGCACAGAATACATGCCACCACTGAACCAAAGACAGAAAGCCAGGTCGTGAGCATTTGGAATAGAGACTCAGCAGTGCTAAATAATGCAAAGGATAAGCCATAGGTAATTGCAAGCGAAACCCCTTCGGGTTCGGCATGATCAGAGCCATCACTACTCGGGGTGATAAACACAAATGACGGTTGAAACCCTGAAAGACTGATGTTATCACAATCTACCATGAATTAAATGACAGGCGAGCTTAAGGTGTACGTAATAATAGGTGCTCCACTGGCAAACAGCCACGACAAGGACTAGGTACGTGGAGGACAGGGTAAGAATGAGTGTCATAATAACACTCTGAATTCGTGATAAGTGGCTCGTGCCATAGATCATTCCCGATAAAACCATAATATATGCGTTCTCAACCCTACGTTCGACCCATTCATCAAAGGTGGCGAGGAATAATATGATTCGAAAATGAACCTTTGAATATCATCATATACGAATTAATATCAATATAAATCATGGTCCATGAACTTTAGGATATGGCAAACGAATCATGCATCCAAGCTTAAACATAGTCACAAGAATCAAACTTTCATCACCATCGCCCAACTTGGCATGAAAACTATGGTAACACAACCTCATTAATATTTATAACAATGAAATCGACTAAACCAATGCCTAATATTCAAGGGAACATGCAAAACTAGGATAGACAACAGCAAGCATAAAAACCATGAACACTCATAAATCAATCTTCCTAGTCAAAATTCATCCAGACCAGTAACTCAGAGGCAGCGATTTCATCGATCCAATGTAACTTGCAAGGTTGATAAAAAATGTTAATTTCAATAAATCAGTAGCCAAGGAAAAATCCTCCTTTCAGTAGCTGAGTTTGTCCCTTTTAAAAGTTAAACATTTCATCAAACAAAATAGGATTTTGTTTGATAAAATAATGATTTTAAAAGGCTGTTGAGCAGAAGCACAACAGATGGCGACTTGCTGGACGAAACAGTTATCTCTGTCCATTTACCTGAAACCATGCGAGCAAAGGAATTAAAACCTTAACATGAGCCATTGTGCAAATAACACTGCTTTAACACCTCAACCAGATTCAAAAATTTCATAGTTCTAGACATTACCAACGGATTACAGTTTCAGTTATTTGTTTGACAAACATCAGATTTCTAACAAAAATCAGTCCTTATAGAGTATAAAACAGTAGATGGTTCAGTCTTAAAAGATAAAACCTCAATACCACAAGCATGGCCCTGCTGCCAGCAGGAGTCCATAGCCTCGACGGGGTTACTTTAAAACCCACAGACTGCCAGTATTCCACCTACTAGTGAAAAATTTACACTTCTGGGCAAGATGAACCGTTACCATTATCTTCTGTTTTCTTTTTTATATATATATATTTTTATTGGTCATGAAGGCCATGATTCAGGCTTGATAACCTGGTAGTAATCATGTCATTCACCAGCCTACATAACAGTAAAATGAACCAGCTCGTGATGAGACCTTTCACCCCTCAGAATTTTATGTCTAAGGGTCATTGCCCAGGCTTGGTAACCGGAGACGACAATGCTACTGGATGTAAACTTATGATCCTGAACAGACCGGATCATCACGAGACCTTCTGTCCTTCAGACAGTTTTCACATGTTCAAGTTCATCTTTGTTCAGAATGTAATTAAAATTAATTCTCAAATGAGATTATCTTAGCAGATAGGGAGGCAAGTCTGTGCCTCTTTAAGAGATTTAATAAATGACTTTACCAAAAACTGCCCTAATCTCTTCAGACAAACTTTTGCAGAAACTGATATAAGTAATTAATATTAACGTGTTTTAGAAGTTGCTGGTAATGTTTAGAACAGTGATAATTCCCTTTTCTGTGTGAGAAGTAAAACAGAATGGCAGTTTCCAAAAAATAACGCCTTTGTGCATGATTTTCAGATAAATTTCAGACATTGAATTCAGTCATCATCTTTGGGGTTTGATGAACATATCAGGTTCATATCACAAAAACAAAAATAAAATAAAAAGGAAAAGACACACATACCTAAAGCGAATAAAATCATTCAAAGAAGCACACCACACCAGTGATATATACAGGATGATCCCTTGAGGAGGATCAACAGAAGTATTTTTTGATTAGGTGACCATTTACTGGAAGGTCATCAATCTCACCTTCCAATGTTTGCAGCCTGAAAGTGCTGGGACCAAGTTTTTCTGTAATAATAAATGGTCCTAGCCACAAACGCTGAAACTTTGTATGTTTTCCTTTATCCTCATGTTCCTTGTCCCATTTCAACACTAAATCACCTACTTCCATATGCCGACTGTCTGACTTCTTGCGGTCAAACCAGCGCTTAACAGTCTGCTGGTGTTTTTCAAACTTCTTCCTAGCCATTTCCCTATCCTCCTCTAACTTTTGCAAGGTGTTAATTCGATGCTCCATAGCTGAGCATGGTACTTCCTGTACTGATTGGGCAAGTTGTAAAGAAGGCAGGAACAAGTGAGGAGGCCAAATGGCTTCCTTGCCATACACCAGGAAAAATGGAGAGTTTCCTGTAGCAGCTTTGTGGGTCACCCTGTCAGCCCACAAAGCACTTGACAGGACAGTATGCCAATCTCTGTGATGGTTAGCCACAGTACGTTTAAGAATCTTGATCAGATTTTTATTGGATGATTCTGCCAGCCCATTACCTTGAGGGTAATAGTTAGCAGAATACTTTAATTTTATCCCTTTTTCTAATGCATACTCAGTCAATTTAACAGAATAAAAATAAGTAGCATTATCAAATATTAAAGACTCAGGCAGGCCGAATCTAGTGATGATAAAGGAATCAAGGAAAGCTATCACCTGATCTGAATTGACTATTCGTAACGGGATGGCTTCAACCCATCGAGTGAAGTAGTCTGTAGCTGTGAGGATATATTTATGCTGCTGTGAAGAGGCTAGAGTAATTGGTCCAACAATATCCAGACCCCATTGCTGAAATGGGACTTCAATGATAACTGGCTAGAGGGGTAATGCTGCCTTTTTCAGTCTGCCTCCTGTCCTTTGACACTCCTGGCACTTCCTAGCGAAAGCATATGCATCTTTGAATAATGTGGGCCAGTAGTACCCAGTTTTAAGTATCTTATGGGCAGGAGTTTCACCGCTGAAATGTCCTCCCGCTGGACCTGCATGCAATTGAGATAACACGTTATCAGCCTCATTTTTTTCTAGACAACGAAGGAATACTCCTTCAAAATTCTTTTTGAACAAGATATTGTCAATGAGCTGATAAGGTGCAGATTTCAATCTTAAAGCCCTCTTATGACGTGGGTCTAAACGTTCAGGATCAGTCCCATGTAATAAGAAGAACTTAATATCCTCATACCAAGAATCAGGAGGAGTAGAGTTCAGAAAAACTTCCCTTTCAAATAAGGAAGGGTTGCTGAAGAAATGCAGATCTGATTCAGCACTGTCTGCAGAGCCAGCTGCTAGCTTACAGAGACCTTGTCCTCTGACAATCTTTAATGGTTTTATTTCCAGGTCGTATTCCTGAAGTGCGGTGACCCAATGTGCTAGTTTTTCACCAAGATCCTTCTGCACCAAAATATTTCTTACTGCAGAATATGGTACAATGACCTTGGTGTGGGACTTCAACAAGTAAGGCCTGAAATGTTTAACAGATTTGAAAACAGCAAAAGCTTGCTTGTCCACTTCTGGGTAATTCAGTTCTGCACCATTGAGACCAGAACTCATAAAAGCGATAGGGGCCTCGTTATTTTCCTGGTTTTTATGTGTCAGAACAGCAGCATAAGACAAATCAGAAGCGAAAGTATATAAAATGAATGGTTTGGAAAAATCTGGGCTAGTGAGAGTGGGGGCCTCAGTGATAGCTTTTAAAATGTCGTGAAAAGATTTCTTTTCATCAGCGTTCCATTTAAACTCAGCATCTTTTCTAATCATTTTCTGTAATGGCCTAACAATTTCTGTATAGCCAGGGATGAATCTAGAAACAAAATTTATTTTTCCAAGAAAGGACTGCATAGACTTTTTCGAGTGAGGCATCGAAATCTGAGATATAGCATGAGTATGTTCTGGGTCAATATTAATGCCTTGTTCAGACACAACAAAACCCAGCAACTTACCTTCAGTAACTGAAAAGATAGATTTCTTAGGATTTAATGAAATCCCGTACTTCCTGCAACGCTCAAAAACTCGCCTGAGATGAGTTATATGATCAGTCCTATTTTTAGAAAAGACAGTAATATCATCAAGATAAATCACAACAAACTTACCAATCAGACCTCTGAAAGCGATATCCATTGCTCTCTGGAATGTTGCACCAGCATTTATGAGACCAAAAGGCATCTTCCTATAGGCATAAGTTCCCCAAGGTGTCCTAAAAGTTATTTTCAACTGGTCAGTTTTGGATGCCAACACTTGGTTGTATCCTGAAAAACCATCTAGTAGCAAAAACATCTCAGATCCAGAGACCTGTTGCAGGATTTTCTCCATTGTGGGAAGCGGATAATTGTCTTTATCAGAAACCTTATTCAGGTTTCGGAAATCGACACACAATCTGATGTCACCGTTTTTCTTCCTTACGGGTACAATATTTGCTACCCATTGGGCATGCCGAATAGGGAAAATTATCCTAGCAGGAAGGAGTTTATTTAGCTCCTTTTTGACAGCTGGTTCTAAGCTGGGGTGCATTTTTCTCAATTTTTGTTGGAAAGGTTTAGCCTCCGGTTTCATAGGAATGACATGTTGCATGATATTGGGGTCGAATATTTTCAATTCATCATAGGTCCATGCGAATATGTCTTTAAATTCTTTAAAGAGTTTGATGAAGGCTGTTTTCTCCTGAACAGTACACGTACTGCCTAGGTTTACGCATTGAGAGTTTTGCTCAGTTCCTAGATTGACAATGTCAAATTGCATGATGGAGCTACCAGTTTTACAATTTCTTGTAGCTTTAAATTTATCCTTTAAGTCATAAAAATTTTCAAGTTTGATTACTGACCTAGGAAAAACACTAACCTGATCGAGAGTTTCTTGAATTGAGCAAGGCTTAGGGATTACTGCAAAATTATATAGGTCCTCATCGTGAGTCATTTCATCTACGATAGCATCCTTAAAAGTGTCCTTTAAGGTCAGAAAATCGATCAGCTGTTCATCATCATTGAAAACTCTCCAGTTTATTATGTTGTCTGGGACAGAAGGCCTGAAAAGCAATTCAACCAAGAAAGCATCAGTAAGCATTCTTTCGGAAGGAATTAATCTAGAAGCGACGTTAGCCAAAAGGTCAGCTTCTTGATTCAAATAGCGAGGAATGGAGTTTATGTTAAATGCTTCAAATGCCAAAAGTAAATTCCATACCTCAGTTTGATAATTTTTTAGGTGACCAGCAATGCAGTGTATTGTACCACGTACCTATCTCACAACAATTTCTGAATCTCCTAACACTAACAATGTTTTTACACCTAAGTCGATTGCTTTTTTAAGCCCTTGAATCAGAGCTTCGTATTCAGCCACATTGTTGGTGCATTCGAATTCTAACCTGCAAGCGATAAAGTATCTCTTCCCATAAGGATCTATCAGCAAACACCCTGCACCAGCTCCTTCTTTTGACTTAGAACCGTCAAAATAGAGAGACCAGAACCCGTTATTAAGATCTAAATGCAGTGTTTCAGAGATTGAAATTTCAGGTGGAAGTAGTGTAAAATGACAAATTTCAGACTGCTGATTTGAATCTGGAATATCTGAAATTTCAGCTTCAAAGTTACCAAAAAATGAGTCAGCCATATAGTTACCCATTATGGTATCGGTAAACAAAACTGGTTCATTTGAGTCATCAATTTCAATGACGGTATGCTTCATATACCGTTCTCTATCGATTCTGATTTTATTCGGATGACCCTTATGAGGTATCCACAAGTGTGACCAGTCTGTTGCGAAATATCCGTCTAGCTTTTGTGACCAATCCCTGCTAAGAAAAAGACCATATGCTTCTGGTATATCAGCAACAATAATATTGATAACAAAATGGACTTGGGGATTGGCAGCTAACCTTATCAGCACTTCCTTCAGTTTACCTATTACCTTCACGTTTGAGCGATCCAGCTGTACAATACTGGTATCACAAGGCTGAGGGACAACATTAAGCCTTTTACACACCGAGTAAGGCACCGAGTAAGGCATTACATTTTTGGACGCCCCTGAGTCAATCATGCAGTTATGTACTTTGCGATTAAATATTTCAAATGAAAGTAAAAAGGGTGGAGTTGAAGAATAAGATTTTTTACCTATTGATGATGCATTGACTGAAGACTTTTGTGAATTATCTTTATTACTAACAACACTATTCTGATTTGAGGGAGTCTTACCAGTTTTACTTGGGGGAACCCCTTGCACCATTTTCTCACGAATCATAGGTATTTTTATAAGTTCATATAGAGAAATATTAGCCCTGCTCTTCTTTAAGTCTTCAATCAAATCATATTCTAACTCAAGGGAGGGTGCAGATCTACTAATTGCAGGCTGATCTTTGTCTTTAGCAGCCGAACTACTATCTGGAACAGTTGTAATAGGTTCAGTTGAAGGCTGGTTTTTTTTACTTCTGGTATTATGCTGATGCTGATTCACATTGACAACAGCCACCTCTTCGTCATCAGTTAATTCTGAGGTGTCCCAGAAATGACTGATGACATTGGGTGGTTTAATATCATTGTTATCATTGGTGTCTTGTTTATCTTGAGAATTCTGTCCAGAAGACTGAGTTTCAGTTTCAGTAGTTGTTTCCAGATATGAAACTATTGCTTTGAGAAAACTGTTAATTTCCTCAATGTTATTAGCTTCAGAGGGTGAATTTTGTTTAGTAGCTGGATTTTGAAAGGGTCTTCTGAATAACTGTTTTGGTGGCTCCTTGTTTGTGGTGTTATCAGAAGTGCCCCTTTTCAAATCGATAATTTCATTAGACAGTTTTTTTATAACTCTCTGAAGACTGTCAAGATCTAAGGCATCTTGGCCCTTTTTATCAGAGCTTGGGGTAGCTTTGGCTGAACTGTCAGTCTTCTTACGAGAAGAAGATGCAGCATCGGTATCTGTCACAGGATTTGCTTTTGTGGCAGTCACATCTTTTTCAACTTTGATGGCTTCTTCAAAGTTTTCAGCGAGTGTAAGTTTAGCCTTTTGTCTTACAAAAACAGCTATCTTTCCGGGCAAGGCTGAAGTATAAAATTCAATGGTCACATCCTCAGTTGGTCTTGAAGTAGTGGGGATCCTATTTCGTAAAGTCAGAAAACGCTGATTAAAGTCTTTAACCTTTTCTTTAGGTTCAATGCGGATTCTGGACAGTTCTGACACTAGGATAGCTGGAGTCTTGTCATCTCCAAATTTATTCATAAATGCAATGTCAAATTCATTCCAGCTGGTAATGGAACCAGCTGTAAGTGAAAAATACCAGGTTGATGCTTTTCCCTTGAATGTATAAGGGAAAAGGCGGCATACTACATCCTCATGTTCAACATCCAAGAGTCGGACTGCCAGCATAAACTTTTTGACATGGTCTTCAGCTGGTTCGTTAGACTCAGGATTGAATTTAGGTAAGAGCTTCTCAAGATGTTTAGGCAAAGGATGCTGATTTCCTGGGACAGCAACTACATCCTGAGCCATCCATGGCATATTAGCATTAGGATTCACGTTTACCCCTGCCATGTTTCTAGGTGTAGGAGGCGGCGAAGGTTGTCTTTGAGTATTACTAGACGAATGGGGCGGTGACGATGGTCAACCAGATCCTCCTGAAACAGGTGGTCCTGAAGAAGACGAAGGCTGATTAATGTGTGTTAAAGATTGCTCTTGTTCTTCCAAGACGGGTTCAGGATGATGAGTGCGGGGCCTAGTAATCTATGGGAGAGGTAATTCAGTGGGCTGACGCCTAGTGAGATTCGAATAAGCCCTTGTTAAGATTTTACGGGATTCATTTATGGCTTGTTCGTACTGGTCGATTTGTTCAGGAATGGGAGAGTTGAATTGAGAGATCAGATTTCGAACAGAGTCGCTCACTGGGGTTTC
Organism: Pseudotsuga menziesii; assembly: GCA_001517045.1. Lineage (NCBI taxonomy): Eukaryota > Viridiplantae > Streptophyta > Pinopsida > Pinales > Pinaceae > Pseudotsuga > Pseudotsuga menziesii. The sequence continues at coordinate 252,236 of LPNX010588190.1, forward strand.
ATTCACTCGCGATGAACTGCGAGTGCGTGGTTGAGTGCTTGATTGTATTTGAGGGGTAGTAGGCTGATTAACTTTGTTTAATGGGTTATTGTCATCAGCCATTGCCTTACGCTAGCCCTCCTTCTAGCGCCATTTTTGACGGGCGTATTCAACTAAGCCCGCAACGGGGGAAAACGACCCAGTCCTGGATCCTTAGAGCAGGCTCCAAGCTGTTTGGAATAGTCGCTCTTGACAGATTTAAAGGCTCTGTTGGCCTGGGATCCTAGAAAGACTAATGGTTACAATTAATGCTACTGATAATCAGTGTTAGCCCTATGCTTATAATTACAAGGATTAATCCAAGTTATATATTACAAGAATCAAACTGTCAAAATAAAACAATTAACCCTAATTACATGAATAGAACATAACCTAGCCAAGATCAGTATCCTACTGGATCATGTTATAATTATAAACACATGTATAGTAATTACAAAAAGGATAATCTGAATGTAATTAATGAAAAGATCTGACTTAAGAAGGTTCTTCAGATAGTACAAAAAGAAGAAAATAAATAAAATATAATTCTGATCTAATACCTATCCTGATCAGGAGCAATAATTAATTTAACCTGTAATTGACTAATGTTAATAAAGATACTGTATGTAAACCTTTGCTGATATTTAAAAACATTCAAATATTGCAAATTCATACATGCATCATTACATATAATGTAACAATAATACCAATTATTAACTACAGAACATGACATAACAACGCAGTCAAAAACAGGAACAGTCGATACCTGATAAATAACATTTGCAGAATTCATCAAGGAAATTATCACAAACATTCATGATATAGGGGAGTGAATGGCAAAACTGAAAGATATTATAAACCACATATAAAGTTTTAAAAATGTAAATGTATGTAAAACATCACCAGTCCAAACGCTGTAGTAACTGACAGGTAACTGCCTAGAAACACAGATAGAACGAACCAGCAGTTTTGTTCTTGCTTCCCCAGAGTATCGACCCCTAACAATTTTACTATCAGCCCCTTAAATACATTGTAAATTTCCCAAAATACCACTAAGAGCTAATAATAACCAACATTACAATCCCAAAAAGATATCACATAAAAACGACAAGTGGAACATGTCGTTTTTTATGCATACGCACAACTATTCCATCCATCACATGGGATCGAGGACATAAGCAAAATAATGACACCTGTAAAACAGTCCTTCCAATATCGATTTGTCTCCAGATACAACGGGATCATCCATATAACCGAAATCCTCAAAATCGGGGGCAAAACAAACTTCATGATACTATCTGCGATACAAAACAAAAGAAACATAATCAACATATAATTAAAATAAAGACAAATAAAATCATTAACAAACAAATTCGAAATAATCAAATACCTGAACATAATCATCAAAACAGCAAACCTGATATCACAATATCATATCACCAAACACTACAGATTGACTGGGGCATTAAAAACTTGTATATTAACTCCACTAGACTGACTCGGAGATGGAGCCTTAAATTGCATAAGAGCGATCTAAGCATTGAGCTCCCGCAACTTTTCCTCACTCTTTTCATTCTCGTCCTGCAACTTAAGAACCCTCCTTATCAGTTTGTTTTTATGATTCTTGAGTCGTAAAAGATGTTGATCACTTACATCAACTTTTGCCTTTACTTTCACATTATCAGCTCTCAATAAATCCTGACTCGCAACTATTTCGTTCATCTTGTCTTCCATTCGACGAACCTTGTCTAACAGACAACTAACGAACAAAGGATGAATAGTTTCCCCAATTCCACGACGAATAGCCGAGGTTGTTTTAACAGACATCTCTTTTACCACAGGATCAGCCATGCAATCACCTAGAACTTCCTGAACCTTCTTATCCACTACTAGATGACTATCACGATCAAGGGTAACATCAATGCCAGGCTCAACAGGCTGAACCTCTAAAGACAGAGAAGGATTTTCAGAGATATCATCAACAGTCACAGGGTGACTTTAACCAGCTAGATCAGCAACAAACTCACAATTAACCATATCATCATCAACAGGTGGAGGAGTAACGTTTTCCTCATCATCAATTACAACCATTTCGACTGGAGACTTAATATTCCCGGGGTTTTGTGCCATCTTGGCTTTCGCCATACTCCTGGTTAGCCTTCTAGTCAGCTTGGATTTGGATAATTTCCCTCGACGGTTTCCAAATTTATCACTATTGTTTGATGGAGTGACAGGTGACAGAGCTGAGACCTTCTTTACACGCCTAGACTCTGGAGATGTATGAGGAGTGTTCATTGGATCACTCATAGGTGCTTGAGATGGTTCCACACTCTTAAGACTAGGGTTTGATATAGGTTTACTCAGAGAGGCCGAACTTGAATCTTTATGTTTGCTACAGTCATCGAGACTGTCAAACATACAATGACAAAACCCTGAAAAACCATTCGATTCTATAAACTGCTCCCATGAGCGACCCGAATTTACCAATTCATTCTCAACCAACATACGGACTAGGCCGTGGTGAAACAAACTGTGTCTTACATGTTTTGGTCCCTTCTTTATGGCGTTTGACATTTTAAACAAACTGTGCAGAAGATAGTAAGGGAGATTAATAGGAAACCCTATGAAGACAGCCATTAAACGAAGATGGTATACATATGCCGATGACAACCGACCTTCGCAGGTTAAATACCTGTGAATTAAATCAAGCATGGGGCGCCAGTCTTTCAAGAAATACTTACGTGCAAATCCTATCCGAAAGGAAATTTCTTGAGTCGGGTTCTTCAGCAATGATCTCCATTCCGTAATCTCCATTTTCTGATACTTAAACCACCGCTTCCCAGACAAAGGCAAACTTGTTGCACTTGCAATCGACCTCTCATCCACCCGAAAGCACAAATCACCAACTTCTGCTTGGTATTTTACCAGGGACAAAGCAAATACTCTGGTAACTTCTGGATTAGAATCAGAAAACTTCTCAAAGAATGGCAGCCACCCGACATCTTTAACCTTTCGCAAAAGCCTAGGGTTCGAATTCAACGGGGTTAATTCATAGGGTTCGACTCTCACGACAGGGGCCATCACTGATTGTTTATAAATGCGAAACCATGCACAGAATACATGCCACCACTGAACCAAATACAGAAATCCAGGTCGTGAGCATTTGGAATAGAGACTCAGCAGCGCTAAATAATGCAAAGGATAAGCCATAGGTAATTGCAAGCGAAACCCCTTCGGGTTCGGCATGATCGGAGCCATCACTACTCGGGGTGATAAACACAAATGACGGTTGAAACCCTGAAAGACTGATGTTATCACAATCTACCATGAATTAAATGATAGGCGAGCTTAAGGTGTATGTAATAACAGGTGCTCCACTGGCAAACAGCCACGACAAGGACTAGGTACGTGGATGACAGGGTAAGAATGAGTGTCATAATAACACTCTGAATTCGTGATAAGTGGCTCGTGCCATAGATCATTCCTGATAAAACCATAATATATGCGTTCTCAACCCTACGTTCGACCCATTCATCAAAGGTGGCGAGGAATAATATGATTCGAAAATGAACCTTTGAATATCATCATATACGAATTAATATCAATATAAATCATGGTCCATGAACTTTAGGATATGGAAAACGAATCATGCATCCAAGCTTAAACATAGTCACAAGAATCAAACTTTCATCACCATCGCCCTACTTGGCATGAAAACTATGGTAACACAACCTCATTAATATTTATAACAATGAAATCGACTAAACCAATGCCTAATATTCAAGGGAACATGCAAAACTAAGATAGACAACAGCAAGCATAAAAACCATGAACACTCATAAATCAATCTTCCTAGTCAAAATTCATCCAGACCAGTAACTCAGAGGCAGCGATTTCATCGATCCAATGTAACTTGCAAGGTTGATCAAAAATGTTAATTTCAATAAATCAGTAGCCAAGGAAAAATACTCCTTTCAGTAGCTGAGTTTGTCCCTTTTAAAAGTTAAACATTTCATCAAACAAAATAGGATTTTGTTTGATAAAATAATGATTTTAAAAGGCTGTTGAGCAGAAGCACAACAAGTCGAAAACCCACAACCAATAAATTCTCCACATTAATATTTACAATACAGAGCTTAAATTCTCTGCTAAAACATCTATAAGTAGAAGTAACAGGTCAAGCTTTTGTTTTACAGGGCTTACCCATGAAGGGTATCTCATACGACCTTATAGACACCACAACCCATGAATGGAAGCTATGTTACTTGCAAAACGGAACATAGGCCTTTTATAAGTATACTAATCCTCAGACTAAGCAACTAAATGAAACCATGTTGAAAAACCAAACCCAGAGCATACCTCTCTCAAGCAAGACGGGTATGTTGCTCCATGCAGAACAACCCCAAGAACCCCATTTCTTGGAGACCACTATAGTAGCAGAGCCAAATGATCCAAATGAGTCATGGAATCAACCAAGGTAGGGTATGAGACTCGTTTACCACCTTTCCCAAGGTTCCATAAATGTGTAACCCAGGTCACCCATAGAAGCATGATTTTTACCCACTCCCTCATAGTTTAAAATGCACTTTGTGATTTTGGATTCGAACCATTATCAAAACCCATGTTGACATTGATAAGACAATGTTTCATGGCATATAGAATATTCCATGAATGGCACATGATCTATATGTTGCATATAAACTTTAAATACAAAATCGTTAAGTCTTATGACTTAATCCTTTAACATTTAGGCATTAAAAAATTCAAAATCATATGTATAAATGCTAAGCATAGGGATAAAAATTACAAGTCTTAAGCCACACTAATAATGTTAACCCGATAAATATAAGTCTAATAAACCCCAGCTTTGCGTAATCAATAACATAAACAATAATATTAAGAATTCCTAGGATAGGACTTTGGTCCTTTGTCTTCGAATGGAATTAGAGTAGTAAAGCATGGGAAACATTCCAGGTTTAGCAGTCAAAGCAAGCTTTCGTCACCTAATGAATCTACACAAAGAAAGGAGAAGTCTACATTAGTTCAATATGAACTAAGTAAGCCCCGCAACAGCAAGTATAACCAGTTACCTATTCAAGTGGCCCGAGAATGGATACAAGTCCCACCACTCCACCGCTTGACAGTTAAAAGTTAAGTCAAGAATTTCCATAAACAATGAACGAAACTTATATCCTAAAAGTAAGTTATAAATGAACATGTATATGCACATGCATGACAAATAATCAATCCGCAGAGTAATCATTTAAACCAGTTTCAAGTAAAGAAAACATGATACTTAAATATGTCAATAAATACATAGGAAAACCTAAATAATGGTAAGGACAAACTTACGACACTACAATTCAAAAAAACATGACTGACACATTCTGTAGAAGTTAAATTAATGTCCAGATCAGGTAGTAATTAACTGGGCTACAATTTTATTTTATTTTCAAATTTTGGGGACATTACAGTTTCACATTGCATGATTTGAAAAATTGATAAATCACACTAAAAGGATATATGGGAGAGACCTACAATTTTTAAAAATCATTTACATAGTGCACATTATTGGTTAGAAAATATTGGAATCCCTAAAAACCAAAGGAGAGCATAACCACCACTTAATCATTTCAAATATAAATTCCATTTATATAGTCTATGAAAATATAGAAGACCCATGGAATTTGTAAACATGTTTGTTGTTTAAAACCATCATGCATCAAATTGTTTAAAAGGTAGGATTGGAAATACTGAGCATTTTCCATCATACATAAAAAGACCGAGGGCCCATTGTCACTGTACCAAAAAGGTTTCATACCAAAAATGATATTCTATCAATTGGTACAACTCTAAAACTTGTTTTTCATGGCACCATATAAGTATTTGGGAACATTTCTTATCGATACAATTTCCCATGCATCGACCATGTGTTATAATTTTTCAATGCGTTGTGGTAAATGTCCTATAAATTTCCTGTCGCATTGTTAATTAACTCTAATTTACATTGCATTCAATACAATTACTATTTTTCTTCTAATTTGAATCTAAATATTGATGTGTTTCTACAAGTTTCCTTGGATTTTAATGATTCTCCATCTTCATCGGGGATCGGTAGATCACCCTATACCTAGGTACCATGTGTAATTACGTACAATTTGAATATGAATTTTTTTGACTTAGTATGGTTTATTTCTACTTTTTAGTATTAAACTATGATATTACAAATATGTATGCAAAAACCACCATTATTACGATTGCCACAATCCCATCCCCACCTTTCCATCTAGTTTATACGCTAGGTGTAACCATTAGTGTGTACCCATCCTTCCATCCCCTATATTTCCACACCTACCCTTCTATTCACTCTCCCTCCATCCATGACTTCCCTTCCCTCAACCCTCCACCCATCCATGCTCTTAAATAGGTTGTACCCCCTCTATAGATCTCTTATCATTCCCAATTACCTTTTCTAGGGCGCCTCCCTCTATCATATAACTTGTAGGGATATATCATGGTAGATTCCCACAACATGCTCTTCGATGACAAAGTGATGGGGAGATCAACCGATGTGTATCAGCCACGATGTGGCATTTTTGGGCAGCAATTTCCATATTTTGTATATAGGGCCGCAAGTTGTCATATTTTGTATAGTGCACAAGATGTGAACCATGTTTCATTTTTGACAAAATAAATAAATAAAAATATATGTTTGGAAAATATTTGCATATGAATACGTAGACTTTCAATTTGGAAAATTAAAAAAAAAAAAAATCTTGGACAGTAGCAATTCATATCAATACTATATTCGTCAACGCATCATAAATACAATAGAAGACATAGATTTATAGTGAAAACCCTGGACTCTAAAAAAAAACTTAATAAATTTCATGAATTGGTTTCAAATTTTTACATTGATTAACATGATGCCACCTTTGAGGACACCCATTATCTTGTAAGAACCCTTTTACAATATGAAAGGCTTTAGTTACAGTGAACAAAGTGTAACTTGGTGAGAGGATACCATCTCCAATGATCTCCAACTCATAACCAACCAGTAGGAACAACCTCCCTAAGGACCTCAATCCTCTTGAGAATATACCCAATTATTCCTTGCACCACCTTGTCACCGAAATATGAGTATGTCTATGTTTGTTTAAATTGTCTAGCTACAATACTATAAAAAACCTGTAAGTCTACTTCTCTTCCATTCATAGTCTTCTAAACCTATTGATCTGCTCCAGATATTCTTTTTTTCTCATTGTACAATAAGCTCATTTCATATTTTTTCCATATTATAATGATGAGGTCAAAATTTTCATTCTTGTATCTTGTGGAAATTGAACCCAAGTGATAGAACAATTACACTAACAAAGTTACTAATCAAACATGCAAAATTCACACAACAGGAGAGTGAAATTGGGGCACAACTTAATCTTGTATTGAATAAGTGTACATCAGCCAACCATATGAAGTAATAGGATGCTCAAATATATAATTACATCAAATATTTGAGAGCATAAGGTTTTTATTCTAATTAGTCAAAAAATAAGGCTTACGAGAACTAGTCAAATCCCCCATAGGTGCAATAAGGACTTTCCAAATATATGAATATGCTCACGAATTGGATAAATCATATAGAAATATAATAAGTGATGGAAAGAGATCATATCCACATCTTTCTTTGGAGAAAAGGAGGATGATGTGGGAAAAAAATAAGGCAGTTACTCCTAGACTAGCTTTTCCTTTTTTCCTTAAAACCGATGTAAAGCAAGGAAGATTTCAGAAAAAGCAGAACTACACTTTTACAAACCAGGGATAAAAGAAGAAATGCTAAAAATATTTCTAGGATGATTCAAAAGTGCCCCATGACCCATTTTTAGCAAGTGTTGACTTCTAGGTGCATGTGGAAGCCGACTAGCATAATGAGGAATCTAGGAATAAGACAAAATTGATTAATTAATGTAAAATATGGGTAACTATGGGTTTATTATTATAAACCCCCCCTTTAATCCTGAATTTATGAGTAAATATCAGAAGAATAGAGGGCCTAGCAACAAGGCTTAGTCACCCTTTACATACTGCATGTCCATACAACCAAGGAAAGAGGAAAAAACCCAGTGGGAAAATCCTCCCTTAAACATGGATAGGAAGAAAAATTTTGGAAATATTGTTATCAATCATAATTCACCACATGATCAAAAATCCCCAACACTGATTTGAGATTACTGAAGGTCTTCTCAAATAATACCTTGGTGAAGTTATCTGCTACTTGCTCTGAAGATGCACAATAGAGTAGAGCAATGGTACCATCATGCACAAGCTCCCTTATATAGTGAATATGGATCTCAATATGATTGGTTCTCTGTCTTTGAACTGGATCAGTGAATATTCAAATAGTTCTTTGATTTTTCACAATATATTACTGTTGAAAACTCTGATTCGAAACCACATTCTCCAAGTATCCCTTGCAACCACAAACATTGAGTAGCTGCATTCACAACTCCTCTATAATATACCTCTGTAGATGAGAGTGCTATGGCACTCTTCTTCTTAATTGACCAGCTGATTGGTCCTTCTACAAGAATGAACAAATATACTAAAGTATACTTTTGATCTATGTTGTCACCTTCCCAATCACTGTCAGTAAATCCGACTAGCTCTAAGTCAGATTTTTCTTTATAGAAAATCCCATGAGTCCTTATTCCCTGAACAAATTTTAGGATCCTCTTGGCTGGTATCCAATGGATCTCATGAGGCTGATCGATGTATCTTGAAGCCACACTAACTAGATAAAATAATTCAGGTCAACTATGTGTAATAAAAAGAAAACAACCAATCAACTACCTATACAGTGTATTATTTACCGAAGGAGAAGAACCTGCTTCCTGAAGCTTAACTCCTGAAAGGAATGGTGTATTGATTAGCTTGAAATATTTCATACTGAACTTGATGAGAATATCTAAAGCATACTTGGACTGATGAAATTTGATTCCATGTTGGGATTGAGCAATTTTGAGACCCAAGAATTGGCTCAACAATCCCAAATCTCTCATCGAAAATGCATTGTTCATTGCATCCTTCAAGGAGGCAATCTCTTTCTTTGAACTTCCTATAATCAATAGGTCATTGACATATAAAAAAATGATAATTAGATAACCATGAATCATATTCAAATATACATTTGGATCAGACTTGCATCGAACAAAACTCAATGATAGCATAAATCCAACAATCTTGGCATACCAAGCCCCGGGGGCTTGCTTGAGCCCATACAATTATTTATATAACCTTCACACTAAATATGTATTAGAAACAAAAACTTTTTTTTATGCATATAAATCTCTTCATTCAGATATCCATTTAGAAATGCACACTTCACATCCACGTGAAGTACCTCCCATTGCCTTGAAGCTGCAATGGCTAGACCTAGCCTTATGGAGTCTATGTTTGCCACTGGTGCAAAGGTCTGATTGTAATAAATACCATGTACTTGAGAGTATCCCTTGGATACCAATATTTTCTTATATTTAAAAGGTGAACCATCAGCAACAAACTTACCCACTTACACTTTACTAGATTTCTTCTTGGGGCGAAATCAACTAGTTCCCATGTGTTGTTATTATGGAGCGAGCTGAATTATTCCTTCATGGTTGTTTTCCATATTGGATCATGTACTGCATATTCATATGTTTGAGGATCTGATTCTACCATTAAATAACAATTCTCATCAAAGAGTGGATCTTTCACACAAAGGGCACTCTCAAATTGAGATCTAGTCCTCCTAATGTCACTAGGATTCCTAGCTAGTTCCCTAGGTGCATGAATCGCCCTTGCTCCCCATTTTTTCCTTGTAGGACTGTTAGGATCTGCAGTTAAATCATCATTATCACACATATCAAAATCATTAAACTTATTAGCCTCTTCACTTACAATCAGTGGTTGTGGTGGTGACGAGGACTCTCTAGCTTCAATTGTTGCTAAAAAATGTGCTTTGAACTAAACACTTATTTCAATGAAATATTTGTTAGTGCTCAATTTGATCAGCTTGTACCCTTTTGAATCTTTAGAATATCCAAGAAATAGGAACTCTTGTATTTGTGGTTGCAAAGCCTTCCTCTTTTCAGTTGGAATTCTAGCCCAAGCCTTTGAGCCAAAAATCCTGGAATGGGTCACATCTGGCTTCTGCCCACTCCAAGATTCGAAAGGAGTAATAGCATCAAGATGATTATGTGGCACCTTGTTCTAGATATAGGATGAACAATTTCTATACTTGGCCCAAAACTTTGGTGGGAAATATTTAGCTTCCATCATGCAAGTTTCCATCTCCTTAAGTGATCTGTTCTTTCTCTCTGCAACACAATTTTGTTGTGGTGTGTAAGGGATATGATGTTGGATCTAGATAGCTTCATCTTTACAATAATGGATGAACTCATACTTGACATACTCACCACCATTGTTGAATCTAAGGATAATGAGTATCCTTCCATACTAGTTCTCAACCAAGGCTATAAAGACCTTGAAAAGGTCAAAAACTTCACACTTGTGCTTTAGGAAGTATACCCAACAACACCTAGAAAAGTCATCTATGAAGGTGAGTGCATATTTGGCTTGATGCATGGACACATGAGGGAATGGGCCAGAAATGTCACTGTGGAGTAACTCAAGGGGTGTAGTGGTTCTCTCATGACTAACTCTCTCATATTTGTGCTCTGGGTGTTTTCCTAAGATACAACCTTGACAGACTCCCTTAGAAAACTTGATATTTGGTAACCTATTGGCACCCCAACAACTCCCCTTGATTTTTGTAAAATCAAGGGACCCCCATTAGAATTTTGTAAATATTTAGCTTTGAGTTTCTTTTTCTTTCATCTTGCTTGATTTGGAAAGTGATTTTCTGGCTTTATTTCTTCGATCCTTCACTCTTTGCGCTACTGGTGCTCATGACAAACGACTTGGTTGGTTATTTATTCTCATGAGTGTTTATCCTTTAATACTTAGAGTTAGTGTTTCTGGATAAATTTCTTTGATAACTTTGGACTTTATGATCATTTCTTTTATCACACATTTTTACTGATTATTTTTGTCAAAAATTTAACCTTCTATCATTTGAATCATTTTACCTCTTACTGGTTATAGAACACTTGTGTGCCCTTATTTGATCTTTATTGATTCATTGTGCACCTGATTTTGAAAGAATTCAATTATCTGGGTCTTACGACGACATGGTCAAATTTCAGTATTTCAGAATTTAATGAGCACATTGGCAGATTGACATAAATTAATGAAATGCACGATTATGGCATTTCAAATTACGTCTTGAAATAAAGGAACCATATTCTCCTTTTGTAAGGTTTTTTGAGACTTAAATTTCTCGATTAATTTTGCAACTTTATATGAATTCATAATTTTAATTGAAGCTTATTTGTATTTAACTTTTATTCAAAAGCATAGAAAGGCATAGTTGTTTTTTTTTCTTAAAAAACAAATGAATTTCATTTTTCATTTATATGGAATATTTATAGCTTATTAAATGTTTTTATATATATGGAAATATTTTATGATATTATTAATTCTTTTTCAAGTAACTATTTTATAAATATTTCAACTCATATTGTTCTAACCTAAGAACAAATCTCATTTATAAAAAGCTAAACTTATTTTATTATTATCATTATCTCATTATATATATTTTAAAGACAATGCTAATGATTAATTTATAATTATATATTTAGCTTTGATGTAATAGAGAGAGACATACTCTTAGTGTTAGAAGTTCATACTAAAAGCAAAATATTTTGATTCCTAAAATTGTATAATTCTTATTTATAAGGATTTTTATAATTTGGTATAATGCAGTCAGATAAATATTTCAAAGGATGTTATTAAATTTTGTTTTTACATGGCATTTGTAAACTTATACTTTTCTACATGAATATTCATCACATTTAAAATTATTACTTTAGATTTCTTCATAAATGATCACAACCATGATTATAATGCTTCCTTTGTATTGAAGTCAAAGCTCTTAGTAATATTTTCATAATGAGTGCATAGAATTTACGTTTTGCAAATTCCAAAGTCTCAAATTAAAGGTTCCTCTCACCAAAATCCACTATGATCACAAACACCAAATTGGATAAGCTTCTACGAAGGGGTTATGAATGGTCACTTTATTACTGTGCAAAATCTCCTCAATCGTCCAGGCCTCAATAAGAATGACATGTGGAAAGGATAACGGTGATTCAAGTTCCATCACTAAATTTGTAGAACAGATTTCGGATCAGCCTCGACAGATTTTTAGGCATCTTCGTATCATGATGCCACGTTTTCACTAGAGTGAGAAGTATTTATCATTGAATGTTATTAAAAGAGAATAGGAGATGTGCCCATGAAAATAATGCTTAACATTGTGAAGTATAAATCTGCAGGAGATACCTGATTGAATTTCATTGAATGATTTTACCATTTCTAGATAATGCAGGATCTAACACCTGATTTGTTGCCACGAAATTCTCAAGATTGTTGTTAATGTGCCATTAACTTGCCAACAGAAAAACGATTTTGACCATTTCCATTTCTTTATTTTCTCTCTTACTGTTTGTATTCTTGGAATTTTAATGTGCAGGTTATAAACAAAAATGAGAAACCAGATTCCCGTCGTCGTTATAAAGGAGGCGATTTTCTACAGTGAACTGCGAGCAAACTAAGGAGAAAATTAAAATTCTGGGACATGGGTTTTTTTCCAGAAGATCCCCATTTACCAGACGCATGAGGAATTTGCTGAAAAGAGTGAACGGTTTGGGAGATTTTTGAGGTGCTCTGAACATGTATTTCATAGGTGCGGCCAGCTAAGAAGTTCAGCGGAGTTTCTGTTAGTGATTTATCTATTTGAACAGCAAATTTCTACAGAGACCGGGGGGAGAAGAGAGCACTGAATAGAGCTGTAGAAGTTTGCTTCTTTTAAGTTCTGTAATTTTTCCATATTCTAGGTTTTTTGAAAACCAGAGAACTGGAAACGCTTGTTCCCAGGATGGAGTGTTTGAAGAAAACATACTTGAAATATATTTTGTTGCTGGTGGTGTTTCATTCCTAGAGTTGAATCTTTGGATGTGAGATACAAGTGGACATCTACAGACTGATATCATTACTGGTATTTTGTTTTGGATATATTATATATTTCAGCATCTTATCTTCTATCTTAATATTAACACAGTGTGCTTTGATATACTTGTGTTTAATTACAATTTTCACTTTATCAGCTCAATATAGCATTTTGAATAAATATATCGCTATGATTGCGTTTATTAGTATTTTTACTATAAACTTAGGCTATAATGATATACACTTATGTCTGTTAAAAATATCATTTGTATTTCTACAGTAATTTTTTACTAGACATAATCTTTGAATTCAAATAGCTATGTTGATCATTAATTATTAATTAATTTCAGAAAACTAAAATAATCGTTTATTCTTAGTTTTTCTGTTCTATTATTGTATAACAGAGTGACTTATTATGTATAATTTAAATGTTTCTATTTAAATTGTGCACTATGTCTTTCTGCTCATCTTTTATTAATTAATAATTAATCTAGTCTTTAAAAACGCTCTCAGCTGAGATAGGATAGACAAGATAAATAAAATAATTCAGATTAATTTTTATTTTGATATATTTTAGTTAACAGTTGTTAAATTGATTTGTGTAAAGTATTAACATAATTTTAATCGTCTTTATATTCAGAAAAAAACTCTTCAACAATTGGAGTCTTTCCTTAAGAAAGCAATGATAAGACAGTTTAGATAGTTGAAACTAATTATACGATTCATTTAGGTAGAAATAACATTAGGATAGGTTAGATTTTGCTGATTTTAATTTCTCCTTACGAGAAAATCAGCTGGTAGCAGGACCATAACCTGCGAGGATTTGCTATTTCAAACACACCGAATGCTACTTTAAGCTGATTGTGTGGGCAAAACCTCCTTATTGGCCTAGGTCAGAAAATCAGGCCAACAAATTGCACTAGAAGGAGGGTTGATCGGCAAGTAAGCCCTTTTGAGCTATTTTTTTAAATTTTGATCTATTTTAAAAATGGTTCCTATCACTGTTTTAGAACATGCTTTCAGCATGCCTCGGCCTGCTGGAGGTATTTCTGAAAGTGCAGTAAATCTCTTGCAAAGGCTAAGTTTTGATGGAGAAGGTAAAATGACTGCTTTGAAACATCTCACTGAATTTATAGATATTTGTAACCATTATCATATAGTGTGTGAGAGTAAGATTTGAAGGCTTTTTACTGTCACTTTCAAAAGAAGAATTCGAGGCTGGTTCGAAATGTTACCAGCTAAATCCATTCATTCATGGAAACATTTCATGGAGTTATTCATTGATGCGCATGAGGATTATAATTATCAAGCGTTGAGGTATGAGATTGGAAATCTTCGCAAACAAGAAGGTGAATCTACTAGTACTTTCTTTTCAAGATTTATGTCAATGCATTTTAGATTCCATGAGAAAGATCAACTTTCTGCAAAGGAAATAACAGATTTATTTTTATTTCTTGATTCTCATTCAACTTTATATGATCAAACAAATAATGATGAGCTTCAAATTGACGATATGCATGTTGATGGTTGCATCACTTCATCAGTTAATATTGATTCAAGGTCTAATTTTACTGGTCCAAATTGTGACACTAAAATTGTTGAACATCAACAAATCTTAGGATCTTCTAATATACAATTTCAAGAACAAAAGAATTTAAATTCGACACTTACATTAAAAAATCTTTATCTTGTTCAAGCAATTGTAGTCGAAAAGGAATCGAGGATTTTAGGATCTAAAACTGAATATTTGAATGATCGTTGCATAAATCATGAGTTTGCATTTTCTTCTTCTCAAATTGAACAAAATTATCTCATTCCTTTACAAAATATATCGACAAATCAAAATATGGATAATGATTTTTCTCTTGATTCAGTTAATCAAGATTGTCCTTTACAAACATGAACATCTAATTTTCAACATTTGGAAAGTTATCATGCTTTATATCTGGATCTATTTACTGATTATAGTTCATGTCCAGATACTAATATACAAACACTATGGTCAGTTCCTATGCAAAGTGATTTGTTGTATAAGAATGAGGAAAATATTTCTATTCACGATATTGATGAGGAAAATAAGTTTATAAATATCGCTCATGAATCTCATACATACGATAATATTGAAGAGGTTAAGTTAGAAGATAAAACCATTTCTTATAATGTTTTATATTTTGACGATACTAATCTTTTCAATTGTAAATTAAGTGAATTGTCAAAATCTCATGAATTTCAAAGGGAAAGTGCTTACTCTAAGGTAATGACAAGATTTGATTTTCAAATTTATGATGATGATACTTCCTTACAAAATATATCATCTACTTTAACTTCTCCTAGATCCTTTGATCATAATCTCGACATGCCACTTTTTTATTACTATCCTGATGAACTTGCTATCACACATTCCATTGAATCTTCACAAGTTTTAGATCTCCTCCAATCTTCTTTTTATGATCCAGTTTATGCATGGTTGGAAGAGTCATATTTTTCATGTCATCTTCTTCTTCCTTTTTTAAATATAATTTCTAATTTAATACTTTCTATTTTTTAGTATGAATCATTTCTATTAATTCTTGCACATGATATAGGAACTAGGAATCAAAATCATCAAATAAGTATTAACAAATTACTCATGAATTGGCAATAATCGGAACCGGAATTGGTTTCCTCTCTGTATATTTAATAAACAAATAAGGGTTACAATTCCCATGTAGAGCAATGGCTTAACTCCATGAAATAATTCAAATACCTAAGGGACTATTCGAATTCCAAGAGTGAGTCTAGCTTAACTGACTCTTTGCCATGCAATCTCACTCAGTTAACCACTTGACAAAAACCTTAATTGACTCACCAATCCCTAACTGAAGTTGGAGTGCAATAAATGACTTAATCTCAACTGAAAGAGATCAAACACATGTCATAGCAACCAACCATCAATTGCTAGTACTCCATGACTCCAATAAACCCTGATGAGGTTAACTGAAGCTGAACTGATCATCAGAAGTTGGTGAAGGCGCCTTGTTCACTCCAGTTCATTAAAATAATAATAAATAATCATTAAATAATATATTTAATGAATGGAGGTGCCTTAACTGAATGTAACTGATTAGTTGAACTAAAAGTAACCACCAGTTAGCAAGTAGGTGCATTAATGTCACACAAGTCACCCCTGGAGTGCTCCAGTTAGCCTCCTTGACTGTAGGAGAAGGCTAAGTTAGCCTCCTTGACTATAGGTAGGCGTGAGGATGACTAGGATGATGATAATTAATGCTCCACTGATGTCAATTAAACTTAGGATAGTGGTTTAACTAGGCCAATTTGACCGAAAGAGTGAGTATGATGGTAAATGTCTCCAACACCCCCCCTTAAGCTATACTCAGGAAGAGTTAAAAACCATAGATGCATAAAATGCTAGGGCCTTGGCAACTAAGGCCATAGGTCACCCTGTACAATAAAGCAACTGAAACAATGCTCAAAAACAATCTAAGTGAGGAAAAGAGGGAAAACCCAGTGGGAAAAAACCCCCCCTCAAGATGAACACTGAAAGTAGTTTGGATCACCCTGATGAAATCACCCCCAACAGTGAACGGAGGTAAGTGAACTTCTTTTCTGAAAATCTCTTGGTGAAGATGTCTGCAATCTGCTCATCAGTCGGGCAGTATTGCAGAATGATGGTCCTGTCATGCACTAGCTCCCTGATGTAGTGCATGTGACTCTCTACATGTTTGGTCCTCTTCCTGGTAACTGGATCCGTGGATATCTTAATAGCACTTTGGTTGTCACAAAAGAGGACAGTGGACATAGTACTACCAAGATCAAACTCTGAAAGAATGCCTTGCAACCAAACTGCTTGGATGCAAGCATTCACCGCTCCTCGATACTCGGCCTCTGCTGAAGATAGTGCTATGGCGGCATGCTTTTTTATTTACCAGCAAATAGGGCTACCACCAAACATGAATACATATCTGGAATTTGACTTCCGATCAATAGAATCACCCGCCCAATCGGAATCTGTGTATCCAACCAGCTCTAGCTCAGAGTCTGGTTCCCTGAATGTACTGGAGGATCCTCTTGGCTGCCTTCCAATGAATATCATGAGGCTGCTGCATGTATCTTGATACAGCATTCACGGCATAACAAATATCAGGCCTAGAATGTGTCAAGTACAACAAGCTACCAATTAGCTGTCGATAGATAGTGCAGTCCATGGGAGGTGTGCTTTTTCCTTCTTCAAGGCTGATCCCTGAAAGGAAAGGGAATGGTGCATGTCTATATTCAGCCATGTTAAACTTGACTAACAGGTATGAAATGTATTTTGAATGAGTGACCATAATCCCATCATAATTTTTCTCGATTTCAAGCCCCAAAAATTGTTTTAGAAGTCCCAAATCACTCATTTCAAAGGCATTGTGGAGAGCAGTTTTGATGGCTGAAATGGAGGCAATTGTGCTACCTGTGATCAGTAAGTCATCAACATATAAAACAATAATAATAATATGACCATCATGCTGCTGTAAATACACATTTGGATATGACCTACATCTCTGAAAGTTTTGCGAGAGAAGGAAGGCATCCATCTTGGAATACCACTCTCTTGGGGCCTGTTTTAACCAATATAGTGACTTCTTTTGCTTGCAAACCAAATATGGATCAGTTATGTAGCCCTCAGGCTGCTTCATTTATATCTCCTCATGAATATCTCCATGTAGAAAGGCTGACTTAACATCCATGTGATGCACCTCCCAGTGATTGGATGCGGAAATAGCCAAAACAAGGCGGATGGAGTCCATTTTTGCAACCGGTGCAAAGGTCTCATGGTAGTCCACTCCTTGGACCTGAGAGAAAAATTTTGCTACCAGCCTTGCCTTATATTTTCAGTTGATTCCATCAGCATCAACCTTTGTCCGAAACACCCACTTGCATTGAACCAATTTCCTTCCCAGAGGAAGAGGAACTAGCTCCCAAGTAGTGTTTTTCTGAAGAGAATTCATCTCTTCATCCATGGCAACTTGCCATCTCGGATCCTTCCGAGCATGGTAGTAGGATTTTGGATCTGAATTAATCATCAAATAGCAAGTTTCAGACAGCAAAATATCAAAACAATAGAGTGCAATACCTTCTCTTTGGAAATCAAACCTGGTTCTCCTTGGATCATCCAGATTTCCAATGTTGTCTCCTGTGGAGGAGAGTGTCTGTCGGGCCCATGTAGGAAGATGATTTTGCACTTCAGGTTCTGATTCAGTATCTAATGTTTGTGGCACACTGATATCATAAATCAGAGGATCCAAATCAGGGTCATCATCCCCAATTTCATCATTCAAATATTCAGTGGAATAGGAAGGAATTTTAGCAGTTTTCTCCTCCACTAGTTCCACCTCCTGAAGAGGCTCATTGAACTTGACACTTCTCTCGATGATGATCTATTTGGTATTGATATCCAGCAGCTTGAATCCTTTAGATTCATTAGGATATCCAGTAAACAAACATTCTATGCTCTGCGGTTGCAAATCCCTTCTTTTATCAAGTGGAATCCAGGCCCATGCAGTGGACCCAAACACCCGTAGGTTAGACACATCTAGCTTGTGTCCAAAGCATGCTTCGAAAGGAGTATTACCTTTCACTGATGAATGTGGCACCCTATTCTAAATGTATGCTGTGGCATGCATGGCTTCAGCCCACAAATTTGCAGCAATCTTCTTTGACTCCAACATACAGGTGGTCATCTCTTTGAGAGACCGGTTCTTCCTTTCCGCTACTCCGTTCTGCTGGGGAGTGTAGGGAATTGAATGTTGGACCTGAATACCACTTTGGTAGAATATGGACAGTAACTCATTACTGACATACTCCCCTCCATTATCAGATCTCAGTATCTTGATCTTAAGCCCAGAGGCATTTTCAATCAAAGCCTTCAATTCAGAAAAATTTTCACATACCTCTGATTTCTTTTTGAGGAAGAAAACCCATGTATATCTTGAAAAATCATCAATAAAGGTAAGGAGGTACCTTGATACATTCATGGATGTGATAGGAATTGGACCACTGATATCAGAATGTATCAGCCCCAATATGCTTGTAGCTCGGTTTGCCTTCCCCCGATTGAACTTGTGCTCATGGTGCTTTCCAATCACACAGCCCTTGCAGACTCCCGTGGTTTCCTTGATGGCTGGGAGGCCTTCAACCATGGAATTTTTCTGTAATTGCTGCAAATATTTGAAATTAATATGGCCAAACATTTCATGCCACAGCCTACTAACCTCATTTCCATGAGTTAACAGAGCGGTGGGCTTTTCATCCGCAACAAAGTGAGAGAACTCATAGGCTTTTGCATGATGATTTGCATGGCCTTTTGCAATGAGTTTCCCGGATGAAATTTATATTATCTCAACATCATTTGGGCTGAAAGAGACTCTCTTAAGCATTCCTGTATGTGTCATTTGATAGACACTAAGGATATTTTCTGCTAGAGACGGTACATACAAAACTTTAGAAAAAAAAAACATTTTCTAGATCTACAGTACCTTGTCCTTCGGAAATGATGGTGGAGTCATCTCCCAAGTGGATGGGGATGGATTTGCTGGTCTCCAAGGATGAAAAGGAATCTTTTTCAGCCATCATGTGATTCGAAGCTCCAATGTCAATCAGCAGTGATTTGGACTTCGAAGTGCTTGCCATGAGAGCATGACCTTTCTCATGCTGTGGTTCCCGGTCTTGGTGATCTCTCCTCTGAAAGCTCTCCGAAAGATTGATGTGATTCCTCTCAAGGAAAAAGGTTGCTTCATCAAGATTTTTCTTCATGTAGGCATGTTCAGGGTGAAAACCCTTCCCGCAGTAAGAACACTTGACTCTTTCTTTCCCATTGTTCCCTTTTCCTTTGTTCTTCCTTGAACCGGAAGATTCATCATGCTGCTGATTTTCAAGTCTAGGATTTGGAGTATCAAATTTAGTTTTCTGATTTTTCTGCTGCTTTCCTTTACCCTTCGTATCTTTGGGCCCCAAGGCATGGAGCGCTTGATCACAGGAAGATTGGATGATCCCCATCTGGACAAGCTTGTCATGTTCACTAGTTAGGGACTCAATGAAGGCATTGAGTGTAGGCATCTTCCATTTGGGAGTTGTGAGCTTCACTGCATGGAATGTAGAAACAAAAACTGAATAATCAGCCCCGAGTTTGGAGAGGATGGCTAGGATGAGCTGATCATCTTCCTTCTCCACTTTGCATTGCTTCAAGAGAAAAACTGTATGCTTGAACTTTGTAAAGAAATCATTCAGAGTCTCAAAATTGGAAGGTTGGAGAGACATGAGTTCATTTTCGAGTTGATAAACTCTCATATCATCATGTTTCCCATACAGAGATTTCAATTTATCCCATATTTGTTTCGGTGTCTTCAGATCCGTAAGATGGAAGAGAAGGTCATCGGAAATAGAGAGGCACAAGAAATCGAAGGCTTCATCCTTCTTGTTCAAGAATCTTGATTTTTTCTATGGTGGATCCAGGCTCCAGTTCAGTGTCCATGGCGACTCTAAAGAGTCCTTTGGAATGTAGTTTATGCTCCATTTTGAGTTTCCATGTGTGGAAATTGTATGGAGTCAACAGAGGTACTGAGGAGGCCATCTGGATATGCTGTAGCGAATGCTTCACCTGTAGAAACCTGAAAATCAAAATAGAAAAGACAAAATAAGGTCGGACAGCCTGCACATTCTAGGCTTTCATCACACCCAACATAGTCAATCAAGCATGCTTGATCAACAAGTTCTTTACTTGGGGTATTAAGTGGTAAGCCTTGGCTTCTAGTGCAGTGCTGGAATATTGAGCTCTTGCTCACTTCTCATGGAGAAATCTGTCAAAAATCTTGTTCTTGAGAGTTTGTTTTTCGTCCTGCCGTAAGCTCTGATACCATATTAATTCTTGCACATGATCTAGGAACTAGGAATCAAAATCATCAAAGAATTATTAACAAATTACTCATGAATTGGCAATAATCGGAACCAGAATTGGTTTCCTCTCTGTATATTTAATAAACAAATAAGGGTTACAATTCCCATGTAGAGCAATGGCTTAACTCCATGAAAGAATTCGAATACCTAAGGGACCTTTCGAATTCCAAGAGTGAGTCTAGATTAACTGACTCTTTGCCATGCAATCTCACTCAGTTAACCACTTGACAAAAACCTTAATTGACTCACCAATCCCTAACTGAAGTTGGAGTGCAATAAATGACTTAATCTCAACCGAAAGAGATCAAACACATGTCATAGCAACCAACCATCAAGTGCTAGTACTCCATGACTCCAATAAACCCTGATGAGGTTAATTGAAGTTGAACTGATCATCAGAAGTTGGTGAAGGCACCTTGTTCACTCTAGTTCATTAAAATAATCATTAAATAATATATTTAATGAATGGAGGCGCCTTAACTGACTGTAACTGATTGGTTGAACTGAAAGTAACCTCCAGTTAGCAAGTAAGTGCATTAATGTCACACAGATCACCCCTGGAGTGCTCTAGTTAGCCTCCTTGACTGTAGGTAGGCGTGAGGATGACTGGGATGATGATAATTAATGCTCCACTGATGTCAATTAAACTTAGGATAGTGGTTTAACTAGGCCAATTTGACCGAAAGAGTGAGTATTATGGTAAATGTCTCCAACAATTTCAATTCATATTATTAATATTTGATATTTTTTATTTTACAGGATTACAAACGCTTCAATGGCTTCATTGGCTTTTTGACTTTACCTGATTACAATTGAATATTTGATTTTAGTGTACATAAAATAAGACTAGGAATGAGATAGAGTAGTTTCTTTTCTTTTTCTTTACTTCTTAGTTTTTAGTTTTGATTTCACACATAGTAGTAAATATAAGAATATATATATATTTATTAATCAACTCAATAGTTTTCCGCTAAGGATAAATTGATCTCTACTTAATTTTTGGTCAGGTACACTTGGTTGGATTGAAAATTTAGAAAGCATTTTGAAGCAAGTGATACAATCGAGAATGCATGAATACGAGTATGGCCTTACATCAGGGAAGTGAATTCTTTATCTTATTTCCATTTCAAAATTTGTATACTTGTTACACGGGGGATTCACTTGTTGAGCAATATCCTAGCACGTTAGTTCATATTGAGGATTTTAAATTTCTTAAAAATTAGGCCAATATATTGCATGTATTGGGGGGGATGAGGGGTTTAGAGTGGGGGGTTAGGAGAGGTTTATAAGGATTAGGGTATAAAAAAGGGTGGTGGGAACGTTTTAGATATTGGGAGGGGGTTTCAACAAAAGGAGTTTGGACCAATATCTACATAAATTAAGGGTATTATTTAATACTCCATGATTGAACGTGCTATGTGAGAGGTTCACTCAATGAATCCCCTGTGACTTGTTATTTATCTTTTTTTGAACTATTGAATTTTGGTATTAATTGTGAGAAATCATAAATATACAATAATTCAGTAATGATAAATCTATCATTAGGTTATTTTACACGATTGTGGGATGATGTCATTAATTACACTTTTAGACTATATTTAAACTATTACATTGGGGTGTGTGTAAGAAGTTGAGGGTCTCTTTTGGCACATTAGATGCAATACAAAACTGAAAAAACAGGCATCCATCAACTTGCATGGATATTTTGAGACACTTACACAATGAATCTTGCGATCAGTAAAAAACAAGAAATGTAGGAAATTGAGTGAACTTTCCAAATATATATTTTTTTTCTATTGAAAATGTTGTTAACTATATAAAGTTGGATAAATTTTAACGCGCAATTTTTATTTTTTGGACAAATTATAAGGTATATGTTTTTGTGGGTGCAGTGTCTGAGTGTCTAAATGATGGAATAAACTTACGAAAACCGGTATACATATAGAGAACATATAGGACTAGTGCACGACTATTTTTCCAATAATAAAAATAATATTTTTAATTTTTTTTAATTATCTAAGAGATGAAACCTCGAAAACGGTATGTCAATTGTGGGTGCAGCATTCGAATGTCTTAATGGAATTATTTGGAAATGGGTTTTTTATAGCATGTATAGGTTGGTGTTCTTTAGTGCACCATACAATTTTTTTTCTAAATGGTTGAGCAACGAAAGAGATATGGACAAAACACTACCAGTGTGTTTTTTGAGTTGAGGAGTGATGACAGAAGATAAATAAGAAAAAAATAGAAAAAATTATGTATTCTTGTTAAAATTTACATATTTAGAATCTGCAAAAAAAACCATATCTGTTTCTAAAATCTCATAAAAAATGGAGGTGTGCAACACAATCAGACGAACCGTTAAACACGAGCATATTGAAAATATGGATATAATGTTGAATTTGCCATGGTTTATCATACTCCAAGGCATAGGCATGTTGAATCCGAAGCAAAGTACAAAGCAGATACATAGGCATAGGAATTCCATGAAAGCATGGGTGGAGGCTTGGCCTTATAATTTGGAGGGAATAAAAATTTGAATTTAACAATACGCACGCGTGATTTAACTCTACAAAATGTGTGCGCGTTATGTGAAACCAAAAATAGCACCAACATAATTTTGACATAATGCTTGGGATCATAATGCTTCTATTCTTCAAGTTGGTGTACACTCCACATATAACATAAGGTTTGTGGGTTCATTAATCTAAAATACATCAATTGGTATCACACAAATGATATAGGATGTGTGTGTATACTATTACTACTAGAAGTATTAGTATTAAACTAGTTACTAATTGTACACTAATTGGTGATGGAGAGAGGGATCTGGTACATAACGATGCCTAGGGATTTCCACTAGTGACCTACTGCAACCTCTTCCATAGCCCTAATGACTTGCTACAATTTTCCAATGCATCATGTCTCCAGTATCATGCCAATAGCAGCAACCTTAGCTCCTTCAATGGAGACATCTGATGCTCCCACAGGTGCTTTATATGATACACAAATAATAAATCCCTCTTGTAGTGAAATAATTCATCATCATCATCATCACCTTCCTCATCATCATCATCACCATCGCCATCATCATTATCCTCATCATCATTATCATCATCCTCATCCTCATTGTCATCATCAACTTCATCATCACCATCATCATCATCAACAACATGATCATCATCATCACCATCAACATCATGAACACCATCATCACCATTGTCGTCATCATCATCATGAACATCGTCCTCATCACCATCATTGTCATCATCATCATCATCCTCCTCGTCATCATCGTCACCTTCCTCATCATCAACATTACCATCACCATCATTATCATCATCAACATCGCCATGATCATCATTATCATCTTCATCATGTCCATCTTCATCATCATCATCTTCACCATCATCACCATCATTATCATCATCAACATCGCCATGATCATCATTATCATCTTCATCATGTCCATCTTCATCATCATCATCTTCACCATCATCACCATCATCATCACCATCGTCATCATCATCATCATCACCATTGCCATCATTCCCATCATCATCATCATCATCATCAACATTATCATCATTGTCGTCATTTTCATCATCATCACCATCATCATCACCTTCATCATCCTTATCATAATCATCACCATCAATATCATGAACATCATCATCATCATCCTCATCATCATCACCATCATCTTCATCTTCATCATCATCATCACCATCATCATCACCATCGTCATCATCATCATCATCATCATCACCATTACCATCATTTCCATCATCATCATCATCACCATCAACATCATGAACATCGTCATCATCATCATCACCATAATCCTCATCATCATCACCATCAACATCATGAACATCATCATCATTCATCATCATCATCATCATCATCATCATCATCACCTTCATCATCATCATCATCATTCATCATCATTCATCATCACCATCAACATCGTGAAGATCATCATCATCATCCTCATCATCATCACCATCACCATCAACGACATCATCCTCATCATCATCCTCATCATCAACATCATCAACATCATGAACATCATCATCATCATCCTCACCATCCTCATCATCAACATCATCATCATCATCCTCATCATCATCATCACCTTCATCATCGTCATCATCATTATCATCATCATCATCATCACCGTCAACATCATGAACATCACCATCCTCATCCTCATCCTCATCCTCATCCTCATCCTGATCATCTTTAATCATCATCATCATCATCACCTTCATCATCGTCATCATCATCATCATCATTCATCATTACCATCAACATCGTGAACATCATCATCGTCATCTTCATCATCATCATCATCCTCATCATCATCACCATCAACATCATCCTCATCATCAACATCATGAACATCATGAACATCATCATCATTCATCATCATCATCATCCTCATCATCATCATCATCAACATCATCATCATCATCACCATCAACATCAGCATCATGAACATCATCATCATCATCATGAACATCATCATCATCCTCATCACCATCAACATCATGAACATCGTCATCACCATCCTCATCATCATCATCACCTTCATCTTCATCATCATCATCATCATCATCATCAACATGATCATCATCATCACCATCAACATTGTCAACATCATCATCATCACCATCAACATCATGAATATCATCATCATCATCCTCACCATCACCATCGACATCAACATCATGAACATCATCATCATCACCCTCCTCATCATCATCACCATCAATGTCATGAACATCATCATCATCATCATCACCATCAACATCATGAACATCATCATCATCCTCACCATGAACATCACCTTCATCACCATCATCATCATCATTCATCACCATCAACATCATGAACATCATCATCATCATCCTCACTATCAACATCATGAACATCATCATCATTCATCATCATCATCATCCTCATCATCATCATCATCTGCACCATCAATTTCATGAACATCATCATCATCACCTTCATCATCGTGAACATCCTCATCATCATCATCACCATCATCATCATGAATATCATCATCATCATCCTCATTATCATCATCACCTTTATCATCATCATCATCATCATCATCATCATCATCACCGTCAACATCATGAATATCCTCATCCTCATCCTCATCATCATTCATCATCATCACCTTCATCATCATCATCATCATCATCATCATTCATCATTACCATCAACATTGTGAAGATCATCATCATCATCTTCATCATCATCACCATCAACATCATCATCATCATCATCATCATCCTCATCACGAACATCATGAACATCATCATCATCCTCATCATCATCATCACCATCTGCATCATGAACATCATCATCATCATCATCATCATCCTCATCACGAACATCATGAACATCATCATCATCCTCATCATCATCATCACCATCTTCATCATGAACGTCATCATCATCATCCGCATCATCATCATCACCTTCATCATCATCATCATCATCATCATCATCATCATCATCACCGTCAACATCATGAACATCATCATCATCATCCTCATCATCATCATTCATCATCATTCATCATCACCATCAACATCGTGAACATCATCAACATCATGGACATCCTCATCATCGACATCATGAACATCCTCATCATCAGCATCATGAACATCATGAACATCCTCATCATCCTCATCACCATCAACATCATCCTCATCATCATCATCATCCTCATTATCCTCATCCTCATCATCCTCATCATCATCACCTTCAACATCATCATCATTATCATTATCATCATCATCATCATTCATCATCATCATCCTCATAATCATCATCATCATCCTCATCCTCATCTTCATCATTACCTTCATCATCATAATCATCATCACCATCATCAACATGATCATCATCATCACCATCAACATCATCGACATCATCATCATCATCCTCATCATCATCAACATCATGAACATCACCCTCATCATCATCATCACCTTCATCATCCTCATCATCATCATCATCAACATCATGAACATCACGAACATCATCATCATCACCATCAACATCATGAACATCATCATCATCATCATCTTCATCATCATCACCTTCATCATCCTCATCATCCTCATCATGAACATCATGAACATCATGAACATCATCATCATCCTCATCATCATCCTCATCATCAACATCATGAACATCATGAACATCATCATCATCCTCATCATAATCAACATCATGAACATCATCCTCATCATCACCATCACCATCAACATCTTGAACATCATCATCATTATCCTCATCATCATCATCACCTTCATCATCCTCCTCCTCATCATCATCAACATCATGAACATCATGAACATCATCATCATCCTCATCATCATCATCACCTTCATCATCCTCATCATCATCATCATGAACATCATGAACACCATGAACATCATCATCATCATCAACATCATGAACATCATCATCATCCTCATCATCATCAACATCATGAACATCATCCTCATCATCATCATCACCAACAACATCATGAACATCATCATCATCCTCATCATCATCATCAGCACCTTCATCATCCTCATCATGAACATCATGAACATCATGAACATCATCATCATCATCATCATCATCATCCTCATCATGAACATCATCCTCATCATCATCATCACCATCAACATCACGAACATCATCATCATCATCCTCATCATCATCATCACCTTCATCATCCTCATCATCCTCATCATGAACATCATGAACATCATGAACATCATCATCATCATCATCATCATCCTCATCATCAACATCATGAACATCATGAACATCATCATCATCCTCATCATCATCAACATCATGAACATCATCCTCATCATCATCATCCTCATCATCATCATCACCATCAACATCATGAACACCATCATCATCATCCTCATCATCATCATCACCTTCATCATCCTCATCATCCTCATCATCAACATCATGAACATCATCCACATCATCATCATCCTCATCATCATCAACATCATGAACATCATCCTCATCATCATCCTCATCATCATCATCATCATCATGAAGATCATCGTCGTCATCATCATCACCTTCATCATCCTCATCATCCTCATCATGAACATCATGAACATCATGAACATCATCATCATCCTCATCATCATCCTCATCATCAACATCAT
>LPNX010588205.1:12002-59206 GCA_001517045.1 Pseudotsuga menziesii
ATAATATATGCTGCATGCCCCGATATACAATTGGTGACAAATTTAAATCCAAAACATAACAGAACCGATCAATGGTGGGGCCTTGGCCTTTAGCTCCGCACCCTGATCATTTAATATATACATCATGTACATCTAATGCAACGGGGTCAAAACTGGGGCATTACATTTTTCCTTTAGCTCCTCACCACGATTAATTACATTATATACATCATGCAAACGGGGTCAAAACCGGGGTGTTAAATCCCCAAAATCAAAGTTTAGAGATCAAGATCAAAGTTTTTGGTTGGGTAGAACTCTGGGAAAGTCAAACCCTAATCTTCTCTTGAACCAACTCTGCAGAAATTCAGCTCCAGATCCAGTTCTGACATCTTAACCTGGTAAGATCTAAATCTTTTGCATTTCCATTTGAGGTTCTCTATTATGATGTCTCATCATACAAAGCTTGATGAAAATCTTGAGGGAGCTAATAAATTCCGAGCCTGGAAGTATAGGATCTCCTTGGTCCTGGAAGAAAATGAGTTGGAATCTTACATAAATGAAGAGGTTCCAGTTCCAGAGGGAGATGACGCTAAGGCCTTACACAAAAAGAAATTGGTCATGGCTAAGAGGATTGTTGCTGATTCAATAAAGGATCACCTCATACCATAGGTGTCCTCCCTAAAGACACCTAAAGCTATGTTTGATGCCTTGACCAAACTATTTGAAGGGAAGAACATAAATTAGAAGATGAATCTGAGAAACCAATTGAAGAATGTAAAGATCCAAAATGCGAAAACCATCCAGTCTTACTTACAAGGGTCTCTTAGATCAAGGAACAGCTTGAAGCAGTAGATGAAGAAGTAGAGAATGTAGAAATTGTGATGACCACCTTCAATGGCCTCCTTAGATAATGAGACTCCTTTATTCAAGGGATCTGTGCTATAAAGAAGCTAGTCAAATTCAGTAGGCTATGGGAGGAGGGCTCACAAGAAGAATCTTGGATAGTAGCTCGAGAAGAAAATATGGGAAGTGAAGATCAAGCTCTCACAGTACACTCCAAGAGTAGTAGAACAAACTATCAAAAAGGTAAGTCTTCTCACCAGAAAATAATCTTAGAATATCTAATAAAGATTTTTCTAGAATCAGATGCTATACATGTGACGAGAAAGCACACTATGCTAGAGAATGTCCTAGAAACAAAAGTGTCTCTCACAAGAAGAAAGGAAGCAAGAAAAGACATCATGCTCACACTGTAGAGGATGATGAACCTCCCAGAAAGAAAGCCAAAGAAGAAAGTGATGATTCTTCTAGTGATGATGCTTCCATTGCTTACACATGGAAGCAATGATTGGCTCATTGATAGTGGGGATTCCAAACATATGATAGGATTCAAGGAATCCTTTGTGAAAATTTTCAGACATGAGTCACCTCACAAGGTGAAACTTGGAGATGAATACCAGTATCCAATAAAAGGTAGTGGTGAATCCTCCTATAAACTAGATTCCGAAAAGTCTATGAAGATGAAGGATGTCCTATTTGTACCAGGACTAAAGAAGAACCTTCTCTCCATCTTTGCATTGGATGCAAAAGGCATGAGGGTTGCATTTATAGATGGCCAAGTCCTTATGTGTCCAAAAGGAAAGACTATAGATGATGAAGTAGTGATTGGAGAACAAGAAGGAGGACTATACAAATTAAAGGGCCATCGATAACAAGCCTTGGTCCATGAATTAGTGGAGCCAAATGAAGTTTGGCAAAGAAGGATTGCACATGTGCACTACCACTTGTAATCAAAGCTATTGAAGGTCTTCTAGAAACATAGGAAAAATATGACGGTGTATGCAAAGGATGTGCAAAAGGAAAGAACACAAAGAAGACATTTCCAAGTAGA
The DNA here is from genome assembly GCA_001517045.1 of Pseudotsuga menziesii. Taxonomy (NCBI): domain Eukaryota; kingdom Viridiplantae; phylum Streptophyta; class Pinopsida; order Pinales; family Pinaceae; genus Pseudotsuga; species Pseudotsuga menziesii. The sequence continues at coordinate 13,873 of LPNX010588205.1, forward strand.
GAGAGAAAGGCAAAATGAATCTTGGAAATCATTCACTCCGATGTATGCGGGCCAATGTCACCCAGTTCATTAAGAGGGTATGTATACTATGTTTCTTTTATTGATGATTTTTCTAGAAAGACATAGATATACTTCTTGAAGAACAAAGATGAAGTATTTAGCAAGTTCAAAGAATTCAAAGCCTTGATCGAGAATCACATAGAAAGGAATATCAATATCTTTTAATCAGATAACGATGGAGAATTCACATTAAATGAATTCAAAGAATTATGCAGAGATTCAGGGATCAAGAGGGAGTTAACCAATCCATATAATTCACAGCAGAATGAGGTTACAGAAAGGAAGAATAGAATGATCATGGAAGTTGCAAGGGAAATGATTCATGATCAATATCTTCCCATGCATCTATGGGCAGGAGCTTCCAGAACAGCAGTGTATGTACAAAACCATACTCCACACAGAGTACTAGAGAACAAGACACCTGAAGAAGTCTTTTTCAGCAAGAAATCAGAGGTCAGCCATTTCAGAATATTCAGCTGTCCAGTATACATACACATTCCAAAAGAAAAGAGGACAAAGTTAGATCCTTCTGGAAAGAAGGGTACATTTGTGGGATATAGTGAAAGCTCGAAAGCTTACAAAATATACTTCCCAAGATAAAAGAATATCAACATTATTAGAGACATAACATTCGACGAAGATTCAACCTACAACAAATCCAAAAAGAGACTAGTTGAAGACTCTTAAGAAACATAAGTACCCAAAATCCCTAATTGATCACCAAATGAAGTAAATCCAGAAGAGGATCGAGAAATGGAAGAACACCAGGAACCTGTAGATCCACCTTAGGAAAAGAATCCTTACAAGAGGAAACCTACATGGGTATGAGAAGCTATCCAAGGTGTAGAAATATATGGGGCTCTGAAAGAAATACACAGAGAAATAAAGAGAACTAGGTCCTGCTCCAGATATGTATCCCTATTATGTGACATAATTGATAAAGAACCTTCCAACTATGAAGAAGTGGTGGAGAAGAAAGAATGGAAGGATGCTATGATCGAGGAGTACCAGTCGATCACGAAGAATGATGTCTAGGATGTTGTCCCTAGACCAGAGGGGAAGTCTATTATAACTTCCAAATGGATCTACAAGATCAAGCATGCTACAGATGGTAGCATAGAGAAATATAAAGCAATATTTGTGGATTGTGGCTTCTCCCAGAAATAAGGAATAGATTATGAAGAAAATTTTGCACCTCTAGCCAGATACACTTCCATTAGATTAGTACTTGCTCTAGATGTGGTAATGAAATGGAAGATACACCAGATGGATGTCAAGACTGCTTTCTTGAATGGTGTAGTGGAAGAGGAAGTGTATGTGGAGCAGCCACTTGGTTTTGAGACACATGACAAGGAGACTCATGTGTGTAAATTAAAGAAATCCATGTATGGTTTGAAATAGGCACCTAGGACATGGTACGACAGAATTGATAGCTTCCTATCTAGCTTTTGCTTTACTAAGAGTAAAGCAGATTCCAACCTTTACTACAAGGTTGAAGAAGGAAGCCTAGTGATACTCCTACTGAATGTAGATGAACTATTTGTAACAGGTATGGATGGGTTGATTGATGACATGAAGAGGAATCTTGCTGCCCAGTTCGAGATGATGGACTTGGGTATGATGCACTACTTTCTAGGCATAGAGGTGTGGTAGAATGTGAATGGAATATCCCTAGGACAAGGGAAGTATGTAGTAGAGATCATGAAGAGGTTTGGGATGATGGACTACAAGGCCATGACTACACCTATGGCATCGAACTTGAAGCTATTGAGTGATGCTTCATCAGAGACAGTTGATGCTATGATGTATCGTCAGATGATTAGGTCCTTGATGTATCTGATGAATACGCGACCAAATATTTTCTTTGCTGTGAACACATTGAGCCAGTTCCTTACGGATCTGAGACATTTTTACCTGATTGCTACAAAGCATATTCTGAGGTACCTGAAGGGTAAAGTTGATTATGGGCTCAAGTATAAGGAAAATCAAAAGATTAACCTAGAAGGTTATGCTTATTTAGATTGGGCAGGAAGTGCCATTGATAGGAAGAGCACTTCGAGATGCTGCTTCAGTATGGGATCAGGTGTGATCTCTTGGTTTAGCAAGAAGCAGCCTTGTGTGGCACTGAGTATATCCGAAGCATAGTATGTTGCAGCTTGTTCGACTAGTTGTGAGGAAGTGTGGCTAAGATACTATCTGATTTGTTTTATCTCCAGTTGGATGATACTTGTATATATTTCGACAACCAGAGTTGTGTGAAGTTGTTAGAGAACCCGGTGTTCCATGACAAGTCAAAGCATATCGAGATCAAATATCACTATACCAGGGATATGGTGCAGAGAGGAGTGGTGAATCTCCTGTATGTTGCGATGGATGAGTAGATAACTGATGTGTTGACCAAACCATTAGCTAGAGTGAAGTTTGAGTACTTTAGGGAGAAGCTTGGTGTTCTCCATATCGAGGTTCCTTCCAAGGGGAAGTGATGTGTCCGTGAGCCCTTCTGACATGGTGATAGGATTGGTTCCTTCCATGGTCAGTTGTAAGTGCAGAGCCATTCTGATATGACTATGGGATTGGCTCCCACATGATCAGATATAATTGCAGAGCTATTATGATATGACTGTGGGATTGGCTCCCACATGATCATTTGTAAGTTCAAAGCCCTTCCATGGATGGTAGTAGTTGTGTCCTACCGTGCCACTGGTTGTAAGTGCAGGGACCTTCCATGGATGGTAGTAGTTGTGTCCTACCATGCCACTGGTTGTAAGTGTTGGGCCCTTCCACAGATGATAGTAGGTGTGTCCTATCATGCTGATGGTTGTAAGTGTTGGGCCCTTCCACATATGATAGTAGGTGTGTCGTATCATGCTGATGGTTGTAAGTGCTGGGAATTTTCAGAGATGATAGTAGGTGTGTCCTATCATGCTGGTGAATGTAAGTGTTGGGCCTTTTTGACATGGTTCTTGGATGTGTTCCTCCCATGGTCAGATGTAAGTGCTGGGCCTTTCTGACATGGTGGTGGATGTGTTCCTCCCATGGTCAGACGTGAATGCTGGGTGTGCCTTTCTGACATGGTGGTGGATGTGTTCCTCCCATGGTCAGATGTAAGTGTTAGGCATGCCTTTCTGACGTGTGGTCAGATATAAGTGCTGAAGAAGATACAGACCTACATGGAGGCTAGGCCTACAACCAACATGAAAAAGAGATAGCTATGTAGAACTTCCTGTGACGAGTAGAATTGAGATAGCACCAGTGATGATCCAGATCCAGACTTGAAGAAGAAGATGACTTGAAGATGAAGATGACTTAATGATGATCTAGATGATACAGAGAAGAAGACTTGTGTAGGTAAATTGTGTCAAGAGAATACCTTCCTAGTTAAGAGGGAGTGTTGATGTATTTGTAACTTCGGAATGTATTCACTTGTATATCTTATGTATTGTACCCTGATGTTTATTCCAGAAAGTATCTGTAATGTAATTGAGTCATGTCATGCCCCGATGTTCCTATAGGGAGATTCAATAATGTAAACAAGTAATGTAAAGTCATAGATGGTAACCCTCCCTATTGTTCAAGGGTTAAATTCCCTGCAGTTGTGGGGCCCTAGGGTTATTAGACTCTCCTAGAGAAGTCAGCCCTAGTGAGTTATTGTCAAGTCGAGAATTATTATAAATAGAGAGTGAGCCTCTTTATTTATCATACATTCACTCACACTCATTTGTAGCGCATAACTAAGAGAGAAAGAAAAAGATGGGAGAAGAGAGAGAGAGGTTACTGCTGTCGGGAGATCATCTTACTATTTTTGGGTTTTACTTTTGGTGCTGATTCTATCTCTCAAGAAGTTGCAGGGTTTTCTCCTTTACGGTTTCCCCAAGGAAAAACTTTGTGTTCATTGTCTCTTGTGTTTGATTATTGTGCTTTTTATTCTCTCAGATAAGATCCTAAGATCATATTGTTGAAATAGATAAAAATATAACATATTATACCCCCCGAATTACTCGAAATACTTTATGTTGTATCTCGACGCCTCGACTACTACCATTGGTAGGGTCTTAGTGCAGGAAGATACAAACGGTCAGGAGCATATGATTTATTATATTAATAAGAGTCTATTTGAATTTGAAACTCGATATTCACTGTTAGTGCTTGTGCTAAATTTTATTATTTACAGGAGTTGGTTTTCTCGTTTGGTAGGTTTACAAGGGAATCCTGATGAATTTAAAAGGATTTTATTCATTTTTTAAATGAGATATGAACATTGGTTTTATATCTAAATTCGACCCTATAGTCGAATTTATTTATTTATTGCCAAAGTTTATTATTTGCATTAACTTGGAAAATGAGGTTTGTGTAAAAATATGGTCACATGGGGGGCCAGGAACCTGCCACATCAACAATAGTCAGCAATCCATCAAAGTCCAAGCGCCAAAATACCAACGAGTATTATCCTTTCTGGTTCATTAACACATATTGAAACTGGTGGGGTATATAAACAATGAATATGCAAGTTTTCCAACGCATGTGGTATATTGCTAAATAGCCTGGCAAACAAAATAAACAATCCACGATGTAGATCAAATCACTTCCCATCCGACGCTCCAGAAACCATTTCGCCCAATCAGAGAGCATGCACGATAACGATTTGAAGCCACTCTGAAATGGTGATAAGGTCGCTCATGAGATCAACGGATCAGATCTTATTCAACTCGATCAACAGTTAGCATCATTTTCGCAGGGGAGAAGTGCATGAGGTTTAAGTGGTGAAGGCTAAGCGAAATATGGTACAAGCTCCACGATCAGATGACTCAGATCTTGTTAGATACCAATAAACGACCCACATCAATTCCATGGTGGAAAAGTGTAGGTGTGTTAAGGTCATAAAGCTCAGTCAAATTTCATATGCTGCACATCAAAACACGTTTTCTGTGAAAATGATTGTTTTAGTCATTAATTTGCGGGACTTGTTTTCGCTAATCCAGGATGAATTTTGAGAAACAGAGAGAAATTTTTCTTCAAAACATTCTTATATACAAAAACCTATCTCATTTTTTACATAGGTGCCATGGTTTGGGAGAATCAAATCCATATTCATAGGGATTTTTTCCATAATTTTGCAATTCTGCTCGAGTCATCGAATTCAAAGAACATTTCGAAGAGATGAAGGGGAATATTGTAATATGAAAACATGGGTTTTGTCAGAAACATGGTCACTTAAAAAAACCTCTCTCAAATTTCACACATATTTCACCATTTGAGATATGTAGGTGGATATACGGAGCCTATTTTCAGCAATCCATCTCCTGGAAAAGGGTGAAATTGTGAGGATTTGGGGCGACTGTATCTGAATGAATGCCTATGAGGAAGAAAGGATCCTCACCCCTGCTATTGAAGACAACTCTAGGATGATTCAGCACCATATCTTTGAGGATTCTCTGAACCGTCACTTTCAATAAGGGAGCCGGAACCCAACTGCCACATTTCCGTTTTAATCCAACATGCTTGTTATTCTTTATTTCTTGTTCTGTATTTAAATCGTGACAAATATTGCTTGTCAGAGTCTGTTAGGATTCAACATGATGGATTGGCATTATTCCCCATATTTTGTAACCAATTTTGAGGCCCCGTTTCAAGACACATCTCGAGGGCAAACATCATTATAAATAGAACCTCCTTAGAGGAGGATAAGGGTTGGACTAATTCTCATTTTTGAGGCCTGAGCGTCGGTTTTGTAACTTTGAAAATATTTTTGGTCTGGATAATGAGAAGCAGTTTTCTGCATTTTGAGATTCATTATGGTGTTATGCACTCATTCTATTTTCCTGTTTATTTCATTCCATTTTTTATTTCATGCTAATGCATTTCAAGTTAAGTGTAAAGAATTCATTCTATGTTAAGTGCTCTTTGCAATCGTTTATGTGTTATGGTGTGTGTTCTGGAATTCATCTCCTATGCTCCATTGTATGCACCAAACTTCATTGTTCTTCTGCTAAAGGCGTGGTAAGAGATTCATCCATTGATAGGTGCCCCTTGTCGTGCTGGGCTTTCCTCTCTTCCTCCTACCACCGCTTGAAGATTTTTGACTGTATGAGATGCTTACTTTGCCTCAAAACACTATGTGGAAGCCTCACTCATTTTTGCTGTGATAACCTTGAATGTTTCTATTATACCCAAATCCTATCACCATCATGTGATGAGATCCTTAACCTCTATGTTTTCCCTTAATCCCAAAACTTGGAGTGGAAACTTGCTTTGTTTGTCAATTCTACTTAAAAAAACATAGCACCACGCTTACCCTTTGGTTGATGAGCAGTACCTTGTTCAGCACCACCTGTGTCCTGTTATAGAGGAGTGGTGCTACCTCCTATAGGATTTGTTCTTAAAGTGGTTCTTACCCAAACCGCTTTGTCATAAGGGAACAAAAGCGGTACCCCGGGTAAAATGGGAAAAAAGAGAAGTTTCTTGAGGCTTCTACATCATGAGCCTTGTGTCCTCCCTTATCCCTATCAATATGGGTTAGTTTGAGCTCGAGATCCCCCTTGATAGGATCTTGGAGCCACCTTAACCACAATTCTCTCAACTATCCCTATCCATTGAGCCTTATAAATACAAGCTCATATCTATAGTTGAGGGGGGGAACTGAATAGGTATTGTTATGCTGTTGAATTGACTACCTAGTCCAAATCATTGGAGAGCATAGAGAGTAATTTGGAGCTTATGGGGATGAAGTGTTTGTCTCATGGAGGAGCTTGTCGACACTAAGGAAATGGTTGTAAGCTTCTTCATACATTCTTAATGCAAAGCTAATTTCTGTCCCACATATCTGTTGTTTTGATTTCACATTTATATGTTACTAGATTACTTAGTCACTAGTATGGATATGTAGATGATTTTATGGTAGCTTTGATGTGCTTGTATGTTTGACATGTTTGCAGGTACATAGGTTCATGATCGAAGCAGTATTTCAGGTGTCTACAACATTCAGGGAAGGTCTTCATCCTTTGTCGTTCACTCATTTGTTCTGGATCTGAACCATTCAAACCATAGGAACAAATTCTCTCCGCAGAAGGTGCAATATTCCTGATAACAAATCTGGAAACTCCACTGGGGATCAAAGCAAATTTCAGTTGATCTGATCATCCTCAGTCCTTGAACTCTTGTCTGAATCCAGGCTCCATCTCTGACTCTCTTCAATCAGATCTGCCATCTGACTTAGTGAATTTTGGTTTGAAACTTTCAGATCTGTTCAGATCTGAACTATTTTGACTTTATATGCTCTTTTTTACTGTTAATTCATCAATATTTACCTTGATTTGATCAATTTCTAACTTGATTTCTCATTCTCCTTGTGTTTTGGATCCATTCAGGGAACTGCACATGTGTTGTTGGAAACAAGTGGTGCCACTGCCTGAACTCTGTTAGACATAAGCGGTGCCGCTGCCTGAGTCCCTTTATTCAGAAGCGGTGCTGGTCCAGAACTGCTCTGTCAAGACCCCTCCAGCGCGGTGCCAGGTAGGCCTTGTTCTAGAACTAGTTTTTTATCATTTTTTGCAAAAAGTTGGATTTTTCTTTCTTTCAGCCCTACACTGTTAGGTTTATGTGTTAGAATCTGAATGCTCATGGTTGAAAATTCTGTGGTAAAAGATTGGTTTGATTGAAGAATTCAAAAGCTAGATTAGGCTTGTTGATTATTCATTTTCTTTCATGCTTGTTGGTTGTGATTTTTAAAGGAGTTTCTAAAAGCTTAGGTTTCAATTAGTTCTCTTTTCATATCTTTTATAAAGACTGAAAGAAAAACCATTTGCTTAGCATCTTAATTTCATTTTTTCCATAGAGGACTTATTTTTTATTTTAAAAAGAAATTTTTTTGATTGAGATTAGGTCATTATCATTACTGAGCATAAGGCATTAGATCTCTGATTAGCCTCACAAGCTTTCAGTTTCTCTTTGTTCTTTTGTCTCTCTTGCATTAGTACTATCTCGTCAAAAGAAAAATAGTGTATTTTTAATTTAGATCTATTTATGTTTTAAGAAAAATCGAAAAAATAGAGTGCATATGCATGTAGAGTACTTGTTTTTTTTCTTTTAGGAAAAGAGACGCTTACCCCTTTTATTGCTTTCGAAAAGAAAAATGAGTTTGGAATGTGTTGCTTGTATTTGATTTTGATTTGTTCAAAGTAGTTGTTTGTGAATTTTTGGTTTTCAAAATGAAAAGAAAATGCTCTATTTCCCTCCCGTAGGTAGGCATACCAAGAACGGTAAAGTGAAATATTTGCATCTACATTTTGCATGGTTTTACTTTTTCTGTCAAAATTCCCTGCATTCACTTAACCGTCAACTTTAAAATTATCGGTAGTTATAGGCTAAAATTTACATAGCAATTTGAGTGATAGGCCAAATACGTGTTCGGGTGTCGTTAAGCGTAGGAGCTATCGTTACTCGTCTGCATTACATCTCGGGACTCACGCGGTTCTTCCACGTACTGTCGGTATATCAAACGACCTTTCACGTACCGTTGAGGTATATAGAAAGGTACTTCACGTACTCGATTGTATATAGGAATCCCCATTGTGAACGATTATGCATTAAACAACACTACTACCAATTTGAGCTCCCATGTACATTGCGTATATCTGGAGACCCCACTAGGATACCTTATCTATATGAGAAAATCCCTTTGGCTGTCTTTCTTGGAGCCATACACGAAAAAAAACATTAAGAGAGATTACTACGCATGTACCCTTGAGGTATATCGCGAGTGGCACCTTCTAGACAATCCTAATGAGAGACCTGACTATCTGAACTCCTCCTGTCATTTAAGTTTGCTTGTTTGGCCTATAGCTTGAGTAGGGAAATTTTTGGTGTGTTTTTTAGCTTTGAGACCCTAGGTTAGATAGGAACTGTACAAACTGGCTAAATTAAGACAGTCCAGAAGAGTATGGGGCTTGCCACCTGATTTTATTCCTGTTTCATGAGAAAACCCTATGGAATACATTGACCAAGGAGCTGCTACCAACTTCCAAGTGGGAGAAAATGTGGTTGCAGAAAGTGGAGATCTGTATCCTTCGCAAGGTCCTCCCTTGGTCCAACAACCTTCTAGGGGTAATAATTCATTCCATTCTCCCATAGAAGGTCATGTTGATGATACTACCCGTCCAGATTATGGTCCCAATGCTCCATTTTGGGATACCTTTATAGGACAAGCCATTGCCTCGTTTGGCACCCGTTTAAACTCTTCTGAAGAAGTTTCACCAAATGAAGAAGAACGTAGACAATAACAGGAAGCTATTCTCTATGCACAAGAAATTAAGAAGAAAATAGATAACATATTGGGTACACCATCACCCCGTTCAACAGTTTTTCCCGTGGGATATCGCTCACTTGCTGATTCTATAAGACCCATTGAACCTATTCTGGATCGCACTGTGACTCCATATAATCCAGATCAAACTACCAACCCCACCACCTCCCATATTATTTTTGTTCCCAATACTCCTAGGTCTTCCACACCTGGTCACAACATTCAACTCTTGTTTCGTCAATACCTTCTAGTGCCGGGGGGCAACCCCCGACACGACCTATGTTATTTGTCACTGGAATTGTAGCTAGTCATGGGTAGACCTCTAGTATAGAGCAATCTATAGTTTATGTCCCTCCTACTCACACGAATGTGGTTAACCCCCCATCTAGTTCTGGTCAGCCCTTGGGGGCACAACCTGTAACCACTCAAACCTCTTGGGGGTATGGTTACACAACAAATCAAGTACCTATAGAAAACATTAATTACCAACCCAATCCTTTAGGAATGCATTATGATGGAATTCCATATCCTAGTAATAATTTCACACCATGGGGGCAACCTAACTGGTCCTACATGCCAGCTATGGGAGGGATACCTATACATATTGCGGGGGGTGTCAGAGGACCACCTTATGGAGGTCCTCCCTCTAGGGGGCCTAATGGTCCTAGAGGGCCTGATGAATTTCCTCCTTATAGTACTAGTGGTTTTGGGGGGCCTGGTGGCTTCCCTCCTAATGGTCCTGGAGGGTCTGGTGGCCCTCCTCCTAGTGGTTCTGGAGGTCTACCTCCCAGGGGTCCCAGAGGGTCTAGTGGTCCAGGTGGTCCTCGTGGTCCCAATGGTCCTGGTGGTACTAGAGGCCCTGGTGGTCCTCCTCCTGGAGGCTCCGGTAGTCATAACAGTCCTGATCCTTGAAATCAAACCCCCACGGGTAGATCTTCTAGCGGTTCTTCATCACAACAACCTGTCTATCAGTCTACTTACGGTCCTACTGGTACTTATATGCCCTATCAATACTACCATTATGTGCAACTTAATCACCAGTTACCTTTCCTTGCAAATTTTGACTTGCCTAATTTGTCTAAGTTGATTAATGATCCCATTCGACATAACCCCTCGTGGCTCCCATTTTGGTAAATTTACCATCGGACATTGCAAAGTTTGATGGGAAGCGGGGAGATGATCCGAAAAACCATGTCATGACATTCCATTTGTGGTGTTCTTTGAACTCCCTTATGGATGATTTAGTTCATTTAAGACTCTTCCAGTGAACTTTGACCGGTACCGCCGCGAAATGGTACATTGAACTTCTACAACATTCGTTTGTGGATTTTGGCTCGTTGGCAACTGTGTTTCTTACACACTTTCAGCTTCCTATCCATTATGAAGCAGGTACAAATCTCTTAATTTCTCTGTGACATAACACCTCCACCCACATATCCGATCATATCCATGAGTGGAGAAGGCGAAGAAGACTTATTAAGGCTCCTATTCCGGATCAGTTGTTAGTTGATTGGTTTACTAAATCTTTGTTTCCTCCAATCGCCCGATATTTGGCTATGGGCGGTGGCATTACTAAAGAGAAAGCCATTAGTCGAGCCCAAAATCTGGACTTGGTCTATTCCCAGTCGAGAACATTGTATGACTTGATCCCTCAAGCTCCTCGCCCAAGCATCAATCCTATAAAGCCACCAGTAGAAACCCCTGTTGATGGGATTGTTGGTTCAATCAAGTCCCCGTCAGCATCTAAACCTACTAAGAAACCCCAAACTTCCACCCCCACTCCTTCAACTCCCAAGGTTTCCGTCGAGGTCAATTTCATTCAGAGTACTCAAACGCTAGGAAACAATAAAAAGAAAGGTAAAGATAAAAACAAAAAACTTGGAAACCAACAGGAGAATCCAAAACCAACCACCAACAAGAACGATAAAGGGAAAAGAAAAGAAAAATATCCATGTTTTCTATGCGGAGGTGATCATTTAATGAAAGAGTGTCCTCGTCGTAATGAAATTACCCAATTCTTGAAAACTAATCTCGCACCCGTAGTTCTCACAGATCCTTTTCCCTCTCAACAATAACTGATAGACCACATGTCTAATTAGGGAAACTCTAGTTCTTCAGAGAAAATTTGCATGATGTCCTCGGATACTATTAGTTTGAAAAATCGAAGTCAGAGTTATGACAAACCCGCAGACAAGAAAGAAGACAATTCTTCTTCAGGAAAAGCTCCCTCTATTGGTTCTCCCAAGTCCTCGTCTACTGTTCCCCTAACCATCGAGAAACCTAATCTTGACATGGTTTTGCGTGTGACCCAAGAGTACTCTTAGGAAGGCTATTTTTAACCCCAATGCTTGAGCTATTCAATTTTATAATTTAGTTGAAGATCTTGCTCAAGCACCATGAATGTCTACCTTGGAAGTACTCCAAAGTTGTCCCACACAACGCAAAAACTTGTTAACTGCGTTAGGAGCTTTAGACCCGGACAATACTAATTTGATCCATTTCAATGTCGATAACTATAAGTCTAGAATACCTCACAATCTTGCTTTCCAAATCATAACAAATGTAGTTGGAAAGAAGGTCTTTAGAACTATCTTAGACAAAGGAGCTTCAACTTCGGTTTTGTCCCTGTCTTGTTGGAAAGCTATTGGCTCTCCCAAGATTATAACATCACCTACGACTCTGAAAGCCTTTGATGGGCGAGGTTTCCAACCCCATGGTCTCATACCAGCCCTTTTAGTTGAGCTTGGGGGAAAATTTGTTTCTATTCAAGTGGAAGTAGTAGATGCCCTGCTAGATTACAACCTCCTTTTAGGAAGAAATTGGTTTTACGCCATGACTGCTATCGCTTCGACGATATTTCGAACTGTCCAATTTTTGCATCTAGGGAGGATAGTCACCATTGACCAGCTCGATTTCTGTACGCCGGATGTTACTACCTCTACAGCTAATAGCATCCCTATGTTAGGCCATTCCCCTGCTCCTTACCGGTTGATTGGGGTAGGCATGTTGAAGGATTCGTCCCTTATGGGGATTTTTCCCTCAAACCCTCCTAACACAGACCACGACGACAACAAATATGATTTTGTCGTTTGATTATGACCCAAAGGGAAAACAAATTGTTGATTCCTCCTTGTTGAGTCCTCATGAAGAAATGTACAATTTTATGCAAACTCTTTCTGATGACCACACTGATGATCTTCATTTGCTGACTTCAGAGCATTACCACCTACCCTATTGGTTAGAACCCTCTTTTCCTATTTTGGATTATCTCTCCCAGTATTTTCCTTCCGATGAGTCCATTACGGAGATCATGAGTATGAATGATACTATATGGGAGGATCATCATCATAGAGCCTCATTCTTCCCCAACACCAATTCGGTAGACCATGATTTTGCATCCCTTTTTTCCACTAATATTGTCAACACACCTCAAACTCCTATATTGTTGTAAGACACAGATTAGGAAGGAAACCTATGCAACATTACTCAAACAAATCCAATTGACATATCAGCCAAGCCTGGTACCCTTGAGCATGTTCATTTTGGGCAGAATTGCTCAACAGAAAAATCTGAAGCATACATAGCACTTTTCAAAGAATTCCGCGATGTTTTTTCCTGGTCTTATGAAGAAATTTTGGGGATAGACCCATCCATTGTGGTCCATGAAATAAAAACCTATCCCACTACTAAACTTGTTAGGAAAAAACTAAGGCAAGTCCATCCATGAAAAGTCGTGGCTATCAAAGCTGAAATAGAGAAACTTCTCAAAGTAGGGTTTATTTATCCTGTACCCCTGATGGAATGGGTATTGAACATTGTCCTTGTTAATAAAAGGTAGGGCACCATTAGAGTCTGCATCGATTTCAGATATTTGAACAAATCTTGTCCCAAAGACAACTTTCCCACTCTGCATATCGACTAGATTATCGACAACTATGCCGGAAGTGTCATCTTCTCATTTATGGATGGATTTTCGGGTCATAATTAGATTGAGATTTTACCTACCAATCAGCACAAGATAGCATTCATTTTCCCATGGGGAACCTTTGTATATAGGAAGTTACCATTTGGCCTAAACAATGCTAGAGCCACTTTCCAGCATGCTATGTCCTATGCGTTTCACAATATAAAACATATTGTTGAACCGTACCTTAACGACCTCCCTGCTCATTCATAGTGATGGGAGGACCACCTTGGTCATGTTAGAAACATTTTCCTGAGATGTCGTCATTATAACATACAGCTCAATCCTCATAAATGTGTTTTTTGCGTTGAGATGGGATGCCTGTTAGGTTTTGTGGTTTCTAAGGATGGCATCCAAATAAATCCATTGAAAATTACCGCTATTTTAGCTCTACTAGCCCCAACCAACCTTCTAGAACTCCAAATTTTGCAAGGGAAGGCAAACTTTTTCCACCATTTCGTGTGCAATTTTACAAAGAAAACACACGATTATATGCATCTCCTTAAGAAGGACACTCCGTTCTTTTGGGATGACCAAGCCCAATGCACCTTTAATAATATCAAACACACTCTGACTCATTCACCAGTGATACACCCCCCAGATTATTCAAATGATTTTCTCTTATACATTGTTGCCTCCACTACTACCATCGCCATGGTTTTGGTGCAGGAGAATCCCAACGGTCAGAAGCACATGATATACTATGCTAGTAAGAATCTCATGGATTCTGAAACTTGATATTCACGCATGGAGAAATTAGCATTGGCCACTGTCATTGCTGTTCAAAAATTTCGTCACTACATTTTGCTCCGCACAACCACCGTTTTGGCAGACCAGAACCCTATGTATTAAATCTTGACTCGTCAGGTGCTCGGGGGCAAGTACTCTCGATGGATAGTCATACTACAAGAGTTTGATCTAGAATTTTCCAAAGCCACATCAAAGAAATCCTTGGTCTTTGTTGAGCTCATGTGTGATATTCCCCGTGCTTCGACGAAATATGAGCCCAATGATTCATTCTTGGATGAATTCCTGTTCTTGATAAGCACTACTAACCCATGGTATGGAGATTTTCTCATCTATCCATAGACACAAAGGTTTCAGCCTACTCTATCCCATGACGATCGTTGCCATATCTATCACCACTCAAAATACTACCTCATCTTAAATGATACTTTGTATAGACATGGTATCGATCTCGTTCTCCAGTGATGACTTACCCACGAGGAAGCTGAACAAGTGTTGAATGATTGCCACTCTGGAGCATGTGGAGGTCATTTATCTGGGATGGCTACAGCCCAGAAAATCCTTTGCATTGGCTATTTCTAGCCTTCAGTATTTAAAGATTGTCACAAGGCTGTCAAGAAATTCCCACCCTATCAACATTTTTATCCGAAAAAGCGCACTCATCCTACTTCATTGCACCCCGTCATTGTCGTTGGCCCGTTCACCAAATGGGGGATTGATTATATGCATTGTAAACCTACCTCAGCTAGGGGCATGGTTACATCATCGTTGCCATTGACTATTTTACAAAATGGGCTGAGGCCATGCCTACATATGCAGAGGATGGTAAGACTACCGCTCTCTTCCTGTTCAATCATGTGATAGCTAGATTCGGAGTCCCGCAGTCCATAGTTACTGATCAGGGATCAAATTTCTGTAATCAAATGATGGAGGAACTAAGTGCCAAGCTAGGTTTTCGTCATGAAAAATCTATGCCTTATTATCCGCAAGCTAATGGTCAAGTCGAGGCCATTAACAAATTTTTGAAAATGATGATTTGTCGGATGGTTGGAGACCATAAATCCAACTGGCACCATATCATTTTCTTCGCTCTTTGGGATTACAGGACATCGGTGAAAACAACTACTAGTTTCACACCTTTCCAGCTTATCTACAGACTAGAAGCTGTCTTGCTGATTCAATGTCAGATTCCATCCTTGAATTTTGCTGTCGAACTTCTCTCAGACACTTCCGCAGAGGAAGAGAGATTTCTATACTTGAATAACTTTGACAAAACTAGAAGAGATGCTGCCTTAGCTAATGAGGCACACAAGAAATGCGTCAAGGCGCAGTATGACAAGTCTATCCAACCTCATGCCTTTAAGGAGGGTGACCTAGTTTTGACTTATGATCAAAGATATTACAAACTAGGGAAAGGAAAGTTCAAATCCATGTGGTACGGTCCTTCCGTTATTTCCAGAGTGTTAAGGAAAGGGGCGTACGAGCTCGTGGACTATGATGGAATCCCCTTAGGACAACCTCACAATGGGTTGTACATGAAGATGTACTATGCCTAGATCTCTCTTGGATAGTATCTTGTATATATGTATATTACTTGAATTTTAGTGTTCTTAAGTATTTTCAATATGGTTTTGAGTTTAGTGTCTGTATCTTTTTATACCATGTTTTGGTCTTGCAGAGAAGATGGCTTTCTATGGCTTCGCTGATGGTGCTTGCTGCCACACCTTGAATCTTGCCTTAGCTACTTGGGTTCTCTATTCCCCAGCTTATGATTTGGTCAGTTCAGGAGTGGTTTGTATTGGTCCCGCTACCAACAATATCGTCGAGTATCTAGAAGTCATAGGTTTTTTGACTGAAGCTTCCTACCAAGATGTTCGCAACTTGGTAGTCTTGATTGACTCACAACTTGTGGTTTGTCATCTAAACCATGTCTATACCATTAGGAATCTTGTGCTTCTCTGTCTCTTCCGGAGGGTTCATTTATTAGAAAGGTCATTTGAAACTATCACCTATAGGCATATCCCTAGGGAACATAATGCATTTGCCGAGTCATTGGAAAATTACATCCTAGACTGGCATATTTCCCATTCATGACATGAAAATCAAACATGGTTCATTGTAAATAAACTATAAAAGACACATAAAACTCATGTAAAATACATTCACCATTTGAGACATATAAACACCAAGGTAGAAGTTTGTATATATATATATATAAACATGTTTTACAAAAAATAGGTCACGAGACCTCATCCGAAGCACATAGGCTTTCAGGTAAAAAATAATCATAAAAAAGTCCTGAAGCTATCTATTAGATTTCAGTGAATACATCATGCACTCATCATATAATGATGCTGATGGCAACACATAACTTCCTGGGCTACTCTACATAGCAGTTTGCTGAAATGACCCGATACTCCCATTGTAGGCCTCTAGTACCTTAGTGGGAGGTCGTCGGTTGAGGCATCCGGGATGTCTAGAGTCAACCTCTCGAGGTTCTCCTCTAGCTTGCCTATCACATCATCACCCTGTGATACAAAATAGGCTCTGGCTCGCCTTTCTAATGGAGAGGCTCCCCTAGGTCCTGCTGCTCTGACATATGCATGAGAACATTCAAGTCTCGTTACTAAACATAAAAAGTATTAAACATCAAAACATAAAAACACACTTTCTATTTTAGGGTTTTTGTTTCTTACCGATATCACTCCACTGTCCACCAGGTGGGAGTGGTAGGTTAGGATCACCACTAAAGTCAGTGCTTGCATATGCATAGTCCTCCCCCACGAGGATATTATCTCTCAATGATCGAAAGAATGGGTCACCGAACTTTACCTTGCCTCTACCCACTCCAGTTACGGGCCATAATCCGGACCCACTTCTGCATGCAAGGGTCTGACACCCTCAAATCTGTAAAAACCACCTGGGGTCTCATCTGTGGAACCCACTCAAAAAAGAAACTAGCTAGAATGGAACCGAAACCAAATTGTTTCAGCTCCCCCTG
The DNA here is from genome assembly GCA_001517045.1 of Pseudotsuga menziesii. Taxonomy (NCBI): domain Eukaryota; kingdom Viridiplantae; phylum Streptophyta; class Pinopsida; order Pinales; family Pinaceae; genus Pseudotsuga; species Pseudotsuga menziesii. The sequence goes on from LPNX010588205.1 coordinate 30,943, forward strand.
TCGATACTTGGTCAGCTGATCCTTGAAGATCGGAAGTAAAGCTTCTGCCCAGTTGAAAACTGTGGGTGCCATGGCCTCTATAGAGTAGAGAATATGCTCTCTAGATTCTTGGTGTACCCCTTGGCTTCCCACCACTCTCTGCATGGTAAACAATACTGTCCGTAGAGGGCCATCCACCACTGCTTTTATGGGAATCTTTTTCCTCGATGTCCTGGTCCTAGGAATGAAATGGCGGTTTATCAACTCCTGAGTAGTAATGTCCCCTCCATGGGAACTGGTCAAAGAGATGGGAGCACCCCGTCTCGATAGGCCTGTCAGGAAGTAGAAGTCCTCTACTTCAACTGTCAATATGTGAGCACCAACCTAGAAATACTGTTGCTCCAGATTCCACATCTTGAGTATATGTTCTATCAGTCGCTCATGTGACACCATGCTAGGTGTGCGGAAAAACTTTAAGAGTCCATAGTCTCTCAACACGGCTATACAACCCGTGTTTCATTCAGCAAAGGCATCGTCATTTTCATGTTTCCTCTCTTTCCATATGACCATTTTTTATCAATAAGAACCTCTCAAAAACCATCACAATACTAATCAGAAGCATTCCCAATCATTCAAATCCTAAAAAATGAGCTAGTTTTTCTTATCCATGCTTTTTTATTTACCCACGTCTAGCACTGCCTGTGCCCCATTGAGGACAGGTGGTGGCACCTCCTGTGCACAGTGTTTTCGGCGCGATTCTAGCGGGGTAGTGCTTATCCTGCAAGGGATAAGAGCGGTGCCCGCTTCCATGGTTTTAGGGCTTGCCCAATAATCCCAAAACACCACAAAAAATCAAAATTAAAGGCATGAAATGAAAGAGTAGTGTCTAAGCTATTACCTAGAACTGACGGTGTGTGAATTTGATGGTAGATGCTCCCGATATTAGCAATTGAAAATATGGCCAAGAAAATGCTCCAAAGGCCCTCCACTATGGGTAAATGGTAAAATGTTTGGATTTTTTATTATTTACATGGATTTTATATACATTTTAGGGTTTGACATGTTATAGTTTTGTTTTAAAATCATAATATATTAGTCATAATCTTTTAATTTTAGTTATTGGAGAATTTAACACTTGTTTTTCAAGTCGTTGCAGGATAGAAGAGCGGTAGCAGTAAAGTTTTGGGAGTTCGTTTTTGACTTTTTTGTACTACCATAAAACGGAAAAAGTCTTTTGAGTGTTTATTGAGACACTTTGGTCATGCTCTCGAAACTTAGCATCAAAGGTCTGACTCCTTTTCTGATTCTTTTCAGACTCGTAAAATCTCTCATCGTGAAAAGAGACCTAGTGGAGTCTTCTTTAAACTCTTTTCGGGCTCCTTAAATACGAAAAGATTGTCGAGTGATCTTGTCTTCTTCACACTCGTTAAAGCATTTGAAGAGTCGTTCATTTGATGGTAGGTTATCACTTTTTCGGTTCAGGTGAACTATTTTATGAAAAAGGACCCTATGGATTCTTCTTCCATGGTTGTTTAGACTCTCTAAACATGAACGATACCGAGTTAACTTTCATTGGACTCGTTAAATTAAACATTGAGAGACCCTTTTTGGGGAACGAATCCAGGCCTCTCTCAGGTTCGTAAAACATATGAGTTTGGAATTGTCTTCAAACGAGCTATAACGAGTGTTTGTTACCCTCTTTGAAGTCGTAAAACCGAGAAGAGGCACTCATCAACCATGATGGGGAAAATGGGAAGGGAATCATTTTGCAAATAAATGACAGTGGTTTGTCGTTACCTATGAACATGGAACTTGTCTACATATCATTTTAGTCAATTGGGTATTCAGTTGATCTCTATGAAGATCCACTTTCATGAGTCATGTCACTCGTTTGAGTCTCTCGAAAGAATGCATTGTCCACCGTCGCATTGTGTGTTTTTCTGGTCTAGTCATGCTGCCAAGTCTTTTGTCATGCCACCCGATGTTCAAAGGGAAGTTAAAGAATTTTTACCTTTGTAGTCAAAATAGTCTCTGTGTCAGTACTTTTGAGTCAGTCTTATGGTTATCTTATTCACATCATTCCATAACTTTGTTCTGAGTTTCATGTCATCGATGTGGGACTCATCATGGCCCTCCTTCAACGAGACTATTCCCGTCGACATCAGCTCATCATCCGGGAAATAGTCCTAGAAACAAAATTTAGTACCTTGAGATCTGTATGCCTCAATGACAGATTCTCTTGCTCCTAACATAGGTTCACATCATTGACCTTTGATCAATAGAATCGGCTGGGTGTTCTACATCAAGACATCTATTCATGCTCAGTAGATTGTAATAGGGTACCTTGGGAATCATTGACATCAATGGTGATCTCCCTCGCACTTGTTAACGGTTCACATCATTGGCTGGTAATCAAGTGGTTTCTACCATGTTTGACTTCAGAACATTGTAATCACATGGATAGAATTGTACTTTGTGGAAGACGAGATGGAGACCCTAGGTACTTGTTTAGCACTCATTGCTTTCCCCAGGTTGCGATGGAGTTTTGTATATCTGTCACACCCCGGTTTTGACCTCGTTTGCATGATGTATATATTGTAATTAATCGTGGTGAGGAGCTAAAGGCAAAAGCCCCACCATCGATTTGGTTGTGTATGTTTCGGCAATAGGGGTAGTTTCCGATGGTATATCATGCTATTTGGCACATTATAATTCGGCATCATGTAAACACGCACATCAATTAAAATAAATCACAACCAGCTACGGCAGTGCAACGTGAAAAATGAAAAGGGCATGATTCCAAAGGATAAGGGTGTGGGGGAATTGTCAAACCTTGGCCAATGAGGAAAAACCCATGTGTCACCACCTTGTCTTACCCAACCACCTCCATTAAGAATTGCTGCTGGTGGTTGAGGCAGTTATTGTTTTTGGGAGTGAGGTGGCAGGACTGTCATTCCTTGCACCACCTGCACACTCCACTAGCAAGGAACATCACGATGGATAGAGGGACGAATACACCCTTCCTTCATTCTCTGCAGGGGCGTTAACTCCACGGTCTGCTTTCCTCCTGATTGTCTGTTCACCCACACACAGAGGTAGAGCTATCCATCCTCATGCAGGTCTGCTCATTATTTTTGACGCACAGGTATTTTCTGTCTTGGTCTCACGCAGCCAGGAGTGAGAAGTCGTCTCCACTGTCACTCACATTGTTCCCCAGCGAGGAAATCGGTCATGGTCACCCACGATTTTCTTGTGGACAACCATTACGCTCAGGGACTATGTTGCAGTCTGTGTAATTATTTCCATTTGCTTAGTTGTCCAGGACGAACTGCTGTCTTTCCCCATGTTGTGATTGCATTTGCTGTGCATTTGGGACTGTTGTTTTCCTCCATGTTGTGAGCGGTGCTCACTGATTATGTCTGGGATTGTGTAAAGTTGCCATAATTTGCAGTGTGTGTTGTGGTTGCTGAACTACCCTGGTTTGGGTTGTTGTTGAGTTGTTTTGGCCATGCTAGGGCCAAGAACAACCCTGGGTTGTCTTGTGGCTTGAGCTGTGTTTTCTCTTTTGTTTGGGACTGTCCCCGGTTGTCTTTTCCTTCATCACAGAGCCGTGAGTGGGTTGGTTGCTGTAGTATGCAGTGGGTGGTCTACGGACTATTGAGAGTGGGATTAGAGGCTAGGTATGCATGAGAAGACTAGTGTTGAGGCCACCAGCTTGGCATTTAGCCTATAGCAGCTCCTTGGCAACCTGGTGAACCCTATGGTGTGGGTTTGGCTGTGAGTTGGCAAACCTTGGCTATGTGTAAGCCTACATTGACCCTTATTCCTTGAGGAATCATGCCTAGTTCAGGGGTGGCAGTGTTGCTGAGAGATTGATGAGCACGCTGGCCTATGGTTGGGTGGAACGTTGAGGCGACGTAGCTGGTTGCGGGGCGAGTTCTTCATTAAAAGATAAGTACTGCTGACTATTTCATCTCTGCAATTTAATCTACTATTTCATGAGAATGATGAACATGGTGAATGTTGGGTTATGTATATGTTTGCTTCCACTGAATATTGAGTAATTGTGTATTCTTGTATGTTTCATGCATCCTAGTATGCATTGGCATTTGCATTTGCACTTGAGGAATTATGCATCTCTGTATGATGGATTATGCATCCTGTTATGCATTGTGTTTAAGTCTTTTAATTTCAGCATTGATGTCTGTCCATGTTCTTGGGGTTGTTTGCCCATTTGTTTATGGTGTTAGTCGCGTCCTCTTTGCCCGTCGGAGAGTCGAGGACGTGACATAGTGGTATCAAAGCTCATGTTGCAGCATGGGCCTAAATGGACCACCAAGATGCAGTGATAGAGGCAGGTTTTCCTTCTACCCAGCAGAGATCAGTAATTATGATAGAAAATTTTGTTGAATTTTTTTTTTAAGTGCCGAGCTCATCGGGTCATCGGAGAACTAAGTGGGAAGTTCCTCCAATACGTCGGAAGGTGTAGTCCGAAGGCCATCCGACGAGGGGCAGGCGGAAAAGAATTTTTGAAAAATTAGTCTAAGTGTTTGAGCTATCGGAACACTTAGTGGAACAGACTTCCGATGTGGTAGAAGAGCTAGAAGGAAGCGCGCCCGAGGGGAACAGTGGGACGGAGAAATCGCGGGAAATTTGTCTAAGTGTTCGACGTCCGTCGGAAGAAAATAGTGGTTTTATGTTTCGTTGTTGCAGAAGCCAAAGGCACTAGCCTACTGACGAAAAGAAGATTAAGCGACCGATCGAAAGAAGATTGAGGATGGTGGGCCGCCTTTGCGGCTATTGATGGGACTAATTCGTCGACACATAGCAGTTAGTGGTTCTGACTGCTGACAGAGGTTATGTTTCGCGCAAAGAAGTCAAGAAGAGAAAATTTTTGAAAAATTTGCCTAAGTGTTGAAGACCATCGACGATCGACGAAAGATAGTTGTTCTAGCATCTGCCATTGCGGATGGCTAAACAACTACGCGTCTGACGAGAAAGGCCTCCGACCGCCGATGCGTTAAAGAAAGTTTGAAAAATGAAGAAAGTTTGAAATTTTTTCTAAGTATAGAAATCATCGGCCATCGGAAGAAGATAGAGGTTCGTATGCCCGCCGTTGCGGAAGTCTAGAGCACTAGAATTCTGACGAGAAAAGACTTCCGATGCCGGTCAAAATCAGTTCACCGATTGGAAGAAAATCAAGGATCGTGTTCCGCCGTTGCGCCTGTGGAAGGAATTAATTCACCGACGAAAAGGAGATCAAGCGGCGAAAGTTAGCTGTTTGAGCAGCCAATACATCGGGTCTTTTAGTGGAAAGGACTTCCGATGCCGTCAGCGGAAGAAAGTAGAAAGACGAATTTTGAAAAATCGCCTAAGTATGGAAGCCGTCGGTGAAATTTAGTTGTTTGAGCAGTCGATGTAGCGACGGAAAGAAGAATTTTTTTAAAAACTTTTCTAAGTATAGAAAACGTCGGAAAAAATTAGTTGATTGGACAGCCGATGAGTGACGTCGGATGAAGTAAGTGGATTGAACGTCCGCCGTTGCGGCTGCCTAGATGATTACGGATCCGACACGTCGGAAAAAAATAGAAGATCAGATCGCTAATGCGTAGTGCTTAGTGGATCCCACAGCCGATGAGCAGCGAAGGAAATTAGCTGTTTCGACCGCCGAAACGTCGGACTGATAGTCGAAATGAGAGCTGATTCTCCAGAGGAAAATTTTGAGATTTTCAAGTGGGATTTTCCAGCAGATTTTGACTATTTTCTAGTAGGATTTTTCAGCAGTTTTTTAGTGGGGTTTACAGGTAGTTGAAGTTGGTACCCAGTCCAAAATGCAGTGTTTGTAAAATGCCGAGATTTGGTGAAAATATTCATTTCTATAAGTGGTGTGGTTTTCACACCCAAGGTCAGAATGAAGCATGTGGATAGGCGTTGGAAAGCTTATCCAGTAGGGAACAAGGGAAAGTCACTAGAATATGAGCATGGAGCAGCAAAGTGCTAATGACGGCCGCTGCTATCAAATGGAAAAATATGGAAAGTTGCATGCCTAGAGGTAGCAAGGACTATGAAGGCTAACCATCTGTTGTGTGGAAGAGGAGTTCCATGTGAGGATGTGGGACTTGAAAAGGGAAGTTTCCCTAAACCCTATCTTTCTGATTATAACTACATTTTATAAGTTTTATGCATGAAATGCATGGGGATATGTTTTGCGTACATAGGATATTGAGGATTATACATTTATAATGAACCACTAATGACAGTTATTGCATTGGTGTTGGCATTAGTGGAAAAACCAACGACAACATGGACATGGATGAATATGTTGCTGATGCTAACAAAGGTGACCAACAACCCTATGAAGAAAGGGATAAAGCAACCAGCCATAATAAAAAATTGGTGAGCAAATTCTGCAATCTCCTGCAAAGGACTAACCAAATTGGTCATGCCAAGGGTGTAAGTAGGACCCATGAAGGTAAGAGTTGATTATGACAATTCCATGGAATGGTAAAGGTAAGAGACCTCATACCATGTGGATGTTTGAATATAGAAAGGTGTCATGCCTGTATATATTGATTGAGCTTGGTAGCCCAAGAAAAGTAAGTACTGATGATCTTGATTATAGTAATGCATCCTATATGAAGTAGTCATGGTTAGGCCATGCATGGTATGTTTGAATGCATAGTATTCCTGAATCAATGCAAGGTAACATTGAACGGATATGCATTGAAAATATTTTATGAATCTTGTAGTCATGCATTGAATGGATGCATATGAAGGGTGTGAGTGACTGATTGCATAAGTATAGGTGCAAATGTTGTGATGCATTGCATGAATGCATTGAGATGAGTGCATGTGATATTATGAATAACTAATGGCCAAAATGATGAATTGATGACAATTCAGGAACCATTTCAAAGGTTGTTATGAATGCAGGATTGTAAGTGCATAAAGAGGATAGTCATGATCGATTGTCTACCGGAAATGCTCTATGGAAGAGCAAGGTGGTACAAATGATACGCTTGTGAAGTAAGGAGTATCTAAACATTTCATTTAATTGCATGAATGATGTGACTATGCCTTGCAAATGTTAGCATGATAATGATTGCGTGAAGTAAATGAGTTTTAGTAATATTGATGTGAATAACAACTGGAAGTATTTGAATTTTATAAATTCTAAAAATGCTTCAGTAATGGTTGCAGCAATGAAAAGGTTATATGCATCCAGACTTACCAAGTGTTTGGTTGATTGAAGCTCATGTTTCAGGTAGATTATTTCGAGCATGACAGTGAGAGGTAAGACCCTGACCAATGCCAGAATCTACCATGTGAAAGAGCCAAACCTTATGAGAAGAGTCTCATGGTTGTAAAAATAGTTGGTATGCATAATAGGTTGTTAAGTTTGAATTGTGAATTTTGGATTTAAGAAATTTCTAACAACTACTAGTCACCATTGGCTGGCATAAGATTGTGTCAGGAGGACACATTGTAAGTGGGTATTTATATTATGTTAGAAGCAAACTAATTTCTGTAGTAGACAGAATTGCAATTTCCTATTGAATTCGATTACCAATGTCATTGCTTGGTTATGGAACAATCAATTTGGATTGTATTATTAGATAATGATTGACTGTTTGGCTATTTGATGAATGTGCCAAGGGTGCACGTTGCAGGAAGATCATGTGTGATGGCCTGCAAGAGCCAAACTTCATGGGAAGGTTTTCCCTTGGAAATGGGTTTCGGGTGAAACGCCATTGGACATTTTGGAAATGTCTCATCTGCACTACATGTTTGGTAGCAACATGAGTGAGATGGTATAAATTATGTCGGTAAGACATGTGTGAACATGAAATGCGAAAAGGAGTTGGGATGGAAAAACGAGGGACTGTTAACTCAGAGAAGGAGCCCCCATTCCTCCTTAACAAAGGCATACTGCGTCGACAAATGGATAAGTGTTCTGTGACCCTTGCTAAGAATATGCATGTCAAATTATTAAAATTCCATATGCAGAACATGTTTTGATTTAATATCCATTATGACCGATTGCTTGAGTATGAATAGGGCCTACATGGCTAACATCGGAAAGGGGTGCACACTTTCCCGATGTCGGATCATGAAAGGGTTTTCAATATTGATTACACTCTAGGGAGTGGACGCGCTCCTGGTGTCTCAATACTTGATAGTGAATGATATGAAATATGATTATGGTTTTAGAGCAATAACGCTGATGATCTTGCTTATATTGCTTGTGTTGACAGGCTAAATAGATGCAGTGGGGTGTTGCACCCTAAAGGTAAAAGGTAAAAGGTAAAAGGTAAATGGTTGTTGTGAGGGGTTGCGGAGTAAGGGGTATTGTTGATATAAGTGTATGTTGGTATAAGTGTATGTTGGGATGTTATATGCCTGAGGATCCATAGTAGATCCTAGACCTAGAAATGGTCATGGTAAAGTTCCAAGCCCAGTTGACATGAGGATGTACTGGTGGGACATTAATTATTTGATGTTGTGGAGCGACCTGCATGCTGACCTAACATCCAAGTCCATAGGCGATCCCAAGGCTTGCAAAGCGAAGCAGGATCCTGTGGACGAACGAGGAAATGCACAATACAGATAAGTATTGGATTATTTTGATTATGAATATACATGTGTATATGATTTGGTTATGATGTTTAAAGCTCTTGTTTTAGAGATAAAACTGATGATAATAAACTAAACATGTGAATCTATTCAATGTTTGGATATAGGTATCGCTAGAAGCGAGGACTATGAGAGCATCCTAGGGGTGCATGTGGACATGTGACTGTCCTGCAGAGCTTGGAATGAGCGGTAATGAAAAAGGTGCTAGTGAGACTGTGGAGGTCCTAGCAGCCGAGACAAACCATGTGGAGAGACTCCATGGTTTAGAGGTCTGGAATAGACTAGAGACACTAAGTGTCATGACCAAGAGGATTGGTCCAGCATTCACGGTGAAGTGAAAGAGGCTGAGAGCATGAAAAGCCACTGCAGTGGTGTGGGTTCTAGGATGGAACAAAACAAAGAGGGGAAAAACTCTTGCTGCTCTCTCTTGCCCTTTTAATTATATATGTATATATATATATATATCTATGCATTGTGAAAACAAAAGATTGTTGAATGCAGGTATGACTGAAAATGGAATGTGTGTATTTGCTTAAAGTAATTGTGAATGCTGGAATAGTTAATTCCCTACCCAAGAATGGACATGAATGAGCTCATGTGCCTATTGGGAAGGCATGAAAAATATGAAAGTCTCCTTGATGAGGCTTGGACTGTCATGCCGATTGGGTAATTAACTAACTGATTTTAATGTCTATATTATGCTTGGTCTGACAGAATTTCAATGGTGCATTTCACAGGTGAGAAAAGTGAAACCCGGTTATGCACATTGATCATGGTAGCAGATCAAAAGTTGTTGGACTTGGCTGGAAGTATCCTTCAAATGATTGCCAAGACCCAAGAAAATCTTGGGGAGATGCTCAAGATACAGAAAAGGAAAAATGAAATGAACCACCATATTTTGCAAGACTCTATTGGTTTGCAAAGGGAGGTGAAAAGCCTTCTGGGAGCAATTGGCAAAGGAAAGGAAGGTGGATCAGCGATGGAACATTTGTCCAAGCGACCTGTTGGGAAATGGTCCAGGCATGAAGAATCAAAGGAAATTGAGCAGGTAAAGATGAAGCAACCAGTGAAATGCTGGGGATGCGGAGGAAATCATTTACGCCGGGACTGCCCAATGAGGGCAATAGTCGCAAAGATCCTAGGCTTCGAGATAAGCTGAAAGCTGAGAACCAGCGGGAGAAGTTCGTGGAAGCCGAGGGGCTTGGTCCTGAACGTTCAAAGTGAATAACTGAACATGGGACAGATCTGCAAAATTTTGAAATTTTGATGTGCAATTGTATATGTATTGTATATGTATTCCTATGTAATGGAACACCGAGGATGGTGTTATTCCAAGGGGGAGGGGAATGTCACACCCCGGTTTTGACTCCGTTTGCATGATGTATATATTGTAATTAATCGTGGTGAGGAGCTAAAGGCAAAAGTCCCACCATCGATTTGGTTGTGTATGTTTCGGCAATAGGGGTAGTTGCTGATGGTATATCGTGCTATTTGGCACATTATAATTCGGCATCATGTAAACACGTACATCAATTAAAATAAACCACAACTAGCTATGGCAGTGCAATGTGAAAAATGAGAAGGGAATGATTCCAAAGGATAAGGGTGTGGGGAAATTGTCAAACCTTGGCCAATGAGGAAAAACCCATGTGTCACCACCTTGTCTTACCCAACCACCTCCATTAAGAATTGCTGCTGGTGGTTGAGGAAGTTATTGTTTTTGGGAGTGGGGTGGCACGATTTTCATTCCTTGCACCACCCGCACACTCCACCAGCAAGGAAACTCACGATGGACAGAGGGACGAATACACCCTTCCTTCATTCTCTGCAGGGGAGTTAACTCCACGGTCTGTTTTCCTCCCGGTTGTCTGTTCACTCACGCGCAGAGGTAGAGCTATCCATCCTCACACAGGGATTGTGGTCTACTCATTATTTTTCACGCGTAGGTATTTTCTGTCTTGGTCTCACGCAGCCAGGAGTGAGGAGTCGTCTCCACTGTCACTCACATTGTTCCCAAGCGAGGAAATTGGTCACGGTCACCCACAATTTTCTTGTGGACAGCCATTACGCTCAGGGACTGTGTTGCGGTCTGTGTAATTATTTCCGTTTGCTTAGTTGTCCAGGACGGACTGCTGTCTTTCCCCATGTTGTGATTGCATTTGCTGTGCATTTGGGACTGTTGTTTTCCTCCATGTTGTGAGCAGTGCTCACTGATTATGTTTGGGACTGTGTAAAGTTGCCATAATTTGCAGTGTGTGTTGTGGTTGCTAGAGTACCCTGGTTTGGGTTGCTGTTGAGTTTTTTTGGCCATGCTAGGGCCAAGAACAACCCTGATTTGTCTTGTGGCTTGAGCTATGTTTCCTCTTTTGTTTGGGATTGTCCCCGGTTGACTTTGCCTTCATCACAGAGCCGTGAGTGGGTTGGTTGCTGTAGTATGCAGTGGGTGGTCTACAGACTGTTGAGAGTGGGACTAGAGGCTAGGTATGCATGAGAAGACTGGTGTTGAGGCCACCAGCTTGGCATTTAGCCTATCCCAGCTCCTTGGCAACTTGGTGAACCCTATGGTGTGGGTTTGGCTGTGAGTTGGAAAACATTGGCTATGTGTAAGCCTGCTGCTTGACCCTTATTCCTTGAGGAATCATGCCCAGCTCGGGGGTGGCAGTGTTGCTGAGAGATTGATGAGCACGCTGGCCTATGGTTGGGTGGAACGTTGCGGCAATGTAGATGGTTGCGATGCGAGTTATTCATTAAAAGATAAGTACTGCTAACTATTTCATCTCTGCAATTTAATCTATTGTTTCATGAGAATGATGAACATGGTGAATGTTGGGTTATGTATATGTTTGCTTCCGCTGAATATTGAGTAATTGTGTATTCTTGTATGTTTCATGCATCCTAGTATGCATTTGCATTTGCACTTGAGGAATTATGCATCTCTATATGATGGATTATGCATCCTGTTATGCATTGTGTTTAAGTTTTTTAATTTCAGCATTGATGTCTGTCCATGTTCTTGGGGCTGTTTTCCCATTTGTTTGTGGTGTTAGTCGCGTCCTCTTCGCCCGTCGGAGGGTCAGGGACGTGACAGAGTGGTATCAGAGCTCATTTGCAGCATGGGCCTAAATGGACCACCAAGATGCAGTGATAGAGGCAGGTTTTCCTTCTGCCCAGCAGAGATCAGTAATTATGATAGAAAATTTTGTTGAAAAATTTCTCTAAGTGCCGAGCTCATCGGGTCATCGAAGAACTAAGTGGGAAGTTCCTCTGATACGTTGGAAGGTGTAGTCGGAAGGCCATCCGATGAGGGGCAGGAAGAAAAGAATTTTTGAAAAATTTGTCTAAGTGTTTGAGCAGTCGGAACACTTAGTGGAACAGACTTCCGATGTGGCAGAAGAGCTAGAAGGAAGCGTGCCTGACGAGAACAGTGGGACGGAGAAATCGTCGGAAATTTGTCTAAGTGTTCGACGTCCATCGAAAGAAAATAGTGGTTTTATGTTTCGTCGTTGCGGAAGCCAAAGGCACTAGCCTGGCGACGAAAAGAATATTAAGCGGCCGATCGAAAGAATATTGAGGATGGTGGGCCGCCATTGCGGCTATTGATGGGACTAATTCACCGACACATAGCAGTTAGTGGTTCTGACTGCCGACAGAGGTTATGTTTCGCGCAAAGAAGTCGAGAAGAGAAAATTTTTGAAAAATTTTCCTAAGTGTTGAAGACCATCGACGATCGGCGAAAGATAGTTGTTCGAGCATCCGCCGTTGCGGATGGCTAAACAACTATGCATCCGACGAGAAAGGCCTCCGACCGCTGATGCTGTAAAGAAAGTTTGAAAATTTTTCTAAGTATAGAAATCATCGGCCATCGAAAGAAGATAGAGGTTCGTACGCCCGCCGTTACGGAAGTCTAGAGAACTAGACTTCCAAAAGACTTCTGATGCTGGTCAAAATTAGTTCACTGATCGGAAGAAAATCAAGGATCGTGTTCCGCCGTTGTGGCTACGGAAGGAACTAATTCGCCGACAAAAAGGAGATCAAGCGGCGAAATTTAGCTGTTTGAGCAGCCGATACGTCGACTCTATTAGTGGAAAGGACTTTCGATGCCGTCAGCGGAAGAAAGTAGAAAGACAAATTTTGAAAAATCGTCTAAGTATGGAAGCCGTCGGTGAAATTTAGTTGTTTGAGCAGTCGATGTAGCGACGGGAAGAAGAAATTTTTTTAAAATTTTAGGCTAATTATAGAAAACGTCGAAAAAATTTAGTTCATTGGACAGTCGATGAGCGACGTTGGATGAAGTAAGTGGATTGAACATCCGCCGTTGCGGCTTCCTAGATGACTATGGATCTGACACGTCGGAAAAAAATAGAAGATCAGATCGTCGATGCGTAGTGCTTAGTGGATCTGACAGCCGATGAGCAGCGAAGGAAATTAGTTGTTTCGACCGCTGAAACGTCGGACTGATAGTCGAAATGAGAGCCGATTCTGCAGAGGAAAATTTTGATATTTTCAAGTGGGATTTTCCAGCAGATTTCAACTATTTTCTAGTAGGATTTTTCAGAAGTTTTTTAGTGGGGTTTACAGGTAGCTGAAGTTGGCACCTAGTCCAAAATGCAGTGTGTGTAAATTACCGAGATTTGGTGAAAATCTTCATTTCTAGAAGTGGTGTGGTTTTCACACCCAAGGTCGGAATGAAGCATGTGGATAGGCGTTGGAAAGCTTATCCAGTAGGGATTTGGGTATAATAACCTTGAATGTTTCTGTTATACCCAAATCCTATCACCATCATGTGATGAGGTCCTTAACCCCCGTGTTTGCCTTTAATCCCAAAACTTGGAGTGGAAACTTGCTTTGTTTGTCAATTCTACTTGAAAAAAGCTAACATCACGCTTACCCTTTGGCTGATGAGCGATACCTTGTTCAACACCGCCTGTGTCATGTTATAGAGAAGCAGTGCCACCGCCTATAGTCTTTGTTCTTAAATTAGTTCTTACCTAAACCGCTCTGTTATAATAGAACAAAAGCAGTGCCCTAGGTAAAATGGGAAAAAGAGAAGTTTCTCGAGGCTTCTAGATCATGAGCCTCTTGTCCTCCCTTATCCCTATCAATATGGGTTAGTTTGAGCTCGATATCCCCCTTGATAGGATCTTGGAGCCACCTCACCCACAATTCTCTCAACTATCCCTATCCATTGATCCTTATAAATACAAGCTCATATCCATAGTTGAGGGGGAGAATAGGTATTGTTATGCTGTTGAATTGACTACCTAGTCCAAATCATTGGAGAGCATAGAGAGCAAGTTGGAGCTTATGGGGATGAAGTGTTTGTCTCATGGAGGAGTTTGTCGACACTAAGGCAACGGTTGTAAGCTTCTTCATACATTCTTAATGCAAAGTTGATTTTCATCCCACATATCTATTGTTTTGATTTCACATGTATATGTTACTAGCTTCCTTAGTCACTAGTATGGATATGTAGATGATTTTTTGGTAGCTTTGATGTGATTGTATGTTTGACATGTTTGCAGGTACACAGGTTCATGATCAAAGTAGTATTCCAGGTGTCTACAGCATTCAGGGAAGGTCTTCATCCTTTTTCGTTCACTCATTTGTTCTGGATCTGAACCATTCAGACCAGAGGAACAACTTCTGTCCGCAGAAGGTGCAATATTCCCGATAATAGTTTCAGACTGTGACTCGATCTCCCAATGGTTTTGATCTTGTTTGTTTATTCAACCCATTTTATTTTGTATCTGTCCTATTAGTAGCAGAAATATAGTCTTCTGCATGCTCTTTAAAGTTAAATGTGTGTGTGAATGCTACCGTGACAAAGAGAGAGACCTCTCTTACTGCCTTGGCTAGAATGTAGTCTAAAGGTTGGTTGAAATGGTTACCCTTGTGACTTCCTACATCAACCATAGAAAAATTACAGGGTGCTAACATCTTGCCGCCATTGTTGGGGAACGAATGAGCAAATCATCCTTGGCTAAAATGATATTGCTTAGTTCTATGACCTGGTTGAGCAGCCTGTCTTAGACACATTTTTGTTGTATATGCTTTGGCGAATCCACTCAATGCCTTTGAAGGAGACTCCATTGGGAACACTGAACACCTAGAAGCTGCAAAGAATTTCAAATATTCCATGGTGACTCCACCTGGAAAGAACCCAGTCTTCATAATGTTCTATGGTAGCTCCACTGGAAAGGGATGAAAATATTGAAGAGTTGATTCAGTTTCTTCATCATCAAGATGAGTTCTATGTCTGCAAGGTATGCCCCTATGAATCGTTCCAACATCCTTGGTTTTCCAAACCGAATAGCCAATGTGGATTGGAAAACATCTCTTCTGAAATTAAAAAAATAGAAGAATGATGATGCTTCCCTTCATTTGGTTAGATTTCATATGTACATGTGTAAGATGGGGTTCGAATTGCATGAATATTCTTCGATGAAAATGTTCGTGGTTAGTTTGGAATCGAAGGCATTGTCATGGTATGAGAGATTACCATCAGAAAGTTTATATTCCCTTTCTGATTTTCATTCAATATTTTATGAACATTTTAAAGAACAATACCCTTCCTTGCTGCTAGTTCAAGATTGTTGCATGCATGTTAAAGGTTTCATTGAAAATTTGAAAAACCTGTATGGAAATGATGATTTTATGGATGAAGAGTTGTTAGAAATGTTATAGGAGAATCCCCTTCAGAAAAAAGGAATAGAAACTAGCTGCTATAACATTCGATAAAATTCCCTGCAGTTGATAGTACCTTCCTTTACTGAAATGGACATGAGGCAAAATTCTGATTCAATCGATTACATTTATTTTGCTGAGGTAAACACTAATTTGCAGCAGCCTTGCCAATCTATGTCTGACCAAGAAAGAAGTTGGGAATTCCAATCGGATTGTCCCTCACACTTTTTAACTCTTGAAATTTTGTTACCAAAATAGGTTTCCCCTGTGCAATTTCTTGAGAGACCTGATATATTTTATGAAGAATGTCATCGACCTGTTTCAAACTCTGTTAGTGGTGGTTTTGAAGAAAATATTAGTCCACCTGTATATGATGAGCAAGAAGGCGATGGATAGGAAGAGGGTCTTGCTAATTTGCTTTGTGAAGAATGCAATCAACATGCTGAAATTTTTGTTAGTAATGTTTTTAAAGAAAAATTTAGCTTTCCTGTATATGACGAGTATGAGGAGGACTCCAAATGGGATATGTATTTATGTTCTTCAAATTCAAAAAATTTATGTCAAGAAGAACTTTGCTTGGCTGCTTCTATTGGAGAAAAGACTGATATTTCTGCTGAAACATATAAAGAAGATGAAGTCTTTAATTCATAAATTTCGAATGAAGAGGTGGGTATCTCATTTGGAAAATGCCATGAAAATTACTTGCATGATTATTTTCAAGATTAGTTTGAGAATGTGTGAGGGAATGAGCAGTTCGGGCATCCTTCTTATGATGAGCAAATAACATAATTTTTTGGAGACTGCCATAGATTGTACAATCTAGTGGTTGATTATATGGAACATCCTGGTCATGGAAAACAAATAACATAAAATTTTGTAGGTTTTCATGACCTAGTGGAAGAATACGTGGAGAAGATTTGCGATGGTAATGGTTGGTTATGGGTTTTTATTAAAGATCAATTTCTTTATCATAATCTTTTGGAATTAAGTCCTTCATTTTTGGTTAAGCATGATGAAGGAGCTCAATCATTGGACCAGTTGCTTGATTGGATTCATTGGAAGTCATAAATTACTTGATTGGGCATTATGTTCAGTAAGTAGGGTAGGTAGGAGTGTGTAAATAAGCTCGACATGGTGAGTATTTCTTTTTCGGTAGTTTCAGTTTTCAGTAAAGGTTTAGTTTCAGTTTAATTTCAAGTTCATATTTGCAGAGTATAGTTGGTTGCAGTATGGATTGAACAGGTTGAGGATTTCAGAGAAAGACTGGGAGCAGCCCAATGGATAAGGCGTCTGGCCTACAGATTTCTTTGCTACCTTATAGGGAGGATAGAATCCTCAAGTTGGAGTCGTTGTTAGCACTTGTGCTAAATTTTATTTTTCACAGGAGTTGGTTTTCTTGTTTGGTAGGTTTACAAGAGAAAAAATGATCTCATTGGTCATTTGGGAAAAAAGAAGGGAATCATTGTGAATTTAAAAGGATTTTATTCATTTTTTAAATGAGATATGAACATTGGTTTTATATCCAAATTCGACCCTATAGTTGAATTTATTTATTTTTGGCCAAAGTTTATTATTTTCATTAACTTGGTAAATGAGGTCTATGTACAAATATGGTCACATGGGGGGCCACGCACCTGCCCCATCAACAACAATCAGCAATCCATCAAAGTCCAAGCGCCAAAACTCCTAACGAGTATTATCCTTTCTTGTTCCTTAACAGATATTGAAACTGGTGGGGTATATAAACAATGAAGATGCAATTTTTCCAACACATGTGGAATATTGCTCAAGAGCTTGACAAACAAAATAAAAAATCGATGGTGTAGATCAGATCACTTCCTATCCGACGCTCCAGAAACCATTTCACCCAATCAAAGAGCATGCACGATAATGATTTGAAGCCATTGCAGAATGGTGATAAGATCTCTCATGAGATCAACGACTCAGATCTTATTCAATCCGATCAATGGTCAACATCATTTTCGCAGGGGAGAAGTGGACGAGGTTTAAGTGGTGAGGGCTAAGCGAAATATGGTGCAAGCTCTACAATTAGATAGCTCAGATATTGTTACATCTCGATCAACAACCCACATTAATTTCATGGTGGAAAAGTACAAGTGTGTTAAGGTCATAAAGCTCAGTGAAGTTTCATATGCTGCACATCAAAACACGTTTTGTGCGAAAATGACTGTTTTAGTCATTAATTTGCGGGACTTGTTTTTTCCAAGCAAAGATGAATTTTCAGAAACTGAGAGATGTTTTTCTTTTGAAAATGATCATATACAAAAAAAATCTCTCAGGTTTTACATAGGTGCCATGGTTTTGCAGAATCAAATCCATATTTAGAGGGATTTTTTCCAGAATTTCACAATTCCTCCCGAGTCATCGAATTCAAGAGCACACCCCAAAGAGCTGAAGGAGAATACATAAAAATGGAAACATGGGTTTTGTCAGGAACATGGTAGATTACAAAAACCTCTCTCATATTCACACATATGTCACCATTTGAGATATAAAGGAAGATATTTGGATCCTATTTTCAGTAATCCGTCTCCTGGAAAAGGGTGAAATGGTGAGGATTTGGGGCGGTTGTATCAGAACGAATACCTATGAGGAAGAAAGGATCCTCACCCATGATATTGAATACAACTCTAGGATGAGTCAACACCAGATCTTTGAGGATTCTCTGAACCGTCACTTTCAATCAAGCGAGCCAGAACCCAACTGCCACATTTCCATTTTAATCCAACATGCTTGTTATTCTTTATTTCCTGTTCTGTATGTAAATCATGACAAATAATCCTTGTCAGAGTCTTTTAGGATTCGGCATGATGGCTTGGGATTATTCCCGATCTTCTGTAACCAATTTTGAGGCCTCATTTCCAAACAGATCTTGGGGGAAAACAACATTATAAATAGAACCTCCTCAGAGGAGGATAAGGGTTGGACTAATTCTCATTTTTTAGGCTTGAGCGTCGGTTTTGTAACTATGATAATATTTTTGGTCTGGATAATGAGAAGCCATTTTTTGCATTTTGAGATTCATCATGGTGTTATGCACTCAGTCTGTTTTCCTTTTTATTTCATTCCATTTTGTATTTCTTGCTAATGCATTTCAAGTTAAGTGTAAAGAATTCGTTCTCTGTTAAGCGCTCTTTGCATTCGTTTATGTGTTATGGTGTGTGTTCTTGAATTCATCTCCTATGATCCATTGTATGCACCACCCTCCATTTTAATTATGTTAAAGGTGTTGCAAGGGATTCATCCATCGATAGGTGCCCCTTGCCATGATGGGATTTCCTCTCTTCCTCCTACCACCACATAAAGATATTTGACTGTTTGTGATGCTTACTTTGCCTCAAAATACTATGTGGAAGCCTCACTCATTTTGTTGTAATAACCTTGAATGTTTCAGACTGTGACTCCATCGCCCAATGGTTTTGATCTTGTTTGTCTGTTCAACCCATTTTATTTTGTAACTGTCATGTTACTAGCAGAATCTAGTCTTTTGCATGCTCTTTAAAGTTAGATGTGTATGTAAATGTTACCGTGACAAAGAGAGAGCCCTCTTTGACTTCCTTGGCTAGAAGTCAGTCTAAAGGTTGGTTGAAATGGTTACCCCTGTGACTTCCTACAACAACCATAGGAAAATTACAGGGTGCTAACACTCACATGTGGAGAAGTTAGATTTGGCTACAATCATTGTCATGCAACGTTTTCATTAATACATCCTACTTTGCACAACAATTGTTCTCATGGACCTAAATCCCATATATTACATCCCGACTCGTCAGGTACTGGGGGGGAATATTCTCGCTGGATTGTTATCTTGCAAGAGTTTGACCTTGAGTTTGCAAAAACTAATTCCAAGAAGTCATTAGTTTTTCCATAGTTAATGTGTAATCTTACATGTGCTATGATGGAAACTGATCCCAATGCCTCATTCCCCGATGATTTTTGGTTCCTTATTAGCATGAATAACCTGTGGTATGTAGATTTTATTATATATCTTCAGACTCCATGATTTCATCCTAATTTATTTCACGATGATCGTCACCGCATTCGACACCATGCCAAAGACTATCTAATCATCAATGATACTATATATTGATGTTTTATTGATTCTATTGTGCGACGATGTTTAACCCATGAAGAGGTTGAACAAGTATTGAATTATTAACACTATGGAGCATGTGGTGGTCATCTTTCTGGGATTACTACAACCCAGAAAAGTTTTCGCGTTGGCTATTTTTGGCCCTTGATCTTTAAATATTACCATGAAGCGGTTAAAACATGCCCAACTTATCAGCTCTTTTATCCAAAGAAGCATGCCCACCCTTCTCTGCTCTACCCCATCATTGTCGTTGGCCCTTTCACCAAATGGGGGATCGATTTTATTCATTGTAATCCCACCTCATCCTGGGGGCATGGTTACATAGTAGCTGTTGATTATTTTACGAAATTGGTTGAGGCAGTGCCTACATATGCAGAGGATGGTAAGACTGTCTCCCTCTTTATTTTTAATCACATCATACCTAGGTTTGGGGTTCCTCAAGCCATCTTTATTGATCATGGATCTCATTTCCATAATCAAATGATGACAGAGCTAAGCGTTGAGTTGGGTTTTTGTCATTCCAACTCAACTCCCTACTATCCACAAGCTAATGGCCAAGTCAAATCCATTAAAAAAGTTCTAAAGACTATGATTCGTAGGATGGTATGGGAACATAAATAAAACTGGCACTTAACTTTGTTCTCAACACTATGGGCCTATAGAACTTCTGTAAAAACAACAACTGGTTTCATTCCTTTTCAATTAGTCTATGGGATGGAAGTTGTTTTACCTATTGAATGTGAAATTTCATCATTGAAACTAACTGTCGAGATTTTTCCTAATACCTCAGACAAAGAATAACGTTTCCTTTATCTCACAAACCTTCATGAAACGTGATGACATGCTTCTTTATCCAATGAGTCGCATAAAAAATGTATCAAGGCTCAATATGATAAGCCAGCTGATCAACCTTGTGTTTTTAGCGAAGGAGATCTTGTTTTGACATATGATCAGAAACATGACAACTTAGGGAAATGGAAATTTGAATCGATGTGGTATGGTCCCTATGTCATAAGTAAATTCTTAGATAAAGGGGGCTATGAACTAGTAGATTATGCTAGAATACCTTTAGGGAAGCCTCCCAATGGGCTTTACCTAAAAAGGTACTATGCTTAAGATATTTTGCATAAGTACCTTATACATTTGTGTATATTTGACATTTGGTGTGGGTTTTGAATCTTATCTGTCACTCCTTATTTCCTGTTATGTTTTCACTCTGCAGATGAATCATTATTATGGTTTTTTGGATGGTGCTAGCTGCCATACACTGAATCTTGCTTTAACAACTTAGGTACTCTATGCCCAAGCACACAACTTAGTTAGTTCAAGGGGATTTTTCCTAGGCCCTGCTACCAACAATATCGTTGAATACCATGTAGTGATAGGATTATTAATTGAATCTTCCTCTTGTGATGTTTATCACATGGTTGTTTATTTGGACTCTCAGTTAAACCTCATCTACACCATATGCAACCTTGTACTCCTTCGTCTTTTTCGAAGAGTGTTCCTCCTTGAACGATTGTTTGAGTCTATTATCTATCAACATGTTCCAATATCTTGTAATTCAATTGCCGACCCACTTGCTAATTACATGTTGGATTGGAATATTGCCCACCCTTGACATTTTGATGTGTGAAAATAACATGAGAATTGTAAATAAACAGTGTAAAAAATAAGCTCCAATTAAATTGCATTCCATTACAAAATTTACATAAGCTGCAAAAAGATGTATATATATATATATATATATATATATATAATTGTGGTACAAAAAAGTGGTCCTGAGACCTAATATGAAGCATGCTATATTTCAGTGCAATAGGATAGTAAAAAAACTGAAGCACATGGCTTTCAATGTACATATCCTTTTAAACCCTAGTGATGCTCATGGTAGCACATGTTTGCTCTTGCCACTCTACATAGCAAGCGACCAAAATGTCCTGACACATCAATTGTGTGTCGCTGATACCTCCTCAGGAGGTCATCTATTGATATGTCGAGGATGTCTAATGTGAGCCTGTAGAGGCTATATTCGACCTCCTGCATCTCCTCATTGGCCTCCCGACGTACGTATCTAGCCTTCGCTCTCCTATAAATAGGTGAAGACCCTCTTGGCATGGCCATCCCAACATCTGCATAGTAGGAAACATGTCTAAGCACCACACATAAAAAATATAAAATCATAAAAAACATAAAAACATCTATTTCAATGTCTCTCTTACTGAGATCACCCCACCGCTCGTCCTCGGTAAGAGCTAAGTCCAGATCATCATGAAAGTATGCACCCGCACAAGAATATTCTTCAATCATCAGGAGTTGGTCATCTAACCAGCAGAATAATGATGCCCCGTACTTGACTCTAGGTCCTTCACCACCATGGCGGGCCATCACCTCAACCCACCATAGCATACATGGATCTCATGCCCTGAGTTCGTTGAAGGCCACTTGAGTCCCAACAGTGGGAATTTCTCTAAAAACATGGATACTAGAATGGTCCCATACCCAAATTTCTTCAACTCACCCCGACGACATTTGGTAAGTTTCTCCTTGAAGACCACCAACAAGGCTTCTGCCCAGTTAAACATGGTAGCTTCCATTGCTTCCATGGCATACAACATATGGGACCTAGAATATTTGTGTGCCCCATGGATCCCTGATACTCACTACATGGTAAAGAGAACGATCCTTAAAGGTAGATCCATCACATATTTGATAGGGATTTTCTTCTCGCTCATTTCAGTTCCCACAAAATAGTATTGATCAACAAGTCCTTAGGCAGTCACATCCCCACCTTGTAGACTTGTAAGTGATATGAATGCTCTTCTCCTAGAAATATCTGTAAGGAAATAAATATCTTCTACCTCCAGTGTGAGTATATAATCCGCCACATCAAAGTATTGCTGCTCGAGATTCCACATCCTGATTATGTATTCTAGTAGTCTAATTTGGGCACTCATGTTGGTCACATGGAAAAACTTCAGGAGTCCACACTCCCTAAGTGCACTAACCATGTCGTGCTCATTTTCCCTAGGGATATCATCCATCTCATGTTTTGTTTCCTTCCACACAACCATTTTGTCTCATTCACCCTGCCAAACATTCAAATGGAGGTATTAAAAATCATTTCTGATCAATTGCAAACCTTTAAAATTCTTTGTTTGACCCTTTTTTAGTTTTTTTAGGAAGGTCTACACCACCGTACTTTTCCCTTTTAGAAAGAGCGGTGGTAATGCATTTCCCTTTGAGGAAATGTGCAGTGTCGACCAACACCACATTTCCCGCAAGACGAAAGCGTGGTGCTCGAGAAGCACATTTTCTCGCTAGAAAACGCCCCTAAAACCCCAAAAAATGACATTAAAACAAAAATGGTAACCATGAAATTGAAGGTTAAGAGGATAATAATTACCTGGTCCAAACGATTTGCCGAATGATCGCTCATATCTCTCACCTATTGCACTCCAAATTTGTTCTCCAATAGGGCTTTTTCTCACCAAGGATGGGTAAAAATGCAAATGGTAACTATTTTCCGCTATTCACCCCCTTTATTTACCTTTCTGGGTTTTTATTTAAATAAATTTATAATTTTTACCCACAATATGGTCCTATTTTTCCTAGTTTTTTATCAAATTGGTGTCTAATAATCTTTTTTAGAATTACAAGACATGTGGAGTGATGTTTTTAGGTATGGACTAGTTTTCTTTTCATCTTTTTCGTTCTCGATCAAATCGAAAAATATTTCGAGCACATTTTTAAAACTTTAGTCATGTTCGTTAAACCCTAGAAGTAAGTTTTTGAGTCTACTTTTATTACTTTTTGAACTCGTTAAAACTGTTTACGAAAAATAAAACCCAATGAAGTCCTCTTTAATTTCTTTTCTGACTCTCGAAATATGAAAATATCACTGAGTGAACTTGTCATTTTCACGCTCGAAATATGAAAGTACTTGAAAGGTCATCTTTGCAACAATAGTTTACCCCTTTTTTGGTTCAGATTGACTATTTACAAAAACAATATACTCTAGTCTTTGCTTGGAAGAGTTCTCCAAGGTATTATTTTATAATTTTCGTGCCTCAGAGACTAATATTTACGAAAAAGGACCTTTTCGGAGTCTTCAGTCCCGTTCATAATCTCTAAACATGAACGACATCGATTTTCCTTTCATTGGACTTGTTAAACTAAACAATGAAAGATCAGTTTTGGGAATGAACTCCTCCTTTCTCAGGTTTGGAAAACATATGAGAATGGAATTATCTAATGATAAGATATAACGAGTGTTTGTTACCCTCTTTTTAATCATTAAAAAAGTAAAGAGGCACTAATCGATCATGATGGGGAAATTAAGGGAAGAAAACTATGTTTCATTTGTAGTAATGACAACTTTCTAGTCACCTTTGAACAAGGCACCTGTATGCATTTCATTCAAATAGGTTGGTATTCAACTTATATTTGGGTCAATCCACTTTCATGAGTCATATTACTCTTTTGAGTCTTTTCAAAGAATGCATCGTCCATAGTCGCATTATGTCCTGGTATCCACCTTGTCAAGTCAATGCTGCCAAGTCTTTGGTCATGTCACCCAATGTTCAAAGGAAAGTTGTATATTGAGAGTCACCCTCTTTTGTCAAACCTACCTCTATTTTGTGTCAGTCACCTTTAAGTCAGACATGTGGTTACTTCATACTCAAATTCATAACTTTGTTTAGAGTTTCGTTTCGTTGATGTGGGATTCATCATGGCCCTCCTTTGATGAGATTATTCATGTTGACTTCAACACATCTTCCAGGAATTAGTCTTAGAAACAATTAAGTACCTTGAGATTTGCATACAACAATGACAAATTTTATTGCTTTCGACAATAGGATTTCATCATTGTCCTTTGATCAAAATATTCAGCCAAGTGTTAAACATCAATCTAGTCATTCACATTTAGAGGAATGTACTGGGATACCTTGGGAATCATTAACATTAATGGTGATCTCCCTCACATTTGTTAACGGTTTTCATTATTGACTGGTAATCAAGTGGTTTCTACCATGTTCAACTTCAATACATTTATTCGCATGGATAGAATCGTACTTTTTTGTGAATGAGATGAAGACCATGGGTATCTGTTAAGCATTCATTGATTTCTTGAGGTTGCGATGGAGTATTTTGTATGAGTCATTGCATGGATCCACATTTTTATGTTCGTGGATGTACTCATATTTGTGTTTGTATGACATAGATCTACATTGTATCTCTGGTATATATGTCCAAATTTGAGTCTTCTTCTCATGGATCTATGTTGTATTTCAATATCCATGACTATTTATATCTCACATGGATCTGCATTGTATTGATTAGAAGCCATGTTGTGAGTCATTTGGATATGTATCAAAGTGTAAATGTACTGAAGAACCACCTTGGTTTTTGATGAGTTCAGACATTTGGACCTTTTCCTCGAAGTTATAACCTATTCCTCCAAAGCTTTTTTCCTATCCTTTCCCTATATCCTCATGCTTTGGGGGGGATTTGGTTACGCCTAATTCTCATCACCATCATGTTATGAGATAGGTATCTCATTGTTTGCCTAAAATTCCTTAGATACTGAAGTAAAAAATGAGTTACAAAGAGTAATTCCCTACTCTAATACACCACCACACTTTTCCCTTGTGAAACCACCAGTGCCCATATCAACAACGCACCTTGTCTGTTTGCAAGGATCGATGCCACCGTCTACTGCCTTTAAACAAAAGGCAGTGATCCCCTAGCACCGCCCGACTTCCTCATAAAAAGTGTGGTGCTTGACTTATGAAGGAAAAAAATAGAATTTTCAAGAGGTTTGTTGTTGGAAATGATCACCTCCTACTGACAAGAGTTGTGTCCTTAGGTCTAAATGGTTCAGATCTAGAACAAATGAGTGATAACAAGGATAAGCACTTTCCCTAGAATTGGTAGATATATGGAACGAGTCCTTTAACTATCCTGCAGTATGATGTAGAAGTCTTGTATGGTGTTAGATATCCACATATGTACCTATAATGAACACATCAAACAATAAGCAAGATCAAAAGTACCAGAAAATGATCTACAGTTCTATATTAGTGACTAAGGAATCCAATAATAAAATGAATGATTATAACACAATACATTTTATAGGTGTTGTAAAGGAAAGTATCCTATGGCTAGGGTTTAAGAGGCCATCAACGTACTGGGCTTGAAAGAGAGATGCACAATGTTCAGCAAGCATATAACAGCAAGTTTCAGAGATGAGAAAGATCCACACCTGATTAACTGAAGGCTGGTCCAAGCTTTCTCTTCAATCCTCTTCTTGCTCCTCTCGCTCCAAGAGACCTGCAAAACAAGTTATACCTTCCTCAAGCCATTATGACCACATATAAGACAATGATAATCAAATAAACATAAACAAATGATCTGAATAACATCATCATATGATCAGAAACAGAGATTCAATCACACATTGAACAATGATTTGGGAAGAAGAAGGACATCACATCTTTATTAATCTTGAAATCAAGTACAATTATACCTTCTCTTCAAGTTGGAACCTCACGAAACCTTGATCTGGTTCTGCTGTTTCTCTTCTCCAATGAACTCAGCCTCCAAGCTCTGCAACACAAGGGGAAGACCTCCAGGGCAAAGGTGTAGGCAAAGAGAGTCCCGATTCCTCCAGCATAACAATGCATAAAATCCAAGTCCCCCTTTCATGAACCTCCCTACCTCTATTTATATGATGAAGAAGAGTTAGGGGAAAAGCCAAAGTGGTTACAACTGAAGGAGTCAGTTGCATAACTACCCAAACTAACTCAAAAGGCGTGTTTTTATATTTTAAAGAGGCATACGTGGATTGCATAACTGGACAGTCGCGTACACAAAAAATACACGCAGGTTGCTCTACAGAAAGGTCGCGTGTCATACGCGGGTTGCTAATAAATAAAGTAGTGTATATAAGGCATACGCGGGTATCATATAGAGCAACTCGCGTATCATACGCGGGTTTGCCTTAAGGCAAGTCACATATAGACAAAAAACGCATTTTAAGGGTATTTCTGGGCATTTTCAGACTTTGGTGTCTTCTGGAAAGTTTTAGATAACTGAAATACCTTTCCAACGGCGTAGAAATGAGGTCAAACGGAGTTATAGAACTCAAGATATGGGTCCTCCAATATAGGTGTTTTTTCAGTGACTTCCATGAAGTGCCGACATGCGACGAAATCATGGGAAAGTGGTCACAGGCAGAGATGTGTCATTTTGGGCTATAACAGATGCCCCCTAATGTGTGAGGTTAGAGGGGAAGATGATAGCTGAAATACATTATAAAGGAAACGGCTGAGTATGGAGAGAGCAGAGAAACCAAGATCAAAAGGCTCGAGTGAAGGGACCTGTAAGAGAGATAAATGTCAGAAAAACTGATCTCTGGGACATACACGTCCATATACAAAACATCGCCATAAAGATACAGGCGGATCCAACATATGTATAACTGATGAAACTATCATGGTCGCTCAATATGCAAAAAGGCGCCATATCAAATCTAAAGGAGTCATGGCCACAAATGAACAAGGTGGATCCATGCTCAACAATCGATCATAGCCACAAAAATACAAGGTGGATCTATGTCTCAGCAAAATGTCATATAAAGTATAACAAGGTCTTGCGCAACTTGGGAAATAGCAAAATGATGACAATGCTACTGTCGGCCCAAGGTCTTCAATCCAAACCGCCCAAAAAAGGTACGAATCCTAACCATGCGAATAAAGGAGCTGAAGTCGAACATGGAGGAAGTCGTTTGATTACCGGTCAATAATGAAAACCGTTAACAAATGCGAGGGAAGCCACCATTAATGAAAATGGTTCCCAAGGTACCTAGTACATTCTAACAAGTGTGATTACAAGGACTTGAAGTCGAACACTTGAAGAATCCATCAAGTAGGAGACATTAAGGTATCCCCACTACCCAATAGCGAGGGAAATTGCCATTGAGGACAACAATTCCGAAGGTACTGCCATAAAACTCTAAATCTCATTCCCAGAGCAAGAGGTGTTGTAGTCGATAGGAAGAGATCCATTGGAAGGAAGGCATTAAGGCATCCTTCATCATCCAACACAAGGTAAGTCAAAGACTAATTGGATCTGGAATTGGTACTGAATTTCACAAAAAGGACCGCTGAAGACATGATGTAATGAACTGATACCAGGGAATGGCTAACACAAAAGGTCAAGGAAACTGCAGAATGGTCGACAAAGGTTTAATCCTTGAACAGTGAGCATGACACAAAATTGACTTAGGTAGCTTTTGACACGAAAGGACCAATGAAACAAATCTGCAATGTAGGAGACATTGACAGATTCCCCATAAAAATGGAAAAGAGACCAAGTGGAGGAGTAAGAAAACTCTGAATCAGGATAAAGTCAAAAGACTAGGACCCAACGGTTGATAGACTCAAAACTGGTGCTTTGTTCAAAGAAACAAGGCTTGCTGCCATGATGTAAAAAGACATGGAAATAAACCCTCCCCTTCCCTTCTTTCTTGTAAAGGTTTAATGAGTCCAAGAAAGCAAACTCGGGACCATCTTCATTTTTTGACAAGCTCGAAGAAAAGAAAGAAGAATGCTTGATAAGGCACTAATTCGTGGATTTTACGAGCCCGAACTAGTACATGCTCGACGGTGTTTTCATAGTTTAGAGAGTCTGAAAACTCCAAAGAAGACTCCAAGGGGGTCCTTTTTCATACAATTTAGTCTCCTAAAGCCGAAAAAGTATAAAACAAACCAGAGAAGAACTCTCTTAACTTCCGAAGAAGAAAAGGCGCACCTTTTTCGTAATTAGTCAGGAAGGTCCGAAAAAGGTTAA